>WBNM01028183.1:0-15339 GCA_013399055.1 Ramphastos sulfuratus
TCCCTCTGTGAATTCTGCCCCCCTCTCTTATTAATGGCAGAGTTCCCCTATTAATGACTCGTTAGCTGGGTCCCTGCCTGCAGAAAGAGCTATTCACAGCAGCCAGGTGTTTGCAGCTAGCAGCTTACAGCAACTCAGTTTTCCTCTCCTTCCCTCTACCTTGGAATATTTTATATTTTTTCCCTCAGGATCATAATCACAGTTTTTGGAAGCAGCTCTATACAGGAAACATACCCAGAAAATCAGCACGTCTTGTGAATAATACTCGGGCTAGTTTTAAACTCCTTAGGCTAGCATGTTGGTCCACCTTGTGACCATACTCTGGTCCTGCCTGTTGAGCAGTTAGAATTTTCCTGTTTTCCATGTTTCTATTTTCCAAGTTCTGATTGTTTAAACTATTTAACTCTGTGTTTATAAGTACTCTTTTATGTAAATACTTGCTGTCGACTGAGAATCCAAATGAATTTCACACTATCCAGTGATTTTAAAAAATATTAATAAATAATAAGTAATGTCCATGCTAGAAAATTAATATTCATATTTCATATTTTATATTAATCATAACACAAAGGCAACTGTGGACCAATCTACCTGGAGTCTGACATGCAGTGGTGTTAGAGGACAGAAAGAAAATTATTTTTTATTGAGACAAGAGCCAAAATTTTGCTCTTCCTCCACTGTTTTGAAAGACTGGTGCCAGCCCAAGCAGCCTTTCTGGGAAAAGTGCTCATTCACCTATGACCATTGATATGGGAAAAGGGACATAGTAAATATAGAATATAGCAACCTAGATAATCATTAACTGTATAAGGCATCCTCAATCAGCTATACACAAAGAAAGGTGGTTTAAGCATGAAAAGGCCCAGAAATACTCCCATGGAGAAGAGTACTGTATTCAAAGATGAGAACATCAGAAACTTTGGCCAAGATTGTGACCCACAACTGGCGACAGATGAACAAAAGGTAAAAAGGACAGACCGAGGAAGACGTTGAGCTTTCATCAAAAAGACCCCAAAAGACAACCACCAGATGGCAATGAGCATGCGTGAAGAGGTGGGATGTTACGGAAATGGGTTCCAAGAACTGATTGTAATAACTCCAACCATTCCTAGAACTAACTGTACCAACCCTACCCATGTACTGAATATGCATGATTTTGTAGCATAAGTACCTTACCTGAACAAGGTGCAGGTTTGCAGGGTTTTGGTGGAGCAATACCCCCTGTCACCCAGCACCGTCAAATAAACATACCTTCCTTACAACACTCTGAGTGCTGGGAGGTATCAGTCTGTAAGTCACCAGCACCACTGGAGGAGGCAACTCAGCATAAGTGAAATATGCACTAAAAGCCAGGACTTGCCCAGCAGCAGAATCAGAAATTTGTGGGTGCTGCGTGGTTTTGCAGAATATTCACAAAGAGAAAAATAGATCTGAATTAATAAATATATTTTCACCTCCAGATTATGTCCTCATCCCTAAAATGTGCTCTGAGGTAGTGCCTAGGGACAACCAATTCACATGACTAACACAAATATGCTGGGCACACCATGTGGTTGTGGAATGTCTTTCAGTATTCATGTTGGTACAAATATAAAAGTGCATAGCCTTGGAAACTGCGGCTTGAACTGCATTGTCACAGCACTTTTCAGAGACCCTTTTTTTCCCCATTTTATTGCAGTTTTGTGCTCATTGCTATGGTATCCAAGTGCTCGTGAGGGTAATTATAACACAATGTCTTTTAGCACCACATTCAGAAATATTTCACTGAGACTGTCAAATGGTATTTCACACCTCTAGCTTGCTCCACGTGCCACTTACATCAGCAGAAATTTATATCAATCTTTTATGTACTGGTTGAACATTTTTTCCTCCCTCAATACTGTTATTTGAGCTATTATGTTTGCATTAATTAGGTTTTTGCACTCTTTTAGCTTAGGAGATTGTGAAGATGAGGCCAAAATGGAAGGTTTTCTCTCCTATTTGTTTTTTGTTGTTGTTTTGGTTGTTTTTTTTGTGTGTGTTTTCTTTTGGGTTTAGGTTTGGGTTTGAGTTTTTGTTTGTTTGCTTATTTATTTGTTTGCTTTGTTTGTTTTAATGTTTAGTACTTTATTTCTAAAATGCTTGATGGTCTGTACAGAAAAAAAAGTAATTCTTTAGTGTCTACTCTATCAGCTGTATTCAAATATCCTGTATCTTCAATATCTTCCATATGCATCACTAAACAGGTTAACAGACGAATTATTTCTTAAGGGTTCTATCCCATTTCTGCTGGGATGCTGAAGGAATCTAATCAAGTATTTCTGAATTCTATTTGGATTAATGGTATAGCTTGCAAAACCGTATACTGAATTCCCTTCTGTCTTCTGTTTATCAATTTCACTAAAAAAAGGCTCCATGTATTTGTTGTGAATTATTCTATTTCATTGCTGTAACTGAAACTGTGAACATTTTTTTTCCAGTTTTCCCTTGCTATTTCAATTTTCCTGTAGTGCTACTTACAGGGATGGGATTGATCAGTTGCCTGATGGCAGGTTTCTTTAGAGTGATTTCAATGCAGCTGGAAGGATAACTTCCAGTTTGATGAAACTGATCAGCATTGTGCGTTATTTTCACTAAGCCTTCACAATCTGTTGTTGCCAACTATGTCTGCTTCAGCCCTCTGGTTTTGAAAGTAAAATTCCCATTGGAAAGTAAATTTTTAATGCATCCTTTTCTTTTTTTCTTCCCCCCCCCGCCTCCCCACCACTGTTTCTTTTACTTCTTTAGAGATAACTGTAATAAGAGAAAAACTGAATCTGAGATTTCCATAGAGCCTTTCGGATTATTGTAGATTCTACTTGCTCAAGCACTATCATTGCCAGTAAGTTGAGAAGAAAGGTTAGGGTTAAAAAAACAGATGTCTCTCCTGCTGTAGGATGATTAAAACCCTTGCGAAATAGATGAGATTTCAAAAATGGAATGAAAGTACAACTTAAAAAATTGTGTCTGCATAGCTCCTGAATGAACATGTAGCAACAATATGGAGTTCTTTAAAAAAGCATTTATGAAAGCCAGTACAATCACTACTGGTTTTCTGAAACTGTCCATAGCATTTAGTTTACTGAGATATAGAAATAGACAACATATTTATTCAACATTGTTAGATTCCAACTCTCCAAGGCTCTGTGTGTTTTCAAATATGCCATAATGCATCTGCTACATGTCTCTTGCAGAGAAGCAGTGGTCCATGACATGCAGTTTAAACAATGATTTTTGTTCAGCTGATGTTTCATAGTCATCTGTATGGCCAAAGGGCAGCTCTGATCTTGTCTGACCTCCCAGACAATAACCTGTCCCTTTTTTCTTCTCACCAATAGCATGTGGTGTTCTTCCCTTTCAGACTGCTTAAGCTCTGATCAGAGAATCCACAAACTACTCAACTCTATGGCTGTTTTTTTTTTTGAGATATAGATACATAGGATGGTGTAGGTTGGAAGACACCTCAATAATCACCTAGTTCCAACCTCCTTGCCATGGGCAAGGGTACCTTCCACTAGACCAAACTGCTCAAGGCCTCATGTTCTGTAGTTTGCTCTACCTGTTCTTGTGAGAGGTCTGTCCTTGCCATGAATCACCCACGACAGGAAGGAAAACAATGAAAGCGAAAGGTTAACCTGAAGATATTGCCTCTAAGAAAAGCAACGTATGGAAAGTCAGCTTCATGGTGGTCCAAGTTTGTTGGGTTTTTTTTTTTTTTAAATTACTTTCCAGAGTTTAGATTCACTGCTATTTCCCCAAAGTTGAAATTCTGTTATTTTCAGACCCTGTATCTACAACAGGTAGCTTTCCTTATAACCAAGAGTGCTCACAGGAACCAGAAGATGAGACAGAGAGCTCTTCTGAGCAAAAGGAAACTTGTGATGGAAAATAAATTACTTGCATAATAGCAATTTGTATAGACTTGCTAGAAAACATCATCTTACCCTTATCTCTGTTTTCTCCCTGACCTATGATTGAAATCATTATCTATCAGAGATATTTTTAAATTAGTTATTAGATATTTAAGTTTTTATTTGAGGTCAGCACTTCAAGCAATTGCATCAATAACATCAATGACATTCTTCTTCAAGCTTGCTAATGAAGCCCTGGATGCTAGTATGAAGAGCTTTTCACCACTAGATCATCATTAACTTGATTTGATCAAATGCAGAGTGACAGAAAAATGTTGCCATCCAATTAACTGAGCATAGTGGCCTATATATAATGAGCTGGTTTCAATCCAGATCCTGTTCACAAGACAAGAAACAATCAATTAATGGAGGATTAATTGACACCTGGCTTGCTGGTCTTGATAATCTTTAGGATTTCATTTGTAAGCACCTTAGGGGAGGCACTGTTTATTACTGTGTTCAAAAGATTTCACCCTTCTGCATGTAATATCTGCCATAAATCTGAAACAACTTACTATGCTGTACTTACAGTTGAGGGATAATAGAAGTGCTGATTTTTAACAACTGTCAGCCTACCACCTTTGAAGAAGCGTATGAAATGTCGCTGTTATCCCTTAGTCATTAAAAGCTCACAACGAGTCCAGAGATTCATCTTTTGGTTCAAACGGGTTCTGAGTTTGGCCAAAACAGTTTGTCTGCCTGCTGTTACCATGCACAAAAATCTTTTGGAAGCAAACAATCATAGAATCATAGAATGGCTTGGATTGGCAGAGGCCTCCAAAGGTCATCTAGTCCAACCCCCTGTGAGTAAGAAGGGACGTCCTCAACCAGATCAGGCTTCCTGGAGTGCCATTGAGCCTCACCTTGAATATCTCCAGGGATGGGGACCCCAACCACCTCTCTGGGCAACCTGTTCCAGTGCTCCACCACCCTCATGGTAAAGAACTTCTTACTCACATCCAATATAAATCAACTCTTCTGCAGGTTGAAACCACTGTCCCTCATCTTATCACTCTCCATCCTTCTTGTAGGCCCTCTTTAGGTACTGAAAGGTCTCCCTGGAGCCTTCTCGTCTCTAACAGAGTATGAGGAAATAAGTAAAGTCTTAGAGATCTACCAACCTTTTTGTATTTGAGGGAGGGTAAAGCGAAACTTTGAGTAGGTTCTGGTCTTAGTATGCCTGCAATTACATTAAATGGAGGCATGTGAATATATCTGTGGGCTAAAGAAAATCCCTGCTTCACGGCAACTAACACCAATATGCATTAGCCAAAAAATACACATGACCAAGTGATGAATTTGAAATTACTAAAGTAAATAGGTACCAGAAATCAGAGAAACTAAAAGAAATTAACCTACTGGATGCAGGGAAATTTTCTCAGATAACATTTGTCTTAACATGTACAATTCTATACCTTATTAACTACATCATCTGAGATGCACTTACATTTGCTGGGCAAAAGAAGAAACTATAAGCCTAAATATCCTAAACATCGTTTGATCAATACAATGAGGTTTTTCTCTAATCAGAAGATCTTATGAAATAAAAGCACATCTGATAAACATCAGCACATGGCTGGTTTTATGGCTCATACACTGAGATAGAGAAGGAGGGGACTAATCAGACCCTGGGGCCTATAGAAATTTGACAGCAGTGACTGAGGGAGAAATAGAAGAGAAAAAAAAAAGGATTAAAAAAGGGAGTGGCTGAATAAAATGAGTGGGAGGAAAGGAACAACCATATCAACATCTATTTATTACTGCAGGAGTCTTTAATTTTGGTGAATGAGTAACTACCAGCTGAAGGAGGAAGGTCAAAGCTGTAGTGAGACAAGGGGTCAGGGCTACCTATTGGAAACCCAGGGTGAAAGGGGTTAGAGGGAAGAGTGACTAGTTTTGCTGGCAGGGACAGTAGCCAGGACAGCAGGTTTCTCCAAACCCTTTTTCTTTTTGAAATCCATCTTTTGCTGATACTTCTAGTAATGAAGGTCACCGCACTAGGGCATTTACTGTTTGCCCTGATGAAAACTCTTCCAAATTTGACAAATAGCATTTGTGTTTGTTTTAACTCCTTATCAAACAAGACCTAGAGTTTTCACTCAGGAGCATTTTTTCTTGCCTCTGTGAAAACCCAGTAGAACAGATAGTCTCACAAGATTTCCAGCATTTATATGTTATCAGATATATCAGCAGAATTTTTTGCCAAAATACTCCTTTTCAGTTCCATAGATTTAACTTTAGAAAGAACGAAGTGTAAATATGAGAAGGAAGATGTGATTGCAAACAAATATGCTCTTTATGGGCTTACAAATTTAAACACAATGCCACAATGCATGATTTGGAACTGGCTTGCCACTGCCTGGCCTAAAATATGAGTAAAGAAAACTCTTTATTTGTCTATAAAATACTTATAAGATGTACCTTGAATGACATCTGTGTACACAATGGTATTTCTATGTCTTTCTTTTTGCTACATTAGGAGAGGACCTTATTGTGACCTTCCAGTATCTGAAAGGGGCCCACAAGAAAGCTGAGGAGGGACCTTTTAGGTTGTCAGGTAGTGATAAGACTAAGGGGAATGGAGCAAAACTAAAAGTGGATAGGTTCAGATTGGATGTTAGGAAGAAGTTCTTCACCATGAGGGTGGTGAAACACTGGAACAGGTTGCACAGGGAGGTGGTCGTAGCCCCAACCCTGGAAGTTTTTAAGGCCAGGCTGGATGTGGCTCTGAGCAACCTGTTCTAGTGTGAAGTGTCCCTGCCCATGGCAGGGGATTTGGATCCTTGATGTCCCTTCCAGCTCTGACAATTCTATGATTTTATGATTCTAATACTGTTGTCCTTTAGACGAAACAGGAAAGGAAGACAGCACAAGACAACAAATGGAATCGTTTTAATGGAAAGTCATACAAGACAGTTTCAGTTTCTCTTAACATAATAGAAATCCCATTTTAGGACAGATTACTCTTGAGCTCAGCAGGTGAAGCACCTTCAACTTGTTAAAGCTGCTGATATTTTGTGAGGATGATTCCCTCACCTCTTTCAAGTCATCTTTTATCCTGACATCTCCATCAACAGCAGTTTGTTCACAGCTCAGCAGCCCCAAGTAAAGCATGAGTGATTCTTCAGAAGACCATGGGGAATAAGGGTTAGGCTGAGCACTTCAGGAAGGAATATCTTTTGCAAAGAAAATTGCATCAAATGATTTTGCTGGTAGTATTCATGTTAAAAGCCAGTGGAACACAAATGGCTTTTAAATAAGGACAGGTCTTTGCTCCAGACTATGGGTTCAACTAGATCCATATTCCCTGCTTTGGTTTCAATCAATGATTTTTCTAAGCACATGGAGAATCTCCAAAAGACATCTCTTAGCACGGCATGCAGGCTACATTCTTATAGTTAGCTCCACAAAGGAAAGCACAACTACTGAGGAGGAACAGATTTTGCAACCACAGGAGCACTTTCTCTATTTTTAATGAAAAATAAAAGGAGGATGTAGGACAGTAGCTTGTCATTAAATGTAACTTGTTTGATACATTAGGATTTTTTTTTTGTTTTTTTTTTTTTTCTCACTGTCTGTAGGTCACAAAGCCTAAAGGAGACTTATTCCATTACCTAAGTAGTACATACTGATCACAAATATAATCTAAGTTGGTATGGCTAATGCAGCAGAATATTTTAATAAGCAAGATGTTCTGTTTAAAGAAAACTGGTAGGAAAGCTGAAGCTTTTACACTGAAAGCATTTGTAAATAGGATTCTTGTGAGGGTGAAGAGATTAAAAGTTTCATATTAGTATTTGTTACTGAAGATGAATCTTCACTAGATTGAAGTTCTGATATGAGGATATGACAAAGGAGAGATAAAAGGGCTTTCACCACTATGCTTACAACCAGCTGAAAATGGTATCACAGTATCACAGCAAGGTTGGAAGAGACCTCAAAGATCATCAAGTCCAACCCATTACCACAGACCTCAAGACTAGACCATGGCACCAAGTGCCACGTCCAAATGTGCCTTGAACACCTCCAGGGACGGTGACTCCACCACCTCCCTGGGCAGCCCATTCCAGTGGGGAATGACTCTCTCAGTGAAGAACTTTCTCCTCACCTCCAGCCNTGAATAGCACTGGAAGAAACCCAAAGATTCTTGGGCTTATGAAACATTGCTCTTATCTCTACTCATTAGTTTTCTTATGCAATTTTTCCTTTTTCCAACAAAATTCATCCCAGTTTCTTCAGATCTCTTTTCTAACACTGTGGACTGTGGCTCCTTGCTTTGGGTAGAGCTCTGCTGAAGCACCAACCCTGTCATGCTCTGCACTGCATGGTGCCCTTACCTTGAGATCCATTCTTTTTTCCAATTCTGCTAGGAAATAAGACATAGAAACTTACCAGCCCTACTTCTTATCCTGTGTTTTCTGTAACCTTCCTACCATCCATTCTTTCTTTCTTCCCTCTTCTTATTTTACAATTTTTGTCTAGGATTCTTTGGTCCCTAAAGAAAAGTTTGGATGTATCACAAAACAGTGGATGTACTCACAACAGCCAAAAAGTTGGAGAACTGATATAACAAAATTTTGGCCAGTAATACGTATTGCCACAATTTTGCATTACCTGCACAGACCTCAATGAACCATTAGCATCTGTAGAGGGTATTTGACAAGCAAGAGTACTCAGACAGCTATTCCCTATTCTCTTTCCTGTTCCTCTAAAAGTGGCTTAAATAGATTTCTCAGCACAGTACTGGTCTCAGACACCCACTCACCATTTATCTTCCCAAACCATTAATCACAATCATGTGCAATTTAAAGCTGTTCCTGGTCTTTTTCCCTGAAATGAAAGAGTCGCTCTTGTCATGAATATTATTGCTCATGAATCACAGTGATTTCCAGCCATGCCATCAATTATAAACACAGCTAATTGGAGTGCCAATAGGGCTGCCTCTCTTCACAGAGAGGTTCCTGCCATGAATTTTACTGGCCATGAATCACTGTATCGTCAAACAAGACTCCCCTTCACCCCTCTTCCACTGACCTGAAGCCAAAGCACCAGTGTTGGCTTCCTGAAGTTATAAGTCTAGGCAACATCATAAATCCACATCTAATCAGTTCACCAAGGAAGATACTGTCTCTTTCTACACCCATACTGCTTGCAAGTCTCTCTCATGGGTGTCACATTAGACTGGCATCATCAGGGAAATTGGCAGACCTTTCTCTGTGGCTCTGCAGGTCTCATGCCAAGTCAGTGTTCCTCACACTTTTCCAGGGAAGAGACAGGGATGTGACTGTCTAAAATAGGGTTCTCTTTTCTCTACTCAGACACACAAAATGTTCTGCCTTAAAGCTATTTGTGAGGACTTCTGGGATGTATGCTGCTGCACAAGTGATAAGTAGCAGCCAAAATCTATCACTTTTGTTTCTGAGCAATAGGATTCATGAGAAATGGGTCTTAATGTTGGATTATGAGCAAGGAAGAGTGAGACAGAATTTAAATTGTGCCTAGAAAAGAACAAGAAAATTTATTGGCTCTGCTACCTCTAAGAACAAACACTGTGAGAGAACAGAATTCAGTAATTCTTCTGGATGTTGTGCAAGACAAAATCCCAGACAGAAATGAAGTCCGAATCTGTTTCCTCTTTAAATACAAAATATCAGTCTGCAAGAGATGGAGGAAATGCACACTGATGTGAATGTGTTCATCACCTCTTACAACACCCACTTGTCACCTACGAAAACACAGGATTCGCAACACAACAAATTCTGCTTTCACCAGTTGCCTTGACACACCATCAGCCTGTCACATCCACAACCAAAACTACCAGATAATCCCACTTCCTATCCAGTTCAGTGCCTCTGGGAGCTCCTGCCACCTCCATCAGTTTCAGCTGCGACTTTCAGCCAAATTTGAACTCTCCTTCCATCTATTTCAGCTGCCACCGATTGTTCCAGCCACAAGAACTAGCTATCACCATCTCTATAAACCACCAAACTACAACCTTCACTCATGACCTCTGGTTTTCCTGAAAAGACTTTTCCTCATGGCTTCCTGTCAGGACCATTGATTCCTTCAACTACTCTAAGTATCTTAATCATACCTTCAGCAGATTGGAGACCTATACTTGGACTTCAGCTCTCTAGGGTATCTAGTCCTCACAGGTATCAACAGAACTGCAAGACACCTTCGCTGTATCTTTTGTAGTAGCACTCACGGTCTGCACTGTGAGACGGCAGGACCCATGATCTGTGGAAGCCAGGAGATGGTAACAGAGCTGCTTTGAGATGCATCTGCCTTAGAGCCATCCCACCAGGGACTTTCACTGAGGTAGACAACAGTAATCATAGACTTCTGCAATTAAACTGGAGTAGTAGCTGATACAGGTAGCAGGGCTGCCTGCTGAGGTCATCTCATGTTTAAAAATCTCACTATGAATCCCTTCCTCCTCTCTAAACCTTATCCAAACACAGTTTGCTTCTGATCCCTAGTTTTCTACTGCCTACCAAGCCAATCATTAGTAAGAGAACTATATTGTAACTCCTAATCCAACAAACTAATTGAACATGTAGTCTGAACTAACCACAATGGTCAGCAACTTGAAAAATTCTTACCCTCTCTACTACAGACCAGCATGAGAGAGCACAGCACTCTATACTGTCAGGACCTCATCCTTTTGAATTGCCATTAGTATGGGAAAGGGAATGTGAAAAGAAGATTCAATAGAAATATTTTTTGAGTCATTTGCTTGAGTGAATGGTGGTAACTAGTTTATGTGAACTCTAAAGCTGATCTGGCAAGAACCAGAAGGCAACTGTATGCATATATGAAGCACTCTATTCAAACAGAAGCAAAAATGCCAATATTTCCAGTAAGCCAAACATTAGTGAGCTTGGCAGAATGAGTGAAGAACGGCAGTTCTGAACAAATGAACCCTCTAGTCAGCTAAAACCTTTTCTAGTACCTAATTTAACCACTCTGTATACCTTCCAAAGTGATTGTGACAGTAAATTGTTCCCTTTCCCCAGAGAAGATCATGTGAGGTACTGCAACTAAATCAGAACAGAGAATCAGAAATGGCAAGTCGACAATACCTCATGTGACCTTTTCCTTCAATTTTCTTCTGAATAAATTTGGAGAGCAGTCAAAGGGAAAAGATCCTAGTGCATAGAAAGATTACCATAAGCCAGCAATGTGCTCTGGTGGCCAAGAAGGCCAATGTCATTCTGGGGTCTATTAGAAGGGCTGTGGTTAGTAGGTCTAGAGAGGTTCTCCTTCCCCTCTACTCTACACTGGTGGAGCTGCATCTGGAATATTGTGTCCAGTTTTGTGCCCTTCAGTTCAAGAAGGACCTCAGGGAACTGCTTGAAAGAATCCAGCAAACAGCCACAAAAATGATTGAGGGAGTGGAACATCTTCCTTACAAGGAGTGACTGAGGGAGAAGACTTAAGGTATGACCTCATTAATGTTTATAAGTATGTAAAGGTGAGTGCCAAGAGGATGGAACCAGGCTCTGCTCAGTGATGCCCAATGACAGGACAAGGGGCAATGAGGGGAAGTTAAGGCATAGGAATTTCCACGGAAAGATGAGGAAATTTTTTTTTCCCTGTGAGTCTGACAGAACACTGGAACAGGCTGCCCAGGGGGATTGTGGAGTCTCCCTCTCTGGAAATATTCAAAACCCACCTGGCCACATTCCCGTGTGATCTGGTATAGATGATCCTGCTCTGGCAGGAGGGGGTGTACTTGATGGTCTTCTGAAGTCCCTTCCTGCCCCTAGCATTCTGTGATTTTGTGATTCTTTGCTATCAGCAGCTTGTGATATGCAGTTGCTTCCACTTTTCTTCTCCGTTCATGCCAGGGTTCCTCATTCTTCTCTTCCATTGCTCTCTTCCTCATTTTACTTCCTTACACCTATCTTTTATGTGTGTCCGCCTACTTCTGTCTGATATTCTGGAATCTGGCTTAAACTCTACATTTACTTGTATTTTCTCAAGAAAAAATTACAAAACAACAAAGCTCTGAATTCAGCTTCTTTGTACATTCAAACTTGAACCAAAAATCTGCCCTGCAAGTTAGATTTCTACCATGCAAGCTACCACTGATGCTTGCTGAACACTTCTTTGTTGTCTTTTATCCTTTAGGTTCTCAGAAACAGTCTGGTCACTCTCCGTTAAATACACTTAAAAAGTCTATTTTGCTGGTTTGTTTCAGAAACCTAGCTAGTATCACAGAATCACAGAATGTTAGGGGCTGGAAGGGACCTCTAAAGACCATCCAGTCCAACCTCCCTGCCAGAGAAGGTTTTTTATCACACTTCTCCCTCCTTTCCTCTCCATCTCCTCTTTCCCCCCATCTTCCTCTTTTTATCTCCATCATTTTCTTATCTCCATCTTCCTTCTTTCAGCACCACCTCCCTTTTTCCACCATATCTGCCCCTTTCCCACCCCACACTGCATTTTCCNGCCGATCTTCCTTTTCTTATCTCCATCCTTTTCCTCTCCATCTTCCTTTTTTCAGCACCACCTCCTCTTTTCCATCATAACTGCCCCTTTCCCACCCCACACTGCATTTTCCCCTTTTTCCCCCCAAACTCAGAGCACCTGGGTTCTGTTGGAGTCTCCTCCCACCCCAGGTGTGACCACTTTGCCCTCCCTGCCCACTGCCCTATATAACTGCCCCAGGAAAAAGCAAAGCCCCAAGCTATGCCCAACTGGGCAGAGGGATCCTCCTCCTGTCATCACTGGTGAGTCCCCATGGTGCACACTGGGTGAATGGGAGTGGGATCTAAAGGCCGGGGGGCCTGGTGGCCCCCCGGTTANCATCACCCAGCAGAGCCTGGCTCTATCCTCCTGGCACTCACATTTTACGTATTTATAAACATGAATGAGGTCATCTCTCAGTCTCGTCTTCTCCAAGCTGCAGGGCCCTGGATCCCTCAGTCTCTCCTCGTAAGAGAGATGTCCCATTCCCTTCATCATCTTTTTGGTACTGTGCTGAACTCTCTCAAGCAATTCTATGTCCCTCTTGAACTGGAGGCCCCAAAGCTGGGGGACAGTACTCCAGATGCAACCTCACCAGGGCAGAGTAGAGGGGCAGGAGAACCTCTCTCGACCTACTAACCACAGCCCTTTTAATACACCCCAGAATGACACTGGCCCTCCTGGCTGCAAGAGCTCATTGCTGGCTCATGGTCAACCTCTCATCAACCAGGACCCCCAGATCCTTTTTCCCCTTTGCTGCCTTCCGACAGGTCAGTCTCCAACTTCTACTGACACCTGTGGTTGTTCTTTCCCAGGCATCATCAATACCATTAATATCTCTATTGCCTGTATGCTAATCAGAGGTTAATGTGATCTGAGCACTGTGTTTCCTGATACTATTCTGGGTTCAATAGATCCTCTTTTGCCAGGAACTGTAAGTGTGAATCCAGATGTTCCTTGCTTGGAAGCTAATGCTTTTTTGCATGATTTGTTTCAGGCAGTAATTTTTTTAAAAAGTAGTATGTTCTCCTGCAAAAAACCTTTAAACAAGAACTAATCTAAGTTAGAAATGTCTCCACTATACCACCTGGCTTCTGCTCACTTGCCTGATTTTTCTTATACATGGACTTTTTAAAGTATAATTTATGCCGGTTAAGGGTTTGCAAAGATCAGGCACAGAGTGCTGTTGCTTTATTGAATTTAATGATGAAGACAATGGATACAGACTGTTTCTGTAGCTTCCTGTGGTTTATCAGCTTTGCAGGGGTGGAGCCCTTAGTTGGAAAGCAGCTGCTTTCATTTGCTAGTTAGCCAATTCCAGAGTCGTCTTCAGTACAGGAGATGGGCAAGCAACTAAGAGTCCAGCGGAGGGCTATGAAGGTGATTAAGGGGCTGGAGCACTGCCCTATGAGTGGAGGCTCAGGGACTTGGGGCTTTTTGGTCTGGTGAAGAGAAGACTTAGATGGGATCTAATCGCTGTTTATAAATAGCTGAGGGCTGGGGGTCAAGAGGTGGGGGACAAACTCTTCAGTTGTACCTCGTGATAGGACAAGGGGCAATGGAGCACAGGAAGTTTCACCTCAACATGAGGAAGACCCTTTACTGCAAGGGTCACAGAGCACTGGAAGAGGCTTCCCAGAGAGGTTGTGGTCTCCTTCTCTGGAGACTTCCAAGGCCTGTCTGGATGCATTCCTGTGCTACCTGATCTAGATTCTGTGGTCCTGCTCTGGCAGGGGGATTGGACTTGATCTGCGAAGCTCCTTTCCAACCCCTAACATCCTCTGGTCCTGTACTTAAAAAAAAACAAAACAAAAAAACCAAGCTGCAAATGTAACTCAGTGTGGTGAAAATTACTAACATTTTTATATCTAGTGCTTGCTAGACTTGTAGTCCGACCCAATATGTAGAACTGTCTCTCATGACCTGTTAATCTGGCTTAAAGGACAACAGATATTTGTGATTCCCTTTCATTTCCCACTGCATTTGCTGGGAAGAATATCACAGATGAAATGGTGGAAAATACAGACTTCACATGCTAGTTTCATCCACTGAATTGTAGAAAAGCTATTTACAACAGGTTCTTCATGTTTTGCACTGATGACTGGAATTTCCAACATGGTTTGGTGAGTTTTGTGAAGTAATGAGAAAGGCTGTATGATTTTAAATATTCTGTATTATAATAGTAGTTTGTGTATTTTACAGCTGTGTTTAAGGAACAGTTAAAACCAGAAGCCATCATACAAGTGGTGTGACTGTAAGCCCGTGTTGTGGTGGAATCATCTTTATGGAATCCTGTGATCATTCATACTGCCAAGCTGTCTCCTTCTCCAGTACAGTATTAAGTGGTCTGCCAGCAAAGTATTTAAAATTAACATCTAAAAAAGGATCAATAGAACCTTTCCATGAACCCACAGACTACTTCCCCATACCCACGCTCCCCCATTATCTTAACAAGTGGATTAAGTTTAAACAATTTACACTATGTAACACTATAAAGGAAATGTGGCATAGCAGGAATATGCTGTAGGACTAAGATTCTCAGTGTGATCAGCCTTACCTAAACACACTGCTGTCAGATATACAGTTTCTAGTAAAGTAAACTCTCTGGTTGCAACTTGTGAGGTTCCTGGAGAGGGTCAGAATGATGCCTAGAGTTCAGGACTAGCACTTTCCTTTCATTGTCAGGAGGCAGTTATAACAGTTCTTTCACATCAAAGAACATCCAGATTTCAGCACTGCAGAAGACAATCTAGGAAATTCTATTGCAATGAACAAATATTGCTCCCATTAGTGAAGTTCCTCTCTGGTGCAATTGGGTTATTTCAGTTTTAGCCAAAACGAGTATTTCAGTGTAGCCAAAATGAGAATTGTTCTATTTGTCTTCTCTAGACTAGCAAAAAAAGACATGAGGATTCTAATTGAGAAGCAACTGAAT
>WBNM01028184.1:0-21060 GCA_013399055.1 Ramphastos sulfuratus
AGCCTTAAACCAGCACAGACATGTCTTAGAAAAATGGAAACAAACAGCTGAATGTGATGACCAGTTTCCAACCATTTCTTAACTGTAGCCAGTGTTCTGAAATTCTCTTGTGTTTCCCCATTTTTGGATATTGGGTCTTTATTTCACCTGTTGTTGGAGACAGTTTAAAAAAACTATCGGTAACCCAGAATATCTTTCATGGTGTGGGGTTTTTTTTTTGTTTTTTCTTTTTAACTGTATGGATTGAAATTTGCCTAAATCCTAGTCTTCATATGCGTTATAAATAAGTAAATGTTTACAAGAATACGCTGTTTCCGCACATATACTCCAAAGTGCATAATTCATACATCAGAGGGAAAAAAAAAAAAGTCTATGGAATTCTGTAGGTTTGCTGACACTCTTTTTGACCTAACTGGAAACACAGCAATACAGTTTGGAATTTGAAAAAACACTCATAAGAACAGCTGTGTGGTTAGTGTCCTCTGCCTTTATACTGGTGTTAGACGTACTTACACACTGACCAATATAAAGTGTTGGATCCCTTTCACAAATAACAATAAGGAGTACGCTGTTAAAAGCTAGGCTCGATGAAGTGGGAAATACCTCTACTGACAAACATAGGATCTGTCAAGGGTGCTGTGAACCTGGAGGAGGACTCTCAACATCTGCTACTACCCAGACCATGCACAGCTATGGGTTCAGACCAAGTTGCTCAGGACATCACCCAGATGGAACATGAAACCCACAAGAGTGGAGATCCAGCTCCACTGCTGGGCTGACCTCATACCAGTGCAAAGCAAACACTGAATTAATGAAAATTAAATTACCTAAGCCAACCTGTACAGATTAATCAGGGGCTGCTGGCGTCTGTAACTCAGGGTTGCAGTCCCTCGTACCTTGTCTTCCTAAAGACGTGCTGTGATGAACCTCAAGGCAGTGTAAGAGCTAGGGGAAGGAGTTTGTGTCCTAAGTGTCTTGAAAAAGGCATGACAAATACAAGAGACGTGTATTTGAGCTGTACTGCTTAGCTGTTGCCTTCCTAATGACCAAAGGAATGGAGTGAGTGAGGTGAAACAGGGATGGAGGCACGTCGTACCCTGCAATGTATCACTACTCCTATTAAAGCTGATAGTGCTTTGTGAGAGGTAACTCACAAAAATGTAATAATTAAAGATCTATTCAATGTTTTGATCTATCAGTTCAGTTATTCTAGGTCTGATGTGGGTCTGCTCTTAATCTTAGTTGCTACTGAAGTTTCTTATAATCTCAGCAGGCTTTTTTTGCTTTGTGCCTTGAAATCTGTTTAGAAACTGTTTTATTTCAAAGTGCTTCAGTACAAGTTCTTAGCTGTATTTGCTAAGAAATGACTATCCAGAAGAAACTCCACTCAATCAAATGAAGAAAATTATATCTGACACATAGTACAGCACTTGTGGTATATGTTTACTGCAGAAAACACACTATTAATGCATTTTTGTGTTTGATATTGAGCTAATGAGCAAATTAAATGATAGACAATTTCTGCCTTTAGCTGAATTTGAAGCAAAACAAGCAAATTCGTTACCACTTTAAAAAACAAAATATCACTGGTTTGAATTCTGTGGAATACAACACCCCTCATCAAATGCATCCAAAACGTCTTTCATCAGACTTTCATTTTGCAAGTGGTAGAGAAGGCTCTCTACACTTAAAACACTCACTTAAAATAAACAAGGAAGTTGATTTAATCTGGAATAAACTATGAAGCAGGGGTATCGGGGCGTGGAGCTGCTCACTGTGCTTTAGTAGAAACTTTGTCCTGGACATTGCTGAGTTCAAGTACAATAAACATGTAACTGCAGCTTGCTGAAAACAATAAATTAATCTTTATACTTTGGATCTAATATTAACACTGAGCAAACTCTGAAGTGAGAAATGAAGATCAGTAAAACAACAGTTCTGCATGAAGTACAATGGTGCTGTGGAAGAAACTAATAGAATGCTATAGTAAAATTGAATAAAAGAACAAGAGAGATGCATTTTTACATCAGAGCTAAAGTTTAATATCCTTATGACTGCAGAATAAATTAGTTGAAACCTAGAGAATGTTTTCCAACCATATTCCAGTACATTAATTGCTTTGACTTGATCTCCCTTGCTGGAGTAACTTACAAAGAGAAAACAGGTTTTGAGATATCCAGGGCCCAAGCTATTCTGAGTGATTTGTAGCCGCATATTTCAAAGTCTGCTTTTCAAGTTGTAATGCAAAATTAACACAACTTGGTACAAGCACATCAAGTAGTTTCCAGCAGTAGTTTCTGAGGTCAGATTGAGGGTGAAAACAGATCTGCTTCACTTCCCTAGGAGGGTTGATGTCAAATTCCACCCTAAATCATGGAATCATAGAATTGTTTCAGTTGGAAAAGCCCTCTAAGATCACTGAATCCAACCGACGACATAAGACCACCGTGGCCATTAAACAATGTCCTGAACTGCCATGTCCACACATTTCTTGCACACCTCCAGGGTAACCTATTCCAATGTCTTCTGAGGTCTGCCAGACTGGGCATGCCTGTCTCAGTGTAATCTCAACCTACTCACAATCTTAAAAAAAAACGTGAAATACTTTATAGATCATTCCTTTTGGCAAATGCTGGGTAGCATTATCCATCCACTGATTACTGGGAACAGGTTGACTGCATGTGATTTTTGCACAGCCTTCAGGATGCTGAGAAGCATGTAGAAGTGAGACAAATGACTAAACTATAATTGTGGGAGAGAGAGGGAGTGCAAATGCCTTTGATCTGAAAATTTTAGGAGCATTCTAATTTGATCTTTCCAAATTAGATTATCAGATTTATTTGAAAGTTAGTCTTAAGTGGAATTTCTTAAGCTTAGAAATACTGAACTCAACCCTTTTTTATGTTTTGTTATAAACTGGCAAATCATACTAAAATTGAGTTTGAAAAAACCTGTTCCATTTTATAAGGAAAATACAAGACAATAAAGTTCTTTAATACTAAGGAATTACTCCCGATTGCTGTTAATCCAAACTGCGAGCCCAGTTTGTACAAGTGTACTCTGTTAGAAACACTTAAATCATAATTGTGGATGGTTGAGGCATCATCCAGTGCATATTCTGCAAGTTTAGCTAATAAAAGGTACTTTCTGAAATGTATTTTAGTGCATGTGCATAAGACCATATTATACGTTACATTGGCATAAAAAGGGCTCCATAGACCATTTACCTACAGCTTGCTCTCACTACTGTCTTATTTGAAATATGTTAATCAGTTTTTGCTTTTCTGGGATTTTTGCAGAACTTGAACTTTCCCAAAGTATTTTAACAGGTTATTATTTTATCTTTACTGTTCCAAGTATGCTCTTTATTTGCTACTGTTTACACTTGCACACAAATTCGCCTTTTTCCCCCAGGAGTGCAAGACATCTTGGTTAAAAACTGTTAGCATCATGTGCAACTATTTGTATCTGACATAATTTCTTTTCAATTAGGTGAAAATGAAATCCTTGAAACTCTATACAACATTGCAAACAAGAACAAGATATGGAGGTCTTATATAGGAATGGGTTATTACAACTGCTCAGTGCCTCAGCCCGTTTCACGGAATTTGTTGGAGAATGCAGGATGGTAATGTACCACATATTGTTTTAAGTCCTTACATACACATATATGTGTTTGAAATTAATCTTAAAATCGAGCATGTACAATATACCCCAAGCCGGACTTTTTTTTTGCTAAGACTTTAATGTATTTGATTCTGATGGGGAGGCTATTGTGTAGGAAATGTATTGGTCGTGCTGAAGCTAGAGAGGAAAAAGAATACTTTCAACTTCAGAAGTCTTTTTTTCTGTTAAATACTCAGTGTTTTTTGTGACTTCTATTTACGGCTCCTATTTATTATGAACTAAACCACAACTATTTGTTTAAGAAAGTATACAGACTTCACTCCTAAACTAAAGTAATTTTTCCCTAACTTCTGCCTAAATTAAAGCTATCTCACTTCTCCATTGACGTATGAAATTTTGGGTGGAAGTAGTTAAAAGCAATATAATAACCTGACCTTGACTTTCTTATGAGGAAGTAAGAAGCCTTTACAATATTAAGGGCTTTTCTCTTGCTATTTCTTTCTTTCTTTTTTTCTTTTTCTTTTTTTTTTCTTTCTTTTTTAAACTAGAGACATTCGATAGTTTGGCTGTGTTTCCATAAAGAATGTTCTTGTCTGAACAAATGATTAATTGGTGCCTGAAAATAGACAGCAATACTTGAGAATTCATTTGTAAAGAGGCTGAGAACATTGTATTTCATTCTTATCACCCAGCTGACATTTTATGTTTTGGGACAAGTACAAGAACAGCCTATCTGATGGACCCGAATTTGAATGTTGTTGGTCTAGGTTTCTTAGTGTTTTGTTTGGTTTTTTCACTTTAATGTAAAAAGGAAAATAATGCATTGTATCTTGTGAACAGTATTAATGTAAATCATAGTGGGGGTTTGTCTCTTGGTAGACTTTTCCTGACAAAAGAACTTTAAATGATTGTAAATACTCATTTTACATTTGCATTTCTTTGGAGAACTGAAGCTTAGATATGATGAAACACAAGAACTCTAATTGTGATGTGGTGTCTTTGCTTTTCAACACAGAATGCCACTGATACCTTATATTGTCTTGTTTGGTTTAGGAGTTTGCTTATCTCTAGTCAGTAACTTCCCTTTTTTTTGATACTGTGTTAAAATAGTAACTATTACCTTTATTACTGATTATTTTTTCTCTGTAATAAAAGTAGTATTTAAAACACACAATGAACCAACTCAAGTCAAATTGGTCATTGTAAAAGCCATTTCCACTTAGATGTTGAAGATTTTTTGTTTGTTTTGTTTTTTATTTTGGGCTTGGTGTAGATAGATTGTCTGAGACTTTTGAACTGATGAAAAAGTTGCACCATGGTACTTGATTTTCTTTTGATCTTGGTTATGGGCTGCTATGAATTCCTCATTCCTAGCAATCTGTGACTAACAATTCCATGCTAACATAGGGTGGAAGTCTTAGAAGTATTTTCCATACACCATTTAGTTAATACTATAAAAAAAAAATAATGAGTTGTGGGTTGTTTTGTTTTTTTTCAGACAAATAAATAGCAGGCCAATGTGTAACATTAACCTTGGAATATCTCAACTCTGAAATACAGGCAAAATGATTTATAGAATCATAGAGTTGTTTAGATTGGAAGGGACCTCAAAGATCATCTGGTTCTGACCCCCTGCCATAGACAGGGACACCTCCCACTAGAACAGGTCACTCAAGGCCTCATTCAACCTAGCCTTGAACACNGTGGAGTCTGACAAGAGCAGAGTAAAGGAGGAGAATCACCTCCCTTGCCCTGCTGGCCACGCTTCCCTTGATGCAGCCCAGGACACAGTTATCTGTGTGTGCTGTGCGCACACATTGCCAGCTCCTGTTAAGCTTTTCATCAGCCCAGACCCCCAGGTCCTTTTCCTTTGGGCTGCTCTCCAGCCATTCACCACTCAGCCTGCATTTGTGCTTGGTGTTGCGCCAACCCAGGTGCAGGACCTTACACACATTTTGAGATGTGTCACCAGCTATGTGACTTTCAGCAAAGACTCCTGAAATGCATACATACGTGTTGTCTGTCTGCTGGTATGGCTGTATAGTCCTTATGCCTCTGTACCCAACACTACCATATTCACTACTTTTTCACACCCAGTGTGCTGAATTCTTTCCCTAGTGGCATACCAGATTAATTCTATATCCCACCATGAATATAAACGAGTAAGTGAAGATGTGGAGAATACTTAGTTTCAGAAATAAACTTACATGTATGTTTCTTATTAATATTGAGGTCAAAACAGTTGTATTTATTTGGGTGGCTTAAATGGATAAAAATACCTATCAGGTCTTAGAAAACAAGAAGGCCTTTAAAGTCATATTAATATCATACATACATGATGATGAGTTCTCCAAAGTAAAGCTCACATGATTCTTTTGCCCCTAGACATAAAACATGCAAGAATAAAGTATTTGTACCAATGACACCTGCAATCTTTGCATCGGTGGTGTAACATTAAACGTATTAGCTAGTAGCACTCAACACTTAACACATTGCATTCTGAAAGCTACTGCATACTGAGCAAAAAACTTGATGTGAACATTACACAGCTGGTTTCTACTGGCAGACTAGATATGGAAAGCGGCACAAGCTACTGCTAGAAAGCATGCCAAATTGGCAGTAAATTTAATGTTTATGCTTTGAACTTGGAAGCTGGCACATCCTCATGCCCTGTCATAAGACTATCTAGCTTTCTTAAAGCCATGAGCAAGATACCATTTAAAAACACCCTTGTAACTGCTCTTCAAAAGGGGCAAGTGATGTATCTCAAACTTCATACACAATATAGCATTTGAGAATTTTTCAGTCTGAATGGAACTTCTTGCAGTTGGATGTCTCCTAATTGTGCAGCTTTATTCTAGCCTCTTTCTACACTGCAGTATTGATATACATGCGTATTTAAATTAAATACAGGTTGGTTTTGCTGTTGTTTTTGTTTCAGTTTTGGCTTTGACAGTGCTGTCCAGTCCATACAAGTCAGATAATTTAAAAATTTTATATAGTCATGACTGCACTTTATTCTCGGCTTTCCAGTGTTGTCAGCTATATTAATTATCTTTTTTCTGTGGTTCATCTATGCTGGTTTTAAATTCTAGTAGCAGTCTGTCCTTACTTTAAGTTAATACATTGACTTTTCAGAGATTCAAAGTATAGAAACTGGTGAACTGTTTTGCTAGAGCCTACTGTATATTAAGCAATCAATGATGCTTAGTCTTTAATCTTACTGTACACCTGCAAGTAGTAATCAAGAACGAGTTCATTGAATATTGCTTGATAATGGAGTTCTTTGAATCTTTGCATGGAAGCAAGAGCTTATTTTAGTATAAAGAAGACATAATTGTTAATCTTGCAGTTAATGTAAAGTCTGTTTTGTTGCTAAACTTATAACAAACCCAGCTCTCAAATATGAAAGTTTCAGTTCTTTCGTAAGCCAAGTCTTTTGATGAGTGGCCAAAGATTTTTTTATTGTATTTTTTCTCTTGCACTGAGTAATGCTTCTCTGATGCATTTAAGCTGATCTCAGTGCTTGTAATTCTTGTCTACTTCTACAAAATTTAAGGCCAAAAAAACCCCAAACCACCCCCCCCCCAAAAAAGACCTTCAACAAAAACTAAATGACAATGTAGGATTGTTAATTTGAGGCATAGAGAGATTTCTTTTGTTAAGCAAGAAAACTCCTTGTTAAAGCAAAAGAGTTTGGAATAACTCTTTTTATTGGTAAGAGATAAGTGGGCAGGAGAACCATTCAGGAAACAAATCTTTATACTCCCAGAGGGAAATTTTGTCTGGCAAACCGAGTTCAGCTGCTGTGGAGGAAAAAATTTTGCTACTGTTGAAATAAGCATGCAGCCAAGAGCATGGTCTGACTGTGAACTATGCAGTCAAATGTGTCATGACAAGTGTTAGACTTGGCTAAGAAGCAAAAAGTTTCTGTATTTGGGAAAATCATCAATATTGATCTAATTCAATATATAGTTACTGCTTCTGCTGTACTGAATGTGAGTATATGCAAGAAATTTGAGATTTATAATTTCTGTAGACAGTAAATATATTGGCATCATATGTTACATTTTGAGTTCACTTATTTAGTATGTCCTTCTTTCTAGCTTTTCCAGCCTCTTCTTCGGGACTTTATCCTGCCACCTCTCCTGCATTACTATTATTGCTTCTCTCATTTTGCTTTGTAACACAGGTTCTGCAGCTTGTTCTTAACACATCTTCGTGGCTCACCTTCTTGAGATTCTAAATACTGCAGTCTTGCCCTTTCCTGTAAGCATTTTTCAAAAGTCTAGGGCTTACTACCATGCTTTCAGGAAACAAACAGTTCTTTTGTTCCATTGCTAGAAAACAAAGGTCACAAGTGTCACCATTTATCACTTGTTTCTGTGTTTCTGGCCACTACTCTGATTCAAACTGGTGTAAAGTTTGTCCTGAACCACCATGGAATCCAAATTTCCAGCAGTGAGAGTCAGCTCTCTGTTCTTCCCTTTCAATCCTGGCCCCATGCATGCTGCTTTGTTTTTCTGGACTGCTATAGTGGAGTATTTCCTTTAGATTGTTAACTTTTCTATGTTGCCTCTACTGTTTTTTTCTCCAAATGGCATCAGATAAAACTCACATCAGTCACATGTCCTCTCTCTAACATATGTGGAAACTGTTGTTTCAAAAATTGTGTATTGATAAGCTTGATCCAGTGAAACGCTTTTCCTCCCATGGAGAAGTATTGGCAAGTAAATTGCTTCAGAAGCATGGCAATATGTAGATACATATGATTGAACCAAGCAGTCTCAGTTGGATGTTGTGTCTTGACTCATCTCTCCCATGCTGAGTGCCTACTTCCCTTTCCCTAACCTAAGATGCACACACACCTCTGTTTCAGAGGATTTTTTTTTTTCCAAAATGGACAAATATAATTCCTTTCCTGTAAAAAGGCAAGTCAGTACCAGGAAAGAAAGCATTTTCAGGCTTCCAGGACAGTAACAAATGACAGTAATCTAAAAATAAGAATTTTCTAACAGACTTCTTTGTTAATTAATTATGCTTTGCAATTTATTTTTCCTATGACGTAGTTCAGTTACATAGCATTCCTAGAATCAGACTCAGAATTCTTCTCTTACAGGGTCACCCAGTATACTCCATACCAACCTGAGGTTTCCCAGGGCAGGCTGGAGAGCCTACTGAATTACCAGACTATGGTGTGTGATATCACAGGAATGGATGTGGCTAACGCGTCTTTGCTGGATGAGGGGACAGCTGCTGCAGAAGCCATGCAATTATGTCACAGGTACTATGTTTAAATGTGTGCTTAGATGATGTCAGGAAGGAATTTTGGAGTTTGAAAATGGTCTCTCTTTTGCAGGCATGAGTAGGTGAGTGGGTTGAAATTGAGTGTGGCCTTTTCAGTTTCAGAAGATCACTAAATTCCTAGAGAAGTTTCCATTTGGTGTGTATGCTTAACCCATATATCTCAGGTTTAAGAAACCTTAGGACCTAGAGACCAGGGGACTCTAGAGCAAGGAAGACTTGTGCTCAGTGAAGGACGATCAGGTTAGAGATTACTTAAGTGGGCTGAACATGCACAAGACTGTGGGTCCTGATGTGATACACCCACAAGTACTGAGGGAACTGCCTGATGCCACTGTGAGATTACTCTTGGTTACCTGTAAATAAACATGGTGACTGACAGAGGTGTCTTGGCACTGGAGGAAACAAAATGTGACTCCTGTCTTCAGGAAGGGCAGGAATGAAGATGTGGGTAACTGCCAGCCAGCCAGCCTCAGCGTGATCTGTTGAAGATAATGAAACAAGTCCTAGTCTCAGACAACATTTCCAGGCATGAGAAAGACAAGAAGGTGATCTGGAGTTATTAGCATTGTTTCACACAAGAAGACATGTTTGAGCAACCTGCTAACTCTCTACATCTAAGTGACTGGATTGGTGGATGAGGGACGTTGACAAACTGGAGGAATAGGTGGACAGGAACCTCATGAAGCTCACCAAAGGGAAGTGCAAAGTCCTGCACCTTAAGGGTAGCAACCCCAGGCATGTGCAGTAAATGGCTGGAAAGCAGCTTTGCAGAAAAGGCATTTAGAGGTCCTGGCGAGCACCAAGTTGAACAACAGCCAACAGTATGCTTTGGTGGTAAAGAAGGTGAACGGTATTCTGGGCTGTGTTTGGAGTGCTGCCAGCGGGTGAGGCGATCCTTGTCCTCTCCGCAGCACTGGTGAGGCTTTACCTGGAGTATCGTGTTCAATTCTGAGCTCCCAGAGAGAGTCTAGTTGCTGTGCCTATGATACTAGCCTGGCTGCTATCAGAGAGATACATACCTGACCCATCTACCACCACCAGCCCTTATGGCTGAGGTGCTGCTCCAGTTGCTGGCACTGAAGTGTGCCTGCTTCAGTTACTCTAGTTGCTGTACCATAGACATGTGGCTCCTCCATGGTCTGACTCCAGTTGCTGGCACTCAAACAGCCATATATACCTTTGCCTCCCAGAATACAGAATCCTCTCAACAGTTAAAAGATTCAGAAAGTAATTTAACAAGAAAAAAGGAAAGACAGCAATAGTTGGGTTCAAATGCATCAAACAGTAGCTATAAAATCTGAGAAATTATTGAAGGTCACTGTAGAAAGTAGATTAGACAAGAGAGACTAGGTTTGCAACTATTAAGTTGTTCAGAGTATCAGCCTGATGTATAATCATGTTTGCCTGAGAAATCTAGGCAATTTTTTTTGTCTCTGTTTACTACTTTGCAGGCTTGTGTTTGGTTATCTAGGGCAACAGCGAAAATCTCTATTTAAGACCACCATTGTATTCCTTTAAAAGACTATGTGTGTGTGAGGGCATCCTGCAGCTTCTTAAGTTGGCTGCTTGTTCTGTTTCATGGTTTGTTTTAATTTTTGTCACGTATGAAACTCATTTGAGTGTCTGAAATGAACTTTCTTATTTTTAGTGGGTCAGAACCTTCATTCAATTTATTCTTAATTCGCTTATAAAGACCAAAATTTAAAACCGCCTTGTAACTTAGAAAAACTCACATTCATAAACCAAATTCATTTTATGTCTATGGAAAACAGTATATTTTTTATATGTAACACTTCTTTTATTCCTTTTCCTTTTAACAGGCATAACAAAAGAAGGAAGTTCTATGTAGATGCCCGATGCCACCCTCAAACTATAGCAGTGGTTCAGACTAGAGCAAAGTAATGTTTTTTTCTCTGTTTCCCACCATATATTTCACTGACAATGAATCATTTTTTATCCACGTCTCTTCACTACATACCTAGCATTTTTGCAATATAGAATTATGCTTTCTTGCAAAACCAGAAATCTGTTAACAGTTGGTGTTGCTTCTACTTTTTAATTCAAATACAATTTCAGAACAATTAAAGATGCCTAAAAAGAGACTAAGAAAATATTTACTTTTCCCTTTTGGTGGTGCATGTAATTGCTGGTGCAGTTACACACATTTGGTTATAAAGTTCAGTATGATCATATTTTTGAACTAGGAAATTAATTACCCTCTACAGAAAAACTTTTCATTTAATGAAAGCTAAATCCATTGTAAGTTTACAGTTTAGAGTAACCATCTTCTAAAAATATGATTTGGTTCTCAAAGTTAACATGCTACAGAAGCAAAATGTTTTTAACACATGGTTTATGCATCCTCTGCTCTGCTTTTCTCCAGTTTCTGACGATGATGTCCAGTGCAATTATTCTTCAGTACTGTACACCATGACATGAAACTTTCTCAGTATTTAGCACTGCAGACCATGTTCACCTCTCTGTATGTTGAAGAAGTCATATGAAAGTCACTGAAAATACAGTAATTATCCTTCCAAGATGAGAATTGTTTTGAATATGTTGTCTTCTTCATGTTTTTGTTTTCCAGTTATACAGGTGTTATTACTGAGCTCAAATTACCCCATGAGATGGATTTCAGTGGAAAGGATGTCAGTGGAGTATTATTTCAGTATCCAGACACTGAAGGGAAGGTGGAAGACTTCTCTGAACTTGTTGAAAGAGCTCATCAGAATGGGGTAAAGTAAATCTTATGCTGTCACTGATTTTGTTCTGATGTATCAAATAGCTGTAGTTATGGAAGATGAGCTGCTGTCTCAAGTATTACTCGACAGCTGTATGCAATTGATAACCATTACAACCATCGCAACCACTGCACCTCAGCTCTGTTTAAGTGATGTGAAACTGTTTGAGGTTACGTGTTGTTCAAACTTAGCTTCCATGCCAACACCCTTGCCTTAGAAAAGAGGCTGAGTGCTCTGTGTGCTTCTATTCTCAGACTCTTGCCTGCTGTGCTACTGATCTTCTGGCACTCTGCATTCTGAAGCCCCCTGGAGAGTTTGGAGTAGATATTGTCCTGGGTAACTCTCAGAGGTTTGGCGTACCACTCTGCTACGGGGGACCCCACGCGGCATTCTTTGCTGTCAAGGAGAACCTAGTGAGAATGATGCCGGGCAGAATGGTAGGCGTTACGAGGTGAGGCTCCATCTGCTGTTAGTGTCTTCAGGGAAACATTAGGATCGTCTTGTGCATCCTTTATGCATAATAGCTTTCATGGTGTTGTAGCAGCCATCTCTTTTCATGAAAACTGAGAATGAAAGATATATTCAGTCTTTAGGAAGTAAGCTTAAAGAATTGCATTTGTGTGAAATGAAAGTTTGTGCTGTCTATACATCAACAAGGTAAAGACATCTTGACATCAACAAGATAAGGGCTTCACTGCTGGCCTGGCACAGCCAGCTCCAAGCGTGCCACCTTTGAGGTGGCTATCGAGGGGCTGCACGGTGCCAGCCCCGCATCGCCTGCCTGCCGGGGACACCAAGAGCCAGGAAAAGGTTCGGCCCTGCTTGCAGCAGGGGCTGTGGGGAACTGTCCCCTCATTGAGGACTCTCGGGGCAGCAGCACAGCAGCCAGAACCCCGCAGGAGGGATAGCAGGGGGCCCGGGCTGGCAGCAAAGGCAGGCTTGGCCCAGAGCCTGTTGGTGCAGAGCAGCAGCTTCACCTTCTGCTCACTGTGCCTGCTGGAGCAGGTGGCTGCCTGCTTGTGTGGAGGGCACCGCTGTGCTGAGCTGTCTGAGCCCTGTGTACAGCTGGCAGGGGCATAGCTCTGTCCTCCCATGAAGAGATAATCAAAAGAGCAGAAATAATTAATTGTGATGGCATGAATCTTTGCAAGATAACTTATTCTGCTCATTCTGTGATTTTACACCTTTTTACCTGGCACCCATACGTTAAAAACAGAAACAGAAAAACATGATGAATTAGAAAATACACTGAAACCAAGAACAGGCTTTCCTAGGATACTGGAGCTATCCCTGGACACCATCTTCTTTGCAACATGGACATATTCACAGGATTACAGAGTCATAGGATTACAAGATGTTAAGGGTTGGAAAGGACCTCCAGAGACCATCAGGTCCAACCCCTTGCCAGAGCAGGACCATATAATCTAGTGCAGGTTACACAGAAATGCGTCCAGATGGGTCTTGAAAGTTTTCAGAGAATGAGATTCCACCAGTTCTCTGGGGAGCCTGTTCCAGTGCTCTGTGTCTCTTACAGTAAAGAAGTTCTTCCTCACGTTGAGGTGGAACTTCCTGTGCTGCAGTTTACATCCATTGCCCCTTGTCCTACCAAAGGGCACAAGTGTTGGCTAATGTTCAACTCAGTGTTCTCGGATCCCCGGGGTCCTTTCTGCCAATCTGCTTTGCAGCTGGGTTTCCCACAGTATGTACTAGTCCATGGGGCTCTTCACTAGGAGCGCAACTTTACACTTCTATTTGTTGAGCTTCATGAGTTTGCTGTGAGCCAATTACACCAGCCTGTCAAAGTCCCTCTGGATGAACAGATGATAAATTAAACTATATAGTGAAAATCCCCAAAAAATGATTTAAATGTCATATAACTGGTGTGCAAGTACTTGAGGCAAGTAGTTTAGTTATTCAAACCCTCTCATATGCACATCTCCCTCTATATGTATTTTTATATATGTATGTATACACAGATTGTCTTTTTTGTTCTGCAGTTGTCCTGAAAGATCTTATGTTTTAAAGGATATTAGGTTGGCTTCTACCTCTCCATTTTTAAAATGTTAGGAGCCCTTCAAAAGGACTTAAAGATTGGATTGGCTTGAGTCATTTCAGTTATCACGTACAGCCTTATCGGACAGTTAAGTTTGTATATGCTTGATATGCTTTTTACTTGACATCAGTAGAAAAGATGCTGTCTTCTCCATCTTTAAGTCCTAGATTACTATTTAATTAAAGCGGTTGCAATAATCTGGGCATTTTAAAGCAGATACCAAGGTGTGGTGTAGTATACTTAAGAACTCGTGTGTTCTACCTGGCTTGAAATGTTTTCCAGTCAATGAAAATACAAATCATGAAGATACAAATCTATAGACTTTAGTCACACTCTGTCTGATATTAGGGTCAATAGTAGCACTCAACATGGTTTTACCAAAGGGAAGTCATGTTCAGCCAAGTTGATAGCCTTTTATGAGGACATGACCAGGTGGATAGATGATGGTAGAGCAGTAGATGTGGTTTATCTTGATTTCAGTAAAGCATTTGACACTGTCTCCCACAGCATCCTTCTGGCTAAACTGAGGCAGTGTGGCCTGGATGATCAGGTAATGAGGTGGATTGAGAACTGGTTGAAGGAAAGAAGTCAGTGAGTTGCCGGTCAATGACAGGGAATCTGTTTGGAGGCCTGCTTCTAGTGGAGTCCCTGAGAGGCTGGTACTGGGGCCAGTACTGTTCAATATATTCATCAAGGACCTGGATGAGGGCACAGAGTGCACTGTCAGCAATTTTGCTAATGATGCCAAACTGGATGGAGTGACTGACACACCAGAAGGCTGTGCTGCCATTCAGTGAGTCTTGCACAGGCTGGAAAGTTGGGCAGGGAGAAGAAATTGAAATTCAACAAGGGCAAGTGTAGAGCCCTGCACCTGGCAAAGAACAATCCTATGGTTCAGTTTAGGTTGGGGACTGACCTGTTGGAAAGCAGTGAAGGGGAAAAGGATCTGGGGGTGCTAGTTGATGGAAGGTTGATCGTGAGCCAGCGATGTGCTGTTGTGGTCTTCTCCCACTCTACTCTGCCCCATTGAGGCTGCCTTTGAAGTATTGTGTCCATTTCTGAGCCCCTCAGTTCAAGAAGGACAGAGAACTGCTTGAGAGGGTCCAGTGCAGAGCCACAGAAATGATCATCCTTAGGACGAGTGACTGAGGGAGCTGGGTCTCTTTAGTTTGGAGAAGGGACTGAGGGGTGACCTCATGAATGTTTATAAATATATAAAGGGTGAGTGCCAAGAGCATGGAGTCAGACTCTTCTTGGTGGTGCCCAATGACAGGACAAGGGGCAATGGATGGAAATTGAAGCATAGCAAGTTTCATGGAAGCATGAGAAGGCATTTTTGCAGTGTGAGGGTACTGGAACACTGGAACAGGCAGCCCAGGGGGGTTGTGGAGTCTCCTTGTCTGGAGATACTCAAAACCTGCCTGGATGTGTTTCTCTGTTATCTGGTATAGGTGATCCAGCTCTGTCAGGGGTGTTGCACTAGATGATCTTTCGAGGTCCCTTCCAGCCCCAAAGATTCTGTGACTCTGTGTGATATCACTGGTGTCATGACTTGCACATTATTCTGTCCAGCACATTTCTGTCCCTGAGGATAGGTAACTAGTTTCAGGTTGGCATGCAGAGAGCCTAATGCCTTAAATTACTGAAATTTAAAGTAACAGAAGCAGCATTTTTGCTTATGATTTAGAGATGCAAATGGAAAGGAAGTGTACCGACTTGCTTTGCAAACACGAGAGCAGCATATCAGGAGAGATAAAGCTACCAGCAACATCTGCACAGCACAGGTAACTTGTCATGCTTTATTTTTAGCAGTATAAAGGAATAAGTTAAACCATAGGGTTATAGTCCTAACATCACAGTAATTTGAATTATCTTTAGTTTTGAGGGTTTTTAAATAAAAAAATGAGGAACATTGAAATATTGGGTGTTTGTACATTTGTTTTGAATCCTCTGAGAAATGGAACCCTCTTTGAAAAGAGGATGTTCGTATCTATTTAATAAAGATACTAGCCCTGAATTCATGGAGTCCATGAATACCATCTGTCTCACAGAGTAGTGCTATGTTGTTATGAAGGAGATGTTTCTTAAAAAAAGGAAGGGAATTCTAATGATCTGAAATTGCCCACTCACAGTAAAAAAATAAGTACTCCATCCTTAAATTCTAAAACTATTTGTTCAAACTGTCACAACTTAGGTTTTTTGTATGTGTAATTTGATGCAAAAATCACCAAAGGGCTATCTTTATAGGAAAAAAAAAAAGTAGTTATCCAAAATAGCTATCTTCAGTATGCTTTTACCAGTGCTTTGCTCATGCTATCAATGTTGTACCAGATTTGTAGGAGGGATTATTAACATTAAAACAAGCTTAATTACTTAGTACTCATGACATATTCCATAAATGTTTTGTACCAATCCTAAACCATGAGTTTTCTGTGAGACTAGCTTTACTGGAAAGTCTGCAAATATCTTCATTGCAGTAGTTGTATTTAAGTTCACATTAACTGCTGACACAGTTCTATATTTCAAAGGGCCTTGAATTAATAATCAGTGCTTCAGTTTCATAAAAGTATTTTCCCTTTCCTACCTTTTATTATATAGGCAACACATAATAATCATGTATAACATCAGCTGAGTTGTTGTCCCTGGGTGCTAAAGAAACTTTCCACTAAACTGACATGAAGTGGTCTTTTATAATAGCAATAGTATCCTAAACTATATTTGAATCCTAGGCACTTCTGGCTAACATGGCAGCCATGTTTGGTGTATACCATGGGGCTAATGGATTAAAGCATATTGCAAGACGGGTACACAGTGCTACACTAATACTGGCTGAAGGCAAGTATTTAATGTTTGCAGGAACTGTTTTTAAATCTTTATACCTTCTTAAATAAATCTATGGGTTTGTTTTTTTTTTTGTGCAGCTCATATGTCTTTCAACTCTAAGAGAACATTTTAACACAAAATTTATAACTAATGTTTTAATGAACTTCTTACAATGACAACCAAGAATTAGATATTTATGTGATATGAGCTTGCAGGCATTACTTCTGCTTCCTTGCATACTAACAGAAATCTACCCAGCAAATGACTAGATAATGTTGAAGTGCTGTTTTCTAGCTGCAACTTCTGTACTTTACTTACTGGACCCATTTGCACACAGGAATCTGCACAGAGTGTTAATAACATAGCAAAAAAAAAGTAATAAACAAGGTTAAAGAAATGGAGACATTTCAGTTAAGATGCAAACTGAAATTCCAGATCTTAACATCTGACCAAAAGCACACAGTCTTTAGTAGAAAATAATGATTGAAGGTGAATGTGCTGGTTTAAGGCTAANACTATGTGGTCTGGTGTTTTTTTTGCCCCTGGCATGACTACCTCTGCTGTCAGAAGGAGCTATGCAGAGCTGAGATGCTGGGAACTGAATATGCCAGTCTAGCTGGAAGACCTTCTCCTACTGTGGAAATTACTTAGTCTCTAAACTTTGTTATGGCAAGCTCCGTGACAGTTAATATCCATTTATATAATACAGTTTTTCTTTACAGTTTTGTGATTCTGGCTGTATTGCATTCCTATACTGATTCTGCTGCTGTATATAATACAATTTGATGTATCAGAAGGATCTTCCTTAATTAATAGTGTGTACTATAAAATGATTAATAACGATTAATTAATAATTAGAAGTTAATATAATATTAATAATTAATTAATAGCCCACCTTATTAATTAGGCCTGAATCTGATTTAGATGCATTTCATGAGCAGTAATGTTTCACTAAAAAGCTGATGATTTTGCAGCTCTGTATACAAGGAATAATTTGCTTTATTATAGAAAAGAATTTACTTATAAGATTGATGGTGTTAAGCAAGTACTGCATAAGCAAACAGTACAGTATACAGCTAATAGAATGAATTATCTTACTTTTTTTTTAGGTCTCAGGCGAGCTGGTCATAAGCTACATCATGATCTGTTCTTTGATACCTTGACAATCACGTGTGGATGCTCAGTCAAAGAGGTTATGGACAGGGCAGCTCTTCGAAAGATAAATTTTCGGATTTACAGTGATGGCAGAGTAAGCAACTGCATAAAGGTTTTGGGAATTCTACAGCATGACATTTTCTGCAATAAGTTTGTAATTGTTACATGTGCTAAGCAGAACAAAATATCTAAGACTTCTTTTGTAGTTTGCTCAGCTGTATCAGTAAGTTATAAAGATAATACAAGAAATAAACTTACTAAGTGATTTACTTCCAGAAATAGTTGTTTTATTTTCATTTTATGCCTGTTTATGTTAAATATGCCAGTAAGGGCTAGAGTGGAGACAATCTAAAACCTCCAGTGATGACCTCCAGTGTTTAAAGACATTGAAATCTAAACCACATTTTGGTAGGCACTAAGGACTTCTGGCAAAGTCTAATATGTTCGGTAAAATGGAATGAGAGGTCGGGGCACAGCAGAATAGGCAGTTTTCTGATTAAATAGAAAACACTTAGAAACATTAGAAGTGAAATCAGAAGTCTTGAAGCTTGTGAGCATCCAGCATGGATGCTTTAGCAGAGGAGAGAGAAAAATTTAAAAATCTTATGTACCTATTACATAAAATGAGTGATATTTACGTATTGTTGGATAAGTTGATTTGATTGATTGGTTGGTTTGGTTCTCTTTTTTTTTTTTTGCCTTCCTGTGTTTCTGGAATATTATTTCTCAACAAGAACAAATACACTATGCTTCTGAATTAAGAGCTTTGAATAATTACCTTTGCTTTTATCCATAGATTGGAGTATCACTTGATGAAACTGTAAATGAGAAAGACCTAGATGACATACTATGGATTTTTGGTTGTGAGTCTTCAGCTGTAAGTAGTCAAGAAATCATACAGATTAAGTTATCTTAATGTTTTGAAATTTTGGGGAAAAGCAAAACTACTCTTGGGGACAGTGGGTGTCTGTATGATGACCATTTGTTAAGTACTGAAATTTCAGATCCTCTCTTAAAGTAAGAGGCAATAAGAGAAAACAATGACTTATGTAACTGAGAAATGGTATTTTCTGATTGCGACACTGCACGGCTTGAGCACCTTGCAGTTAGGTTGTTACTTGTTTTGTGAGGGTTTGGACATGGTGGTCTCTCTGACTGCAATTTTTGTTGCACGTCACTAGTAATCAGCAGCAATACTTTCAAGATGAAGACTACTGAAACATCCACTACCCAGTTTCAATATAATGCCTTTGTCATGGTAGATATATTCAGGTATGTATGCTAATAAAGATCCGGGGGGGTTGACCTGAGGAACTAATTAAATCTTGAGGTAAGCTGGTGGTACTCGCTAGTTCTGAAGGAAATTGGGAAAAGAAACTGGGAAAGTGTTTGACTCCATATTTCTTTGTGTCAAAGGAGCTAATTGCTGAGTGTATGGGCGAGGAAACCAAAGGCATCTTTAGTACCCCATTTAAGAGAACTTCCAAGTTCTTGACCCATCAAGTTTTCAAAAGGTTTGTGAAACTGCTGCATATTCAATATTTTAATGGTATCCAAATGCATCTCCTTTCAAAACTGGTACTGGAGTTGAGAACAGTTTTGTAGGTATATTCACAGAGTCACTTCTTACTGTGAAACAGTCTGTTTAGTACTATTTTTAGACATCTGTCACATTTTAAATGAGCAAAACAATACTCATGGTCAAATGAAAAACATGTTCTTCCATTAACCTGCTACATTGTACAAACTGTTATTTGAGGATGTAGTATCAGCAACTTACTACAACCCTTATATTCCCTGTTTACTGGTAGCATTTCCGAGCAAATGGTAATAAAATTTTCACCCACATTGCTATTAGCAAGCATAAAGTACTGATTTGGAAAGAAGTACCTGGTATATATTTTAAAATATCCTCAGTTTTAATCTTTTTTTATGTGGCTTTTCCTCTATTAAAGCATAGATCAACCAACTAGTATAGCTAATCTGCTTGCCTTAACACCACATTTTGTGTTCTCCAGCTATCACTCTGAGACAAATATCGTGCGGTACATGAAAAGATTAGAAAACAAAGATATTTCCCTTGTTCACAGCATGATTCCTTTGGTAGGTATTTACCAAAAAGAGAAAAAAAAAAGGTCCTTACGTACAATTTTATATATATCAATAAATACTGACACATATGTTTGCTTTTTTAGGGGTCCTGCACAATGAAGCTCAATAGTTCAGCTGAACTTACAGTAAGTTGCAGTAATACTGCCTTATTTGAGACCCATATAAGTAAACTGTCTAGCCAGTGTCACTGTAGAAGAGTAAAGACTGCTTTTGGTCTAGTACTTCTGCTGAGGAGGCCATTTCAAAAGTAGCTAAAGTCATCAGCTCCTTTTTCTGCTAGGAAGAAAGCTCTGAAAAGCACAGTGGTTCATCAACAGCCAGAGAGTAAGTGGCTTTGAAGATTCCTTAACTGAAAAACAAAATTAAAATTATTTTTGAACAGGATATCACAGTCCTGTTCCCTCATGCAGTGCTGCAGTATCTAAATCTCGTCTGTTTTACAAATCTTACAATCTAATTCTTAGAAATACAAAAAGAGTCAGGTGGGAGTGGCAATTTGTACTTCTTTGTCAGTTTACTGTTTCTAGGAATATCATACTTTTTCCTCAGGTGAGAAGCTGGACTCCCTGGATATCTTAATTTTCTAGATGGTACCAAACAAAGCAGAGCCTAAGCCAGGCTGTTTGGGTACCAAATATTTTTTTAACCCTGAATGAGCTTCCTTAGCTCCCCATATTGGCATCTCGCTTTGATCTTTCATTGGGTTTCCTTTGTCCCCTTTCCCTCACTGCCTTCTTTATGCTTTCTTTCACTGTTTTCTGTCCTCTAATTAAACTGGATAGCAACAAAGCTGTGAAACAAACTAAACATTATTATTCTACATGATTCCTCTCTATCCATGATCCCATAGCTCTGCATAAGTGCAGATGATCTAGAAGAAACTGGATTTTTAGGCATCTTCCAAATATTAAAAAAATATTACTCAAAATTGTAGAATCATTTAGGTTGGAAAATGCTTTTAAGAACAAGTCAAGTCCAACCATTAACCTGACATTGACCACTACTAAACCATGTTCCTGAATGTCACATTTACTTATATTTTAAGTACCTCTAAGGATGATCACTCAACTGCTTCCCTGGGCAGCCTGCTCCAATACTTCACAACCCATCTGGTGATGATCTTTTCCCTAATATTTAATCTAAACTTCCCTTGAAGCAACTTGAGGCCATGTCGTCTTGTTCTGTTGGTTGTTACCGGGGAGAAGAAGTCAACATTTAGCTTACTACAACCTTCTTTCAGGT
>WBNM01028186.1:7955-23495 GCA_013399055.1 Ramphastos sulfuratus
AATAAGCTCCCAAGGGAGGTGGTGGATTTCCCTACCTTAAATAGTCTCAAGGCCCAGCTTGACAAGGTGCAGGACCATCTCATTTAAACTATATTCTTACCCTGAAAGGTTAGATCAGATGAAGAAGGAAAAGTTCTTAGGCATGAGGGTGGTGAGAGCCTGGAAGGGGTTGCCCAGGGAGGCGGTGGAAGCCTCATCCCTGGAGGTGTTTAAGGCCAGGTTGGATGAGGCTGTGGCCAGCCTGATCTAGTGTGAGGTGTCCCTGCTCATGGCAGGAGGGGTTGGAACTAGATAATCCTTGTGGTCCCTTCCAACCCTGACTGATTCTGTGATCCTTGTGGTCCCTTTCAACTCTGACTGATACTATGATTCCATAGTTCTATGATCCTTGAGGTCTCTTCCAACCAGGTATTCTAAGAATGTATGAATTAATTTGAGCCTATTAAGCCATTAAAAAAAAAAAGGCATTAATTTTACCTGTCATTGTGAAACTCAAAACTGTGCAAAGAAAAAGCTATGAATCCTTTGACAAGAACAGTTCTAAGTTTATTCTGTACAGAACCTTTAGAAGCCTTCACTCCAAGGAGTTCTGGTGTGCTGTCCTCTGCCTTCCTTGTGTCAAAGCATGGTGTGAATTCACACAGAGGTTATTCACAGATTGACTGAATGGTTTGGGTTGGAAGAGATCTTGAAGATCTTCCAGTTCCAACCCACTGCCATGGGCAGGAACACCTTCCACTCACTCAGGTTGCTCAAGGCTTCATCCAACCTGGCTTTGAACACCTCCAGGCAGGAGCCATCCACAACCTCCCTGGGCAGCCTGTTCCAGTGTCTCACCACCCTCTCATTGTCTCTACTGTCAACAAACTGCACACCCTTGGCAGGCTTTTCTGCAGACGTGGTTCAATGGGGTAAGATACCTGAATTCCTTCCTAAATGTCATTAGTTGTGAGGTTAAAAAAAAAAAAAAAAGAAGGTAAAATAGTGCTGTTCATTTAGGAGAAAAGACACTGGCAAACTCATAGAATCATAGAATCGGTCAGGGTTGGAAGGGACCACAAGGATCATCCTAAAGAGTCCCTCCCCAGCTTTCTTATAGGCCCCCTTAAGATACTGATAGGTCACAATAAGGTCAACTCCCAGCACAAGAGATCCTGCCCGCATCAAGCAGAGAGATCCAACTGAAGCAAATGCATAATGTGTGTCCTACAGCACTAAAACCAGACTCCATACACTTAACATATTCCTAAAGGTGTACTTAAGGTGTTTCTAAAACTCAAGGTACTTTTGAAGATGAGGTGGTAGACCAAATTGGATGACTTCTCGACTGAAATGCTTCTCAGGCACTGGAACAGGCTCCCTAGGGGGGTGGTTGGGTCCCCATCCCTGGAGCTGTTTGCACAATGCAGAGATGTGGTGCTGGGGGACACAGCTTGGCACCAGACTGGGTGGAGCTGAACAATGCTTGGATGTGATCATAAAGGTCTTTTCCAACATGAGTGATTCTGTGATGAATGATTCTGGGAGTGCTGGAGGATAACAAGTTGTCCATGGGAGAGCAATGTGCCCTTGTGGCCACGAGGGCCAACGGGATCCTGGGGGGCATTCAGAAGAGTGTGTCCAGCAGCTCCAGGGAGGTTCTCCTCCACCTCTACTCTGCCCTGCTGAGAACTCATCTTGAGTACTGCCTTCAGTTTTGGGCTCCCCACTTTAACAGAGAGAGAAACCCTCTTAAAATGGGCTCTCTCTTGCTGGAAAGAGTCCAAGGGAGGACTAGGAAGGTGATTAGGGGATTGGAACACTGCCTGATGAGGAGAGGCTGCCCTGGGGCTTTTTAGTCTACAGAAGAGAAGACTGAGAGGAGATTTAATCAATGTTTATAAATATCTGAGGACTGGGGGTCAGGAGAGGGGGCACAGGCTCTGCTCACTTGTTCCCTGGGATAGGACAAGGAGCAATGGATGGAAGCTGCAGCACAGGAGGTTCCAGCTCAACACAAGGGGGAACTTCTTTACTGTAAGGGTCCCAGAGCAATGGCACAGGCTGCCCAGAGAGGTTGTGGAGTCTCCTTCTCTGGAGCCTTTGAAGGCCTGTCTGGATGTGTTCCTGTGTGAGCTGAGCTAGATTGTCTGGTCCTGCTCTGGCAGGAGGGTTGGACTCGATGATATCTTTGGGTCCCTTTCAACCCCTAAAATTCTGTGAGCCTGTATACACTTATTCTTGGCCTTAACTGTCAGGGAGCTGATGGCACCAGAACAAAAGGAAGGCAGTAGAGCAGCTGAGGAAGACCCTGAGTAAGGTGTTCTGTTAGTGAGACAGTGAAGACGATTACATGGAGGTCAGGTTCAGTCACACAGGATGCCCATGCTTGGAAACACCAAGGTGCATGAACACCTACAGCTGGCAGATTGATGCTTTCAGGCTCTGATTTGCAGATGTCTCCACCTTTCTGAAGGGAGGTTCAGAGGTTGGCATTGATACACAACCTGTGAATTTGGACTTGTGGCCTGAAATACAGAACTCCCCCTGCATTCCCAGTTCAGCTGTCAGCCATCTCAAGGTTAAACAAATAAACCTAGCAGCTCAGTTAATTTGGTCTTAAACTATGATGTAGGAGAGTTCAAACCTTAATCCACATGGCTCCAGTTCAGGTTTGGAGTAACACTGAAGTTACACTTCAGATTCAGAGTCTGCACTTGATTTTTTTTTATTTCTCTTTTCTTCCCTCTGGCACAATGCATAATTACTTAGACAAGGTAGAACAGCTTCAGCAAGACAGACTGGATGGTCAGATCCTTCATGGAGACTTACTTTCCTTCCCAAGAAAAGATCCTAGAATCGTAGAATTGTCAGGGTTGGAAGGGACCACAAGGATCATCCAGTTCCAACCCCCCTGCCATGGGCAGGGACACCTCACACTAGATCAGGTTGCTCAGAGCCACATCCAGCCTGGCCTTAAACACCTCCAGGGCTAAGGCTTTCACCATCTCCCTGGGCAACTTGTTCCAGTGTCTCACCAGCCTCAGGCTGCAGAACTTCTTCCTAACATCCAGTCTGAATCTACCCATTTCTAGATTTATTCCATTCCCTCTGGTTCTGTCACTACCTGACAGTCTAGAAAGTCCCTCCTCAGCTTTCTTGTAGCCCCCTTAAGATACTGCAAGGCCACAATAAGGTCTCCTTGGAGTGAGAACCTGTGTCTCTCTCATCGCTCCAATGAGCATGCTCAGGGAAATTCTTCTAGATTAGCTTTTTTTTTCTGTCTGGATTCAATCCAGGTAATTCAGAATCCCAGAGCTAATTTCTGTAGACTATACACTCATCCTCTCCTGACAGCCCAGCCTAAATCTGCAGGCTTTGCAGAACGCCAGGTGAAGCTGAAGCGTGCACCCCAGCTCTGCCAGGGCCCCAGGGCTGCCAGCACACACCCTTTCCAGCTCTGCTGTCTAAAATTGGGGAGAAGTTAGGGAAGGTGGAGGAGTGCCCAGCCTACCTTCCAGCAGCTCTTCACTGAACACCAAGAAATACTATGTGGTTTATAAATGGGCCAAATCTCAGGTGGGAAAAGAAGTATCACTTGAGGTTTGGGCTAGACATGACCTTGAGGGTTTCCTGAACCTAATCTTCTCCTGGAATCACTATGGTTGGAAAAGAACTTTAAGATTTAGTGGAAGGTGTCCCTGTCTGTGGCAGAGGGGTTGGAAGTAGATGATCTTCAAGGCCCCTTCCAACCCAAACCCTTATTCTATGATCATCAAATCCAATTCTTACCTATCTCTACTAGAGCCACTACTACACCATATCCATATCTAATATTCTCCATCCAATAAAGAAAAATAATGCAGTGTTGTGGTCCCTGCATGCTTACAAGTGCACTGTAACAGCAGTGAAAGTTTGGTGCTAGCAGCTACAGGAAAAGAGCAAGTGCAGGGTCCTGCACCTGAGACAGAACAATCCTCATTCTCAGTACAGTCTGGGGAATGAGATGTTAGAGAGCAGCCCCATGGAAAGGGACTTGGGGGTGCTGCTGGATGAGAAGCTGGATGTGAGCAGACAGTGTAAGCTTGCAGCCCAGAAGGCAAATCATATCCTGAGCTGCATCAAAAGAAGTGTGGCCAGAAGATCCAGAGAGGGGATTCTGCTACTTTGCTCTGCTCTGGTGAGACCTCACCTGGAGTACTGTGTCCGGTTCTGGAGCCCTCATTATAGGAAGGACATGGACCTGATGGAGTGGGTCCACAGGAGGCTATGAAAATGATCAGAGGGTTGGAGCAGCTCTGCTGTGAGGACAGGCTGGGGGAGCTGAGGGTGCTCAGTCTGGAGAGGAGGAGGCTCCAGGGAGACCTAATAGCAGCCTGCAAGTACCTGAAGGGGGCTACAGGAAGGATGGAGAGAAGCTGTTTACAAAGGCCTGCAGTGACAGGACAAGGGGAATGGGTTCCAGCTTGAGAACAGATTTAGGATGTTAGAAACAAGTTCTTTACTATGAGGGTGGTGGAGCACTGGAACAGGTTGCCCAGGGAGGTGGTTGAGGTCCCTCCCCTGAAGACATTGAAGGTGAGGCTTGATGGGGCCCTGGGCGACCTGAGCTGATGGGGATGTCCCTGCGGACTGCAGAGGGGCTGGACTGGATGACCTCTAGAGGTCCCTTCCAGCACAGCCCATTCCGAGATTCTACGAAAGGTCTACAGCAGACCTGCTTGAGAGAGCCCTCCAGAAGCCACAGCCACTGAGCACTACTGCCCACAAAGGAAGGTCCTGCACTTGTCGCCCCTCAGCCTGCACCACCTGGTTCTCAATTCTAGCACCGGTTCTAGGCACTTTCATAGATGCAGAGAATGGGTTGGCTTGGAAGGGACCTTCAAGATGAGCTAATGCCAACTCCCCTGCCATAGGTAGGGACACCTTCCACTAGAACAGGTCACTCAAGGCCTCATCCAACCTGGTCTTGAACACCTCCAGGGAGGGAGCAGCCATAGCCTCCCTGGGCAACCTGTGCCAGTGTCTCACCATCCTCACTGCAAAGCATTTCTTCCTATTCTCCAGTCTGAATCTACTCTCCCAAGCAGAGCTACAAAGCAGTGAGCATCACAAGGGCCTCCTTCAGTCCACGGTCCGCAGGGCCATCTTAGAGCTGCTGCTGTTTTCACCTCACACCTCAGCTCCTGTCTGCACCATACAGCCATTGCCATGCACAAAAATCCACGGAATAAAGCAGAAAATTCCTAATCAGATTTCCAAAGGCTGCTGCAGCCACCTACATCTGTGTTGTTGAAACACTGCTCCAACAGAAGCATCACCCAGCGGTTATTAGATAGCGAGGGGAAATTAGAGGATATCTTTTAAGGGCTTACTGTCAGCCAAAGTCTTCACTAACAGCAGCTCCTACACTGATATTGGTTAGGACCATGTCTAAATAAAAGACGTGCAGCAGAAATCAGAGAATCACAGAGTGTTAGGGGTTGGAAGGGACCTCTGGAGATCATCCAGTCCAACTGCCTTGCCAAAGCAGTATCGCCCAGGGCAGGGCACACAGGAGCACATCCAGGTGGGTTATGAAAGCCTCCAGAGGAGACTCTACAGCCATTCTGGGCAGCCTGCTCCAGGTCTCCAGCACCCACACAGTAAAGAGGTTTTTCCTCATGTTGAGGTGGAGCTTCCTGGGTTCCAGTTTGTGTCCACTGCCTCTTGTCCTATCACAGGGCACCACTAAAGAGTGCCTGGCCCCTTCTTGACACCCACCCTGCAGATATTTATAGACATTAATAAGATCCATTCTCAGCCTTTTCTTCTCCAGACTAAACAGTCCCAGGGCTCTCATCTGTTCTTCATAAGAGAGATGTTCAAGTCCTATCATCATCCTCGTAGCTCTCCACTGGATTCCCTCCAGCAGGTCCCTGCCTCTCTTGAATTGGGGAACCCAAAACTGGACACAATATTCCAGGTGTGGTCTCAGCAGGGCAGAGTAGAGGGGAGAAGAACCTCCCTAGCTCTCCTGGCCCCACTCTTCTTGATGCACCCCAGGATGCCCTTGGCCGTCTTGGCCAAAAGGGCACATTGCTGCCCCATGGAGAACTCACTCTCCACCATCACTCCAAGGTCTTTGTCCATGGAGCTGCTTTCCAGCAGGACAACCACTAACCTGCACTGGTGCCTGCTGTTATTCCTCCCCGGATGCAGGATTCTACACTTATGAACAATACTTCAATTAAAGTATCTCCTTTCACAGACCTCAGACATTCTGCACGCTACCAGCTTTAATCAAATAAACCACTCAGCATTAGTTTTGTTTTCTGCTTCTGTGACATATTTTCAGTTTTCATCCTCACACCAACAAATGCCTGCCCCCGTTCACATTTGTCAATAAGCAGAACACTGTTTACATTTGTCAATAACTAAAGCATCATTTACACTTGTCAGTAACTAAAACACTATTTACATTTGTCAATAACAACTAAAGCACTGCTTACATTTGTCAATAACTAAAGCATCATTTACACTTGTCAGTAACTAAAACACTATTTACATTTGTCAATAACAACTAAAGCACTGCTTACATTTGTCAATAACTAAAGCACTTTGTCAATAACCAGAGCACTATTTACATTTGTCAGTAATCAGAGCACTGTTTATACTTGTCAGTAACCAAAACACTATTTACATTTGTCACCAACCAAAGCACCATTTACATTTGTCACTAACCAAAGCACCATTTACATTTGTCACTAACCAAAACACTCTATTTGTCAATAACTAAAACACCATTTACATTCATCAACAACTATAGCACTATTGAGATTTGCCAATAACTAAAACCATCCAGCAAACAAATCTGTATTTCATGTGCTCCCCAGAGTCAGGTATTTCAGCCTGGGTAACACTTGACAGAGGTTGGCTTTGCAGGCTCCCAAGTGACTCCAGTTTGCAATGCAAAACGAGGCCAATCAACAAAAAACCCAAAGTTTTACCTCTCTCCACTCACCTTACATTGATCCACTGCCTTTCCCCCCTCCCCCCGCCCCCACAAGTGCACAGGGCAAAACAAAAGAAACAGGAAAGAAGTGGATTTGCAGCTGACCACGCTCAGGTTTGGCATTCCCAAGAGCAGGATGAGACCAAACACTTTCGTTTTCATCCGACAGCTCCCACACCACTCGGATGGAATTGCGCAGGGAGAAGGGGTTGGTTTGGGTATTTTTTTTTCTTTCCCCTGCCTTGCTTCAAATAAATGGGTGCTGTGTTTACATACTGCATACTGAGCATTGCCTACCCCAAGCCAAGGGGCTGCGTCTTGCCAACTCTTCACTTGCCTACAATATGGCCATTACGGGAGCCAGCATACCATTAAGTCACAGAACAAAACTTGGGAGAGTGGCACTGGCAGCTTGCAGAACTCTACCTGAAGGAGTGACATGCAGTGTAGGGGGAAAAAAAAAAAAAAAAAAAGAGAGAGAGAGAGAGAAACAAGTGACCAGTGTGGTGGCAGAAGTGGGTCAGAAGCAGGCTGGGTTCGTGGCCTCACTCTAAGCTACAAAGCCAAGTGCTGCACAGCTCACAAGAGAAAAACTTGCAGGCAGGAAAAAAAAAAAACCCGAACTAAACCTGTCTTACAAAATGCTCTCCTGCCCTAGGGTCTTTACAGGTCATCTGCTGTTTATTCTCCATAGGACACTTGATTCCAGGATGTTCTTTCCAGCTGCAGTAGCTGCAAATTGGCCTCCCCTCTGGCTCAGAGTCTGTTGCTCCACGTGAACAGCACAACATCTTCCTGGCTCCAGCAAGCTCTCTTTCCCTGTCTGATGAGCAGCAGATCTCACCTACCACCAGCTCCAAATGTCTTCCTGCGCCTCGTGTTCGTATTCTTGCAGAATGAGCAAAAAAGATTGGAGAGAAGAGCTCACTACATCCCCTAAAATAATGACACTGCAAGCTCACACCAAGGTAGCAGAGAGCTGGTTTGTGTCTCTGATGTGAGACTGGAGCAGGTAATTTGTGTTCGCGTTCTTCCACCTACTATTCCTTAACGACTTCTACAGAGGCTCCCAACCTCAGTAACACAAAGATACTACAGACAGGGCAACTTAAGAAAGTCAATTAGCTATCAGCAATAAACTATCAAGCACAATCAGAGATAAAAAGGCAGGCTGAGATCTAAAGCACTTTTAATACTGAGGTTTCAAAGAGGTTGTGCACCTAACCCACTGCTGAAGATCAAGTGCCCGAACCAAAAACCTGTGACACCTAAACATCAGCAGCCTTCTGAGCTAGCCCCAGGGGTGACCCCCTCCTTGTAGCACATTTTTTAGTAGCTTAATCCTATTTAGGTTGCCCTCAAATCAAACAAAGAGCAGGCAAATCAGAAATCTGTTCTGTGTTTTGTGCAAGACTGCACCACACTAGCACTTCTCAGCCACATTTTATTCAGAATTTCACAAGAGGCTGTCCAAATATCAGGGATGTTTTATGTGTTCTAATGTTAGCATGCAAAAAAAAAAAAAATAAAAAAAAAATAGATGGCATAGACTCACTTCTGGTAATAGTTTTAATTACTAAGTATATAAGCCTGCAAATCCTCTCATATAAGTAATCCTTCAATAAGATTAATTCATGGAAATAGTCCCATTGAAAAAGGATTTGTATGACGGGACCCTAAAAAGCTTAATCACATTTTTTTAAAAGGCATTATTAGTTTTTAAAAACCATCCAAGAGGCATTGGTGCATTTAAAGCAGGGGATTATATATCTACCAAACTGGATAGTTTCAGAAACCATCCTTCTAAGACTGACAACTGCTTGGGGAACATGCTTCTGCAGTTCCTGTGGTTTCTCAGGTTAAGGCTGATTTAAATAAACTGAACAACCTGCTCACTTCAAGTCTAGCGCTCAGCACGACTCCTCTTTCAGCACTTTTGGTTCCACTGATGGATGACTCAGCTACTCCCTTCAGCTCCTCTCGTTACATGTAACAGCCTTGTGCAACATTAACTTCGAACACCCAAACCCGTGATTTCTTTTCACTGCTGTCCAGGTATTGCTAAGTGCTTTCAAGGCTCAATGATGCAGTGGTTCTCATTTTCCGTGCTATGCCTACTGCAGAGTAATTTATACACCATAGAATTGTCAGGGTTGGAAGTGACCTCAAGGACCATCTAGTTCCAACTTCCCTGCCAGGGGCAGGGACACTTTCCACTAGATCAAACTGCCCAGAGTCACATCCAGCCTGGCCTTAAAAATTTCTTTCCTGGCATCCCAGTCTTACAAAGCCAGTCTAGACAAAGCCAGAAGTAGCCACAGGAGAGCAAAAAGATTAAAAGTGGAATAATCTCCCAAGAGAAGCAGTGGATTCCTCTACATCAGTTTTAAGACTCAGCTTGACAGGGTGCTGGGGCATCTCATTTCAGCTACAGCATCACCTAGAAAGGTTGGAACTTGGGGCCCTTTCTAACCTGTCATTCTGTGAAAATTTAATGTGCGAAGTGCCCCAATGTGCTTAAGTTCTCCTCTTAGTATCCACTCCCCTTGCTCTCTCTTTGCACAAAGGTCTTCATGGTTTTAGTGGAAAGCGTTTCTCAAATTATCTCTTGCTCTGATGCTCTTCGAATGGTTAATGGTCTGGTATCACATTTGTTTGCTAATCCTTAAAATGCAGGAAACAATCCTTTGGAGAGCTGGGTGTCTGTCACTGCCTCCAAAAAGCAGGAAGCATAACTGCTTGAAGGCTGACAGATGCTTCACCACCATGACGAGAAGCTGTTCCACAGGCTACAGCTCATGAGCCCCTGAGTCAAGCCATATGGTCCTGAATGCCAAGACTGCCTGTCTTTCCCAGTCTACTGGGAGAGAGAGGGATCGTTTCTGCTTTGCTCTGAATTTGCAACAGCACTCTCTTGGCTTTAGAAGTTTACAGTTTGTATGAAATAAAACACTTGACCGCTTGCACTCATAAATCCTCATTTGTTTGCTGAAGAGGCTTTGCTTTTTTTTTTTTTTCTCCTTTCTCTGTAGAAACAGCCCTGCATGTCTGCTTCTGTAAGTTGGGATAACATCTTGTGACTTTGATAGCTGTCCACCCCGATATTAAACGAATGCAAATAACTAAGCACAATGCATAAATATGGCTCTTACACTTTAAGAGACTCTTCCCAACTAATAAACTCCTCAGCATATTTGACCAAGTTTGTATAGAGGGTCTGAAACAACAGCTTGGAGGAGCACAAGGCATCTTTAGTCATCTAAAAGGGAGTAACCGCAATGGATACACATTGTGAGGATTCAGAACTGGCTTAAGATAATGCCTCACTGTACTTCAGCAGCACAAAAATTAAGTCTCCAGGTTATTGCTCCTTAAGCGTGGGTATGTCCTCCAGCACTTTGGCCAGATGACATTTAAAGATTTCCCCCCCTCCCCCCCCCCAAAAAAAAAAAAATTAACTGNCCAAAAAAAAAAAATTAACTGCCCAAAAGACTTCAGTAAGGTATTTGAAAAGATGTTTTCTGTCTTTGCCAATGACTATGATGAAATGTCTTCACGCTACCAGTGCGTGGATGACCCCAATTGCCAAGAAATAGAAGAAGGCAAAAAAATCTTGCTCCTTCCTAATCAAGAAGCAGAGGGGAAGACAACAACCCCTCCCAGAGCAGGACCGAAGACCTCAGGTCTCAGCAGCCAGAGCCTCCCGAAGTCGACCAGCATCTTGCAAAAGTCCCACTTTAAACTTTTCCTCTTTTGAGTCTCCCTCCTGGGCTTTTTCTTCTTACAAAATGATTTTATGATTTTTTCCCCACTCGTGTCTGTCCCCATTCTTCCTTTTTTTTCTGTTTTAATTTTTTTTTTTTTTTTTTAATGCACAACACATCGATTGCAAAGCAGAGAAATCACGATGGGGACTCTCAGGACGGTATCGAGCGGCTCTTCTCGGTGGGGTGCGGGAGGAACACGGGAGGGAGCCGCAGCCCCGACGCGGCGCCGCTGAACGGAGCCCCCCAAGCACAGCGGCTGCGGCCACCGCTGCCTCCCTCGGTTTGCCGTTTTTGCTCTCAGCTTGCTGGTACAGTGCAGCAAGCGATTTGTCACGGCGATTTTTTCCTTCCGAGCTCTCCCACCGCTCATCCAGCCCCTCGCTGCAACTTTTCCACGGGCTACGGGCGCCGAGGGCAACACCGGCGGGGGTTGGAACTAGGTGATCTTTAAGATCACTTCCAACCCAAACCATTCTGTGATTCTATTTTATATTTTACTTCCGTCGTCACCGTGCTCCCCTCAAAACTGCTCATCAACAGTGGCAGCTCCCACCCTCGGAGCCTCTCACCTCCAAGGCTGCCCCGGGAGCCACCACCAACCGCGGACACTACCCTGCCCGCCGAGCTGCCCCGACCCGCAGCTCTCCCGTCCGCAGCCCACCTTCTCCCATTAGGAATCACAGAATTGCTTCGGTTGGAAAAGACCTCTAAGATCATCGAGTTCAACCTACGACCCAACACCACTATGGCCATTAAACCACCTCCCAGATGCTATGTCCGCACGTTTCTTCAACACCTCCAGGGNTGTGCCTTCTTCATAAGGAACGGCAGCGCTGCAGTCCAGCCCAGCCGGCCGTGTGCACACTCCCTTCAGCGGAACTGTAGCTCCAGCATAATGCAGCAGCGGATAGTCCACGCATTGGGGTTGCCCACGGCGAGCCCCGCGTTGCCTCCGCCCGGATTTTCCCCCCCTCGCTGCCGCCGCCCTGCGTCCCGCCTCGCCCCCGCTCCCCCACGGCCAAAAGCACCCGCACTGAACTGGAGCCGCGGCCGGACCCCGGCCAGGGCTTTTATATCTCTGATCTGCCTTCAGCGGCGGCGGCGGCGGCAGCCCAGGCAAGACACGCCTTTGCCTTTCCCCTCCCTCCTTCCCTCCCTGCCGCCCTCCCTGCCGCCGGGAGAAGCGGGAGCCCAGAGAGACCCTGTCGGGAGGGGGAAACCCGAGTGAACTTCGGGGAAGTTGGAGCCAGGGTCAGGCCGAGCCTCCTCCTTCCCCGCCCGGACTGCGCACCGCGGGAGAGCGGCTCGGGGGGGCGGTCGGTGACAGCCTTCGGGGGTGGCAGCCGAGGGAACTTCTGTCCCTCACGATGCCCGGCGGTGACTCGGAGAGGCGACCCCAGACTCCGCCGTACGCTCTTGCAGTTTCCAGAGCAACTTCCTGCCCCCGGCGCTAAGCCGAAGCCCTCGGGTTGTGTTGCCCTCGGGTTGTGTTGCCTCCAAGCCGCGGCGGGGAGAAGGTGGAGTCCCGAGGGGGGTCCCCACGCTGGGCCCGCGGCGGGTGGGCTCGGACAGCTGGCAGTGGGCTCGGAGAGTGTGCAGAGGGCTCAGAGAGCTGGCAGTGAAGGGACTGGCAGTAGGCTCAAAGGACTAGCAGTGGGCTGGAGGGTTGGCAGGAAGGCTGGCACTGAAGGACTGGCACTGGAGGGCTGGCCATGGGCTCAAAGGACTAGCAGTGGGCTGGAGGGTTGGCAGGAAGGCTGGCACTGAAGGACTGGCACTGGAGGGCTGGCCATGGGCTCAAAGGACTAGCAGTGGGCTGGAGGGTTGGCAGGAGAGCTGGCACTGGGGGACTGGCAGTGGGCTCGGAGGACGGGCAGAGCTCCTGGCAAGTGCCCAGTATTCGCAGTGCAGCACACAGCAGCAGTAGCAGCAGTGGTGTCAACATCCAGCAGGCAGCTCTGGATTTGCCATTTCCATTTCAGTGCTGCCTCCCTGTAACTGCTGAACACGAAGTTAGGCGCTGGAATAAACATTTCACCTAGAGCTGGAGAACTCCTTTTACCTGTTCCAAACACAGAAAAATGGCTGAGCAGTGCCTCCTAATGCTTGTGTAAAGGTGGTCCTACAGCTTTTGTTCACTATTTGCATCCTCTCTGAATGATGTGTTGGTGTTGGGTATGGAAAACTGACTGCTTGGAATTCATCCCAGCAGCACTAACAGAATTTGGGTCCTCCTCAGAGAACGCAGCTGTTGAGTTTGCACAGCCTCAGTCTTGGAGCTCATGTTAAATGGAAAGAAGAGGGATTTGTGGAGGTAGCATTTCCTGAGACAGCAATCTTGGGTGCTGATTAAAAGGCACATTAACATAGCGTGAAGAGGGGAAAGTCTGCCCAAGTCAATGGTCATTTCCTAAGGGAGATTAGATATGCTCAGAGTGCACAGCAAGGTATTCCATCGGAGAACTCAGGATAGTTGTAATCTAGAATTAGTGGTTATGTTTTCAAAAGATAGGTTCCTGCCAAAGTAAAGATGAGCTGTTCAGGCACAGAAATAAGTTTGAATCCATCCCCTACTCTATTCTAGAATCATAGAATCAGAGAATCAGAGAATTGCGTTGGTTGGAAAAGACCTCTAAGATCCAGTCCAACCATCAACCCAACACCACTATTGCCACTAAACCATGTCCCAAAGTGCCATGGCCACAGGTTTCTGCAACACCTCCAGGGATGGGGACTCCGCCACCTTCCTGGGCAGCCTCTTCCAATCCCTGACCACTCTTGCAGCAAGGAAATTTTTCCTCATCTCCAACCTAGCCCTCTTCTGGCACAATTTCAGGCTATTTCCTCTCCTTCTATCACCTGATGCTAGGGAACAGAGCCCAACCCCCACCTCACTGCAGCCTCCTCTCAGGGAGCTGTAGAGAGCAATGAGGTCTCCCCTCAGGCCCATCTTCTCTACACTAAACACCCCCAGTTCCCTCAGCTGCTCCTCCCCAGCCCTGCTCTCCAGACCCATCAGCAGTTTGGTTACCACTGCTTCAGATACTCTCCAGCACCTCAATGTCCTTCTTGGAGTGGATGGCCCCAGACTGAACCCAGTATTTGAGGTGTAGCCTCACCAATGAAGTCATTTGAATTTCAGTGTCGGGCAGAGAAACATCTTCTGGCCTCCAATCCAGAAAAATGGGCTGATAATTTTCTTTTACAGCATGACACTGCTGATGACTTTGTGAGAGTTTTGTTCACTTAATTATGACAGCACTCAATGACACTGGAGTTCTTGCCCAGCCCTCTGTCAGGCTGTTTGATGTGCACATTGTCATCCAGTCTTTGACAAGGCTTCTTTTCAAGCAATAGACAAGCAGTGAAAGAAGCCAGCAAGAACAAAAAAGCTGAAAGACCACGCTCATTGAAAGCATATTTTGTATGTCACCTCGTGGTGATCAACCAAAGCTGCTTCCAGAGTCTACTCACGCAGCAAAGGGCCAGGAAATTAATATCTTATGGCATCCTTCCTCCTTGCAACAGATGACAGTTTAGTCTGCTGGGGAGAAGGCCTGGAACATGTGAAAGAGCAGCCTGTCAGAGCAGTTACCTACCTTATGGAAAACACTTCAGGTCTTTCTCCACTTTCGGCTCCATCACAGTCCACCATTAGTCACGACAGGAAAGCATTAGTGGATGCCCTGTGTCTGGTTACCATGAGGATGTGAAAGACTCTGGGACTTGATAAATTCTCTCTCCCACCTGTTCCAGACTACTTGTTCTCTCTCCCACCTCTCAGACCATCTGTCCCAGCGGTCTGACCCTTACAGTAAACAAGGGGGAACTTCTCCACTGTAAGGGTCCCAGAGCACTGGCACAGGCTCCCCAGAGAGGCTGTGGAGTCTCCTTCTCTGGAGCCTTTGAAGGCCTGTCTGGATGTGTTCCTGTGTGACCTGAGCTAGATTGTCTTGTCCTGCTCTGGCAGGGGGGTTGGACTGGATGATCTCTTTGGGTCCCTTCCAACCCCTGACATCCTGTGAGCCTGTGACCATCACAGAATGCATTGGGTTGGGAGGGTCCCTCACATGTCATCTTGTCCAGTGCCCCTGCAGCGAGCAGGCAACCTGCACTAGTGGAGAGTGTCCTTGCTCACTGCACAAGGGGTTGGACTAAATGGCCTTTGGAGGCCTCTTCCAACCCAAACCATTCTAGGATTCTGTGATCTCCAACTACATCAGGCTGCCCAGGGCCACATTTAGTCTGATCTTGAATATCTCCAGTGTTCCACCATCCTCATTGTGGAGAAATTCCTCCTAATGTCCAACCTAAATCTGCCCTGCTCTAGTTTCACAGAATCACAGAATTAACCAGGTTGGAAAAGACCTCTGAAATCATTGAGTCCAACCTATCACCTAACCCTTCTAATTAACTAAACCTTGGCACCAAGTGCCTCATGCAGCCCACCTGTAGGGATGGTGACTCCGCCACCTCCCCAGGCAGCCCATTTCAAACCCTTGCCCTCCTCCTATCACCCCAAGCCCTTCTAAACAGCCCCTCCTCAGCTTTCCAGTAGGTTCCCTTCAGATATTGCAGTGCAGCTCTAAGTTCTCCCCAGAGCCTTCGCTTCTCCATGCTGAACAGCCTCAACTCTCTCAGCCTGCCTTTGTAGGATGTAAGGAGGTGTCTTTGCTGGTGTAGTTAAATGACAGATTTATTTCCATTAGGATTTTACAGCAGGATAATTAGCATTCAAATGAGATGCTCTGTTTTTATTAAGGAGAGGTTTTGGCAAGGAATCATGGAATTGTTTGGCTT
>WBNM01028191.1:0-13500 GCA_013399055.1 Ramphastos sulfuratus
CCAACCTGAGTGTTTCTGTGATAGTTCATATAGCCTGGACCAAGAGGAAAAGTCAACAGTCTTCTGTTGCAGGCTTTCTGTCCCACTTCAGAAATAAACACAACCATTTAAGTACATGCAGCTAATAGCTACCTTCTCACAGTGACTCTCCCATTCCAACCTCAAAGCCAACCTACAGACTGCAGAAGAAGGTGTTCTTCCCTGAAAGTGAGTAGACAGCTGGAAAGCAAAAATATAAGTCAGGATTTGTACTTTTCCTGTTCCTGATATTTTTTATGTAATAACAGGTTTGCCTCTTTTCTGTCTCCCTTATTAAACTCTTCAAGTAGATGAGACTTTAAGGAAGAACTCAGTAATGAAATGTTTGCTTTCCATTCAACTTTTGAGAGGCTTGTGACACATTCTTTTAGATTTTTGAGCAGGAAAATGGTTTGCTTACTCCAGAACAGTACCTCCATTGAAGAAAGATGTGGTGTTTATCATTCAGCAATCAGCTTAATTGCCTTCCATTATGAAATTGGCTTGGATTTTTGGGTCTCCGCCACCGGAGTTTTTAATAGCACAAATGAATTTTTCATAGAATGGGAATGAAAACAAGTTTCAAAAACTACTAATCCAAAGCTACGTTTTCCCACTGTGCATCTTGCACTCCTGCTGGAAGTCATTGAGTCATCTGCTGTTATTGCTTGTCAGAAGGCCTGTCCAGATGAGAAATCCTTCCACTGTATGCTAGCAAAGGCTGTAGGGAGCCAGAAATGGGGAAGTGGAGACAGTTCTGGGATCTGCCAGAACTCAATACAAGAGGTCGACTCCATAGAAACACTTGAGCAGTTTTACTTGTGCCTGGCTTCAGTAGGAGCTCAGATATGTGTACAGTCATATTGCAGGAGCATCTTCTCTGACCCACACGACTTTCTGATGCTCATTTTCTCCATTGTAGAGGGCAGTACACAACAGGTCAGGCAGCTGCCTTCCTCTCATATGGGAAATGATGACCACTTCAGATCCACAACTGAGAAGTGGCACACTGGGTGTGTGGTTGTAGGCATGGAGATGGACAGAGAGATTTGGAGAGGGCTGTTTTTCTCAAAAGTGGTGGTATCCTTTGCCCTCACTCTTTCTGGCCACCTTCCTTTGCCCTCACTCTTTCTGGCCACCTTCCCTTGCCCTCACTCTTTCTGGCCACCTTCCATTGCCCTCACTCTTTCTGGCCACCTTCCCTTACCCTCACTCTTTCTGGCCACCTTCCTTTGCCCTCACTCTTTCTGGCCACCTTCCTTTGCCCTCACTCTTTCTGGCCACCTTCCCTTGCCCTCACTCTTTCTGGCCACCTTCCTTTGCCCTCACTCTTTCTGGCCACCTTCCCTTGCCCTCACTCTTTCTGGTCACCTTCCCTTGCCCTCACTCTTTCTGACTTCCCACTGCTGGAGAACCAAGTTGCTTTGAACTGCCGTTAGCTGCAAAACCAAACTCTGAGAGGGCAGCAGATGCAACAGGAGCAGTACAGAGCTTTCCTAAAGGCACTGCTTAGGAAGGTGATGTCACAAAGTATTGGGGGGAAAAAATAAAAGGGGCAAAAACTTTACTTTTATTGATTTTGAAGGGTTCCTGAACAAAAATGTGTAGTTCTTTCAACGTGCCTGATATTAAAGCAGTAGGATCCCTTTCCCTGTATGTATCAAGCATCTGTTGATATAGAAGGAAATCTACATCAGTTTATGCCAGCTCAGCCATGCCCAGCTGATGCTTGATTGTGTCATAGCTATTTAATTATTTTTATTATAAATGTAATTAATTATTTAATTATATAATTGAAAAGCAGCCTCTAGGTCTTCGTAGTAGCAATCAAATTGTGGCCAACTGTTGTATTTTGCCGCAGGATCTGATATTCACACACAGCATTTCACTGCACATTTCATGCACTCTCCTCCCAGTCTTTCTCTGCTCCTGCAGTCTGAATAGTAACACAACACTAAAGTTAATTTTTACAGAGCTTCAGGAGATTTTCTGAAGGGCAACCTTTTGAGGATGATGTAGGGTTAAAAACAAAAAGCCAAACCAAACCAACACAGCTTTGTAGTGCTGCTTCTGCCTTCTGAGAAGTGCTTTCTTGTTTAGATTTGTTGATTTATACTTTTAAAATTCATTTCCCAGGTAATTTAGTGCTTTTTTTAATTGCACAATACCACTGTTTTTCATGGCTATATTACTGTGCAACTTCTGCAGACAACTCTTCCTCTGGGCATTTAAAAATTGTCACTTAATTCTAAGTAAAATCTTTAATTCCTGATATCTCACACACAAAATCATAGAATCAACCAGGTTAGAAGAGACTTCCAAGCTCATTCAGCCCAACCTAGCACCCAGTCCTAGCCAATCAACCAGACCACGGCACTAAGTGCCCCATCCAGGCTTTGCTTCAACACCTCCAGGGATGGTGACTCCATCACCTCCCTGGGCAGCCCATTCCAATGCCAATCTCTCTCTCTGCAAATGTTGCTATTGAATTTCATGCTCTGTATTCCAGAAGAAGCAAAAATTTGCAAGGGGTAAGGTTTTAAGTGCTTTTTGCTGGGTAGTTTTTTTGGGGAGAGGGAAGATGTCACAGGAAAGAATAAAACAGGTGCAAATATAATTGTATAGAATAAAATAAATTGAAACAGAACTTTGTAGATTGTGCTGAAACTTATCAAAATCTTTGTCTGAGTTTCTCTGAAAACTAATTCTGAAGCCAAAGTATTTTAGATATCTTATCCAGGGGAAATCTGTCCTGTATCCAACACACATTACTGAATGCTGGCTTCTACCAGTGGTAGCTGCTGCGTGCGCTTGTTGCTGTCAGGAGATGCTATGGATGAACTGTCTGCTAATAGCTGTATTTTTTTACTTCCTTATCAGATCTGAAAGGGTGTATTGATGGTGTGCTTAGTTTGAAAAAAGGGCTGGCTATGGATGTGTTCAGTGGGTGCCTGACAAGGGGAGCTGGAAACCTAGGAGTTAATCCTATATTGTTTTGTAGCAAGGTAAATTTTTAATGACATTGCATATGTACTTTTTTGCAGTGAAGGAAGTAATTGATATTTGGGACACAGAAGGATATGAATATTTTATTCAAGCTCCTAAAAATAAAAGGAGTCGTGTGGGTTCTTTCATGAACTTCTATGTTTATAAGGTTTAAGATGAAGGAATTTATTCATGAATGTTGAGAAGCAAAGGTAGCATCGGTGACAACAGCCACCTAAATCAATTGAGACAGTAGTGACTTACATAGTTTTGGTTTAGATCTGCTTTTACTTTTGAAGGAAGGGAGCTTGTAAACACTTGCACCTTTGAAAATAAGTAAAAATCTCCGTAGGGGGTGACACACCTCCTTTCTTGTGCTTACTAAAGCTCATTCCTGCACTCCCATCCTTCTTTGCTACTGTCGTTGTGGTACAAAGTTATCAATATGAGCTGCAAGAAAAGTCTGAGGGTTGTGTAAGGAGTTTTCTGAGACACTAATTGGTCTGTCCTTGACAGGGCAAAAATGGCTCAAACCAACTGCACTGTAAGTGGTGTTCTTCTCCTGAAAAGAGAGCAACATCCAATGAGATGCTTCATAGACTGAGGAAAAATTGTTGTGCTGAAAGCAGAATGGAGCTTCTGGACAGATATGTGATTGCAGTGTTATGTACTTAACGTGGCTGTTGTTTCTAGTAGTCAAAACCAAGAAAGCATCCCAAATGACAAGGTAATATTTCATTCAGCCAAGCAGCTGAGAGAGTGTAGTGGAGGGGTAATTAATTAATGCAAGATGGTATTTTCAAAAATTAATATTCATAGAATCAGAGAACAGTAAGGTTGGAAGGGACCTCAAAGATCATCTAGTTCCAACCCCCTGCCATAGGCAGGGACACCTCCCACTAGTACAGGTCACTCAAGGCCTCATCCCACCTGGCCTTGAACACCTCCAAAGGAGGGAGCATCCACGACCTCCTTGGGCAACCCATTCCCATTGTTTATTACTATTCAATATTCAGAACTTGCCACCCCCATCACTAATTTTAATGACACTCAGTTCTTTGCATCAGTTATGGAAACTTTATGCAGGTTAGGACAGGTTCTAGCAATAACTACTGATAATATCTAACATGAATGGAACTCAACTGAACTGGCAGAGAAGGTTGCTGCGGTCAGTGCAGCGCTTGCGGTCAATACTCCGCTTGCCCACTAGAGGGACTCAAGGAGCTCCTTTCTGCTGATGGCAGAAGGCAATGGTGAGTTACAAGAGGCTTGAAGTATTCACTCACAAANGGGAGAACAGAAAAACATCTCTGGGCAAGCCAGGACATGGATAAGCCTATTTTGGCCTGCTTAGGCCTGCCATGACAGAGACATGTACCCATTTAGATGCAATCAATGAGTATTAGCGACACCGTTAATTATTTTAGGTTCCAAATCCCCTTAATTGTATCCCAAATTTCTTGTGAAACTTGTTGTGGTGGTTTCTGTTTTGTGTTCTGACTTAATGACAACTGAAACATGAAGGGTGTACAGGAAATACAGTTTTTGCCTGTGTTCAGGTTGGCTGTGCAAACCTCACAGTTTAAGCATTACAGTCACCAGTCCTGCTGTACTGGATCAGGTTACCTGGGCAGAGAGCTTTGTACCTGCTGCTGGGTTCTGACTCAGGACAATTGTGATTGATCACATACTGAAATAGCCTAGCAAAAGAAATATTTGCTGCATTTCCCCCTTTCTTTAAAAATTAGCTAGCACTGGCTAGGCAGCCAACCTTACCATTCTATGATTCTATCTTTGCCTGGTTAGTCAGCCCCCTGCTGCTCTACACTGAGGAGGCCACAAGGGTCAGCACACCTGAGCCCTTACCTAGCCTTGCTGTCCACTCACTGCAGCTCCACAGACTCTCTACTCATTAGCCACCTTTGTTTTAGCCTTTATCCATGCTAGAGCAGGAGAGCTCTAGCACAGAGCTAATTTTACTGCTTTAGAGTGTCTGCAGCGTGGTGCACAGCTCAAGCCCAGCGTTGTCACAGCACAGTTACAGAGGCTGTGGCCAATGAAGTCTCATCTACACAGTTTACGACAGAACATCTAAGTCAGGCATTGGAACATGCTGCCCAGGGGGGTGGTTGAGTCAGTAGCCCTGGATGTGTTTAAAGGTCATTTAGATGTGGTGCTTGGGGATATGGCTAGGGGTGAACTTTGTGAAGCAGGGTTAATGGTTGGACTTGATGATCCCCAAGGGTCTTTTCCAACCTGAATGCTTCTGTGATTCTGTGAATCCAAATCCATGCATGTGCAAGCACAGGCAAAAGCAGCCCCAGCCTGACCTGGCAGCAGGGGCGAGGACAGGAGAGGGAAGGTAGGACAGGTAGAGATGTGCTGGAGAGCATCACACTGAACAGTGTTAGCAGGGTTGTCAGCTCTGCCAGACCCCATCACCTGCCCTCAAATCCTGCCTAGTTAAACAGATGATAAATCATGAGTTGTTTTGAAAAACTCACCAAAAGCAAGTGTAATGGGTTCACTAAATCTGATCATTGTCCCCTCCCTGCTTATCCAACTTCAATAATGCTGCCATCAGCAACTTGTGAAAATGTTTGGCTCCCAATCTGTGACGTAACCTCAGCTGTTCAGTTTTGTGGCTGTCTGGGTGTCCTCTCATGCCTTTTGCTGCCTGCTGCTATTTGAGCACAGCACATTGTTTCAACAGCCTGTGAAAAATGTAGATTGGGTGATCTGTCTCTCTTAGACCATTCAGTGATGACATTTCTACTGTACTACTTTATTGTGACATTACCTGCCTAGATAAAGCCATTTTCTGTCTGAGGAGGGAAAGAAGCTGGCGGTGCCTGCATAAATTCTGTTACTCATTTCATGCTGAGACAGGGATTCCCAAAGGGAGATCCTCTGGGACATGTCCCTCCTCGACAGAAAAACAAACAGAAGCACAGCCTGCTTTTGAAGGATGGGGATGATCACCTTTGTAACATTGCAGTTATTACAATAAGCATTTGTGGTCCAGCTACTGCAGTTCAGTTTAACAGATAACCCAATTAAAAAATAAAGGGTATGTGCCACAAAGATGCTCAGAGAGCTGGAGCAGCTCTGCTGTGAGGACAGGCTGAGAGAGTTGGGGCTCTGCAGCCTGGAGAAGAGAAGGCTTCCAGGAGACCTTAAAGTAGCCTTCCAGTATCTGAAGGGGGCTCCAGGAAGGCTGTAGAGGGACTACTGACAAGGTCTTGCAATGCCAGGAAAAGGGGCAATGGGTTTGAATTGGCAGAGGGGCGATTTAGACTGGATGTTAGGAGGAAGTTCTTTACAGTGAGGGTGGTGAGACACTGGCACAGGTTGCCCAGGGAGATTGTGGCTGCTCCCTCCCTGGAGGTGTTCAAGGCCAGGTTGGAGGAGGCCTTGAGTGACCTGTACTAGTGGGAGGTGTCCCTGCCTATGGCAGGGGGTTGGAACTAGATGATCTTTAAGGTCTCTTCCAACCTTACTATTCTATGATTCTATGAAAGAAATGCACCCTCCTGCTGCTCCCTCCCTTCCCTCTAAGCTCTTTCGGGTCACAACCACCCCGAGCAATGCTGCAGTCTTGGGGCAGTGTGGCTGGTGAGCTGCCTGGCAGAAAGGGATCTGGGGGCTCTAATAGACAGGAACCGAACAGGAGCCAGCAGTGTGCCCAATGGCATCCTGGCTTGGATTAAAAATGCTGTGGCCAGCAGGAGCAGAGAGGTGATTTTTCCCTTGGACTCGGCTCTGATGAGGCCACAGCTTGAGTGTTGTGTTCAGTTTTGGACACCCCAATGCAAGAGACACATGGAGGTGCTGGAGCAGGTACAGAGGAGGGCAACAAAGAATCTGGAGAATAAATCTGATGAGGAGTGACTGAGGGAGCTGGGGATGGTTAGTGTGAAACAGAGGAGGCTGAGGGCAGACCTCATTGCTGTCTACAGCTACCTGAAGGGACATTGTGGAGAGGCTGCTGCTGGGCTCTGCTCACAGGTAGTTGGAGACAGAACAAGGGGGAATGGCCTCCAGCTGAGACTGGGGAGGTTTAGATTGGATATTAGGAAAAAGTTTTTCACAGAGAGAGTGGTCAGGGCCTGGAATGAGCTGCCCAGGGAGGTGGTGGAGTCACCAACCCTGGCTGTGTTTAAAGGTGGTTTGGATGTGGTGTTTAGGGCTATGGTTTAAGGTGAGTCCTGTAGAGTAGGGTTCTAGGTTGGACTTAGTGATCCTGAGGTGATCCTTTGCCAACCTGCATGTTTCTGTGATTCTTCTCATGAACCCTTGGGCTCCAGTGTTTACACAGCTTGAAATAACACAACCTGAGATCCATCACACCAAAGTTACTGCTCTGGTCCATTTGAATGCTATAGTCTGATGCTAGTGTGGCAACTGTTGGATCTGTTTGTGCAAGCAACTGCTTTATGATAGCTCTTTATTTTGTGAGCTGCTCACCTAATGTGCTTCATAAAAAGAAGGTAAAATTCTTCTCCTTGTCCTGCAGATGGAGGACTGCAGTTGTTAGAGACAGGTAACTGAAGAGGGGAGCTGGACAGGATTTCTGGCAAAAGCTCTTGTTCTGTCAGGAGACATTGATTCATTAAAACTCTTTTCAGATGCATATGTTTTGGTGAAACGCCTGTCATGAAGTTTTCCTGAAGTTTGGAACAGAATTTAAAGACAGAATTTTCCATGCTGGTGAGTATGGACCTTCCTCCATCTCTGGGAGATGGCCTGAGTCACCCAGCTGGGTTGCTCATCCCCTGTGGGAGCTACTTACACCCTCCAAAGCAGTGCTGAGCAAGGCTGGTTGCTGACTGCACAGCAGCACCCACCTCTGTACACCAGCAATGCAAAAACCACTTTTACAAGTGCTTGCTGCTTGCTCCCATGGGGAAACAAACACTGAGCGCCTCTATGGCCTTTGGGGGCTTTGGGCCAGGCAAGGAGAGGCTGCAGAGCTGCTCCACCACTGTAGGTGTGGTGTTACCCAGAGCTGCCTCTTGCTGTCCTCTGCAGTTGCTGTGCCCTGAAACCTTTCTGTGCAGTGCTGGGTGGTGAAGGGGACAACTTGCCAGAGTCTGCTTTGTAAGACCTGTGGCTGGTCCCTCAGCTGCAGGCTGCCCAAGACTTGCTTTATGCTGTCACTGAGCAAATGCTTGGAATATCTTTGGGGAGAAATGCAAAGCAGTGTTAAAACAGTGTAGTGCTGCTGTGCTGGTTTGAGGCTAATTGGAATATTTTAANGACTGAAGAACAAGAACTCAGAAGAATTAGTTTGTACTTGACAGCAAAACCACTTTGTCCTACTTGTAGCTACTGGGAAGCAGCTGCTGCCAGCATCCTGGCAATCAGTAACTGTGTATACACAGTACTTCTGCTGAGGCTGTACAGGTCTCCTTACTGCTGCTCTGAGCCCCTAGAAAGAGAGGCTATTACTCTGCTGATGGAGTCCTTTATCTGCGAGAAACAATCACAACTCTAACAATAACATCCTGTGCTTTTTAAGTACCTGCTACACAACTCAAAACTCCTTTCCAGAGCCTGCACAAAGCAAACTGACACAGCTGAGCAGTGGCTAGGACAACCAGCCTTTTTACCAGTCAGGGAACTGGAGATCTGAAAGACTAGGAGATGTTCCTCTGCTCACACGGGAGGGCTGCTGCATGCTGGAGACTGAGAACAGAAATCTCAGCTCCTTCAGCAGGCAGAGTGCACTCACCTGTGCTTAGCATTGCACTTCAGGCCTCCTGATGCTCACTTCCACACCCAGGAGCTAAGCACTCTAGGAAGAAATTAAAATATGGGGAAGCAAAAAAAGAAAAATCCACCTTTTATATCCTAGCTGGTCTGGGTTGTTGAAACACAGGCCTGTATTTACTTACTTACTTATTTTTGTGGTCTATGTGCACCCACTTTGTTTTCCACCTCTATCCAAAATACCCAGGTCGATGCAGTCGGCTGATTAGTGTCTTCTGGGGTCTTTTCTCCTTTGATAAAATACTGTTGGCTGTTCTGTACCTGCTACTCTGTATCCTTCCCCCTCTCATGTATAGCTACTACCTACATCATATGGAAAGGATCAAACAGTTTTGATTTTTCCCAGTGATACCAAGAAATGCAATATTTATCACAGGTTACTTGCAGAGAAGAAGAAAGGAGAATCTAAGAGTGTTCCCTTCAGCTGTGTTTCTGTCAAGGCACGGAGCATGTCCCAGTCCACCTCTATATTGCTCAGGGTGTTAGTTCTGCTCACTACAAGGTGTAATGCAAGCAAGACTGATAAAGTTTGGTTGCCCACTGGCCATGAGAAGGAGGAAAAACAACCCAGCCAGTTGCTAGTTATCCCTGCTAAATTACTAAACAAATCTCCCAGCAGCTAACCTCCCTTCCCTTTTTATTACTTACTGTACCTTGTAAATCAAATATTTATTAACTGAAAACAGCTTTGCTCACTGACTGATCTTGCAAACATGGGACAAATCCACTGCAGCTGGCTAGTCGCCAATTGCTTATTCAGGCTGCTAAAGGAAATCAGCCTGTTGGAAAGACAAACTGATGATTTTTCATTCCCCACCTCCCCGCCTTACTTCTCAGGAACAAACTGCCAACATTTACCTTTCATGAAAACGAATGTGTCTGAATGAGGTCACTACTACTCTTTTGAAGAGGACCCTCTTTTCCTCATTCCCGTGGCACAACTAGAGCTGGAGCAGTTTGAAACTGCAGGAGCAGACACAGATAGTGTTTCAGTCAGCATATCGGGTCTGTCACCTGGTGAAATGGAAAGATCCTTTAAGCATCTGCTTCTGTGATTGCTGTCTGATCATCTCTTACCATCTTCTGTCTTCCTGTTAATCCAAGGGGGTCAGCAGTCCGGCTGCAGCAAGCTTGGATGCCGAGGGATGGCAGGATGCAAAGAACCAGGCTGAATTCCCACTTGGTTTCTCTTTCCCAGGAAGCGCTGCCAGTAAGCTCCAAAGATCTTTGCACGGTTCCAGGCTCTGTGTTTGGTTGCTCTAATGGAGAGGGTTTGATGCCCATTGTCTAATAAATATTCCTGAGGGAGCATGGAATGACAATGCAGTTACCCTCATTGCAGGCACTTCAGAGCAGCTCTACAAGGAGCTGTCCCCGGATGCCATTGCCCCCTCTCTAACGCCGGAGTCCCACGCCGCGGGCACAGGCGCTGCAGTAAGTGCAGGCAGCAGGTTAGGTACTGTCGGTGAGTCAGTTTTCAGTGACTCATTTTGTGTGCCAGCATCCAAGCCTCATGCCCCTGATATTGTACTCAGTAGCTCTGCACTGATGCTTGTGTCAGCTGTGGTTACATTGATTTTAATGGTTACTGCCAAAAAGAACTTCAAATCAGAGAATCATAGGATCAGTCAGGGTTGGAAGGGACCACCAGGATCATCTAGCTCCAACCCACTGCCATGGGCAGGGACACCTCACACTAGATCAGGCTGGCCACAGCCTCATCCAACCCGGCCTTAAACACCTCCAGGGGTGAGGCTTCCACCAGCTCTCTGGGCAACCCATTCCAAGCTCTCACCACCCTCATGCTGAACAACTTCTTTCTAACATCCAGTCTGAATCTACCCATTTCTAGCTTTCTCCCCTTCCCCCTAGACCTATCACTACCTGACAGCCTAAAAAGTCCTTCCCCAGCTTTCTTGTAGCCCACTTCAGATATTGGAAGGCCACAATAAGGTCACCTCTTTGTCTTCTCCTCTCCAGACTGCACAGCCCCAACTCCCTCAGCCTGTCCTCACAGCAGAGCAGCTCCAGCCCTCTGCTCATCCTCGTGGCCCTTCTCTGGACACCTTCCAGCACATCCACATCCCTCTTGTATCAGGGGCTCCAGAACTGGATGCAGTACTCTGAGTGGGGTCTCACCAGTGTGGAGTCGAAGGGCTTATGAACATTTGTGTAATTATCTTTGTTCTCTCTCTAGGGCTAACTGAAGGGGGTATACAGTGGCTCATGCCTCACAGCAGCACATTCACCCAGTCTGAAGCAGCAGCCAGCTCCTGCACGTGTGTTTTACTGCCCATACCCTCCCATGTCCATGTTGCTTGCCCAGCAGGTGCTGACAGCTTGCTTAGTCGTGCAGCACAGCATCCTGCAGGGCACTGGGGAAACAGCTCAGGCCCTGGCACTTGTGCTGTGCTTGGGGCTTTTTGCTAGCTCGGGGAATCTGTGTGTCTATACATAACAGCAGTCCCCTGAGGGCTGGTTTGCTGCACTACAGGGCTGAGCTCTGCAGTCAGTGGGTCCAGGCTGTGCAGCCTGCTCCATGGGTTGCAGCCATCTTTCTGTCCTTCAGCTGTGAGTGCACTTAGAGCAGAGGTATGCACTGTTAGAAGAGGACAAGATCCTCACTATGTGTTTCTGTAGTCATGGGTGGCCAATTCCTATCAAGCTAGACACATTTTTTTTAAAATCATAATCACATCTGGGCCTTCTGCTGCATCCCTGTGTGAATTATTGCTAATATTTTCCCTTTTTATTTTTGTATACCTCTGGATGGCTGAAGATGGATATACTCTGTCTTTAATCACGTTACCAAGCTGGAAATATTTTTTTTTTAAATCTACATTTTATATTTGTGACAAGATATACAAGCTTTACTGAGCCAGCAGCAACTGCCAGAACCCACAAATCTCTGTGTTTGTTTTGCAGCCACCAAGCAGGAACAAGGTATTTTATAATGTGCATTAATAAGGTGGTCACTCAAGACTACACATTTAGAAAGTAAAATAGTCACTAAGTTGCTTTTCTTTGGCTTTTTTTATTTGTTTTTGGTTGGTTGGGTTTTTTTCCCCCCTTCTTTTAGTGTGTATTAATTACTGTCTTGCAAGATCCTTGGATAGGTAGCAAGAGTGGAACAGGAAAAGGCAAGAAATCTATAGAAAGCTGCTCACAGTATGGCAGCAATAGACAAAACAGAAGGTTTTTGCCTATTCCATTAAAGGAGACCTTGAGATTCATGTTGTATTGTTCTGACCTTTAGTAATTAATGACTTTGTGAAACTCTTTCATATAATCATAGAATGGTAAGGTTGGAAGGGACCTCAAAACTCATCCAGTTCCAACCCCCTGCCATAGGCAGGGACACCTCCCACTAGTACAGGTCACTCAAGGCCTCGTCCAACCTGGCCTTGAACACCTCCAGGCAGGTTGTGCCACACAGAATCGAAGATCACATTGGGTGATTCTGTGCTCCACAACCTCCCTGGGCAACCTGTGCCAGTGTCTCACCACACTCACTAGAAAAAACTTCCTCCTAACATCCAGTTTCAATCTTCCCTCTGCCAGTCCAAACCCATTGCCCCTTGTCCTGGCATTACAAGACCTTGTCAATAGTCCCTCCCCAGCCTTCCTGTAGCCCCCTTCAGATCCTGGAAGACNTGATCCTGTCCCTGGCTTCATCACAAGTTTGTCTACCCACAAAAGCTAACTTGACTGATGAAGACAGATACAACTCACAACAGCTAGCTTGAGTTTCCCCCCCATGTGCAAATGGCTGTCTTTGTTATTAAGACCACTGTGCTACTTAGTTTAACCCAGGCAGTGAGGAAATGGAGGACCCTCTTTCCCTCCCCACCCTTATGGGGGATGCTGTGTGATTTGGCAGCAGTTGACTTTGTGTTTTTTTTTAACTAGCTGGACTGTTTGTGTGTTCCTCACAGCCTCCCAGGATGCACTCCCAGGCAGCTCAGGCCTTACTGTGTACAGGATACTGATTCACAGCCAGCACACCTGCATCTTCAACTGGGGGAGCCATTACAAGTAGCCATTTACTCAGTTACTGGTTAACTGGGACAGGATGGATGCAGATCCCAGTTCCTGCCCTATCCACTGAAGGATGTTTGTCTTGCTGCAGGTAAGTGATGAATGAGGATGAGATGGGTGTCATATTCTGCATAACATAAGCATCAAAAGGCCAAAATGCTACATTTATCATGTGCCTTTCCTGGGCAAGAGCCCATGTTTATTCTTCTCTTCAAGTCTGAGGTTTCAGATCTCTTTCCATGCTATGTCAATTCAGCTGCTAGAGAGTGAGAAAATCTTTTGAGGAGAAATTAGGACACAAGAGCAGTCTTGTGTTTGAACTCCTTGGATGCTTACCTGGAAGTGTTCCAGAGCTTTGCTTCCCTGCTCCAGACTGGGCATTTCATTTCAGATAAGTATTGAATTGGAGCATTCTCACACAAATGTTTTTGTTTGCCACGAAACAGTGCTTTGTCAGTAGCATGAAATAACATAAAATAACAAAGTAAAATAAAATAACCTAAAGTAAAATAAAATAACATAACATAAAATAAAATCAAATAACCTAAAGTAAAATAGAACAACATAAAGTAAAATAAAATCAAATAACCTAAAGTAAAATAAAATCAAATAACCTAAAGTAAAAATAAAACAACATAAAGTAAAATAAAACAACCTAAAGTAAAAATAAAATAAGATAAAGTAAAA
>WBNM01028192.1:0-16527 GCA_013399055.1 Ramphastos sulfuratus
GGAGAGAAAGAGGAGAGAGAGAAGAAGAAAGAGAGGAAAAAGAAAGAAAGAGAAAGAAAAAGAGAGAAAGAAAAAGAGAGAAAGAAAAAGAGAGAAAAAGAAAGAGAAAAAGAGAAAGAAAAAAGAGAGAAAAGAGAGAGAAAGAGAAAGAGGAAAGAAGGAAATAAAGAAAGAAAGATGGAAAGAAAGAAAGAGAGATAGAAAGAAAGAAAGAAAGAAAGATGGAAATTTGTCTTGCTGTGATTTAAGTTATTTTGGAGTAAAATGAACTTCACAGTACAACAGAGACTGAAGCTGAAGCTGCTGACTCCCATAGCAGAGAATCTGGGAATTTCTAATCAGAGAAAAGTTGGTAGGAGCACTGTATGGAAATATTCTCTGCACCACTCACAGAGGAGAATCAAAGGCCGAATAATTGCAGTTCCCTAGGCAAGAGGCCTGCAAACACTTCTGTACCTTCCATGAGTCAAGGTGAGGGTGCACAGCTTCCCCCTCCATCACTCTGTGAGCCACATCCATCCACAGTGTGAATATAAATGTTGGTGCCTGTTTAAATAACAAAGTTTCTCAATTAACATTTTCAGTCCTTTTTTATTGTTTTATGATGCATGTTTGGTCCATAAGCCAGAACTGTGGGAAGAGACTTTGTTTGCATCATGAGGTCTGAATTCCATTGTTCTCATGGGCCTGTGTTCGTGTCCTCTCAGTCCTCTGTCCTGCATCCTTTGCTGCAACTCGTTCCCCAGCTTAATGAGAGAAGACTGAAGAGATACAAACTGGACGTATGTAAACCTAAACTCTGCATGCTTGTGACTCATTACCTCTCCTAAAAATGTCCTTGTAGACCTTTCTGCTCATAACAGATTTTTTTTCCCTGATTTAATATCACTGGGCTGTATTTTTATTAAAAACAGGAGCTTTTTCTCTTCTTTCATTAACGAAAAATAATCCTCCTGATATTATTAACACTTAACACCAACCCCACCTGTAACACAGAACAGTGGCAGAGCACAGAGCCTGGGTACAAAATGGATTTGTTTGTTCTTTTGTGAGAAGAAAAAAATTCTTACCAAGGAGCTGCTTGAGAGAGTCCAGCCCAGAGCTCCCAGGCTGCTGCAGGCAGTGAACATCTCCTGTCAGGCCAGGCTGAGGGAGCTGGGGCTGGCAGCTGGCAGCAGAGCAGCCTGAGGGCTGCCCTCAGTGCTGTGCTAAAGATGTGCAGGGCAGTGTGGGCAGGACGCAGCCAGGCTCTGCCCAGGGGGGCCCAAGGGCAGCACAAGGGGCACTGGGGGCAAGCTGCAGCAGAGGAGGTGCCAGGGAACAGGAGGGGAAGCTTTGTCCCTGTGAGGGGGGCAGAGCCCTGGAGCAGGCTGCCCAGAGAGGCTGTGGAGACTCCTTCTCTGGAGCCTTTCCAACCCCCCTGGATGTGTTGCTGTGTGCCCTGCCCTGGGTGCTCCTGCCCTGGCAGGGGTTGGACTGGATGAGCTCTGGAGGTCCCTTCCAGCCCCTGACAATCTGCCACCAACAATCAAAGAGGTGCGAGCAGTCCCTGGCTGTGAGAAAGCTGAAAATCAATCTTTCCCAGATAGCTACCAGGTGGGCTGATGAGGAAATGGCAGAGGTGAACTTTAAGCCAGTAGAAGATCAAAGCAGCTCTGCCTAAGATGTGCAGAAGAACTCTGATGCCCTGTGGAGCAGGAAGCCCCAAAGGTTCCTGTGGGCTGCCTGCTGACTCTGGGTCACTGACTTCAGCAAGCCTCAGCTGGCTGCTGGTTTTTATCATCTCCTGGTGGGAAGAAAGCCAGAAGCTGCTGCACATAAACAGCCTCACCTCTCTCCCTGGTCAGACAAAGACTTCAATCAGGGGATGGGTGAAGAAGGAATCAAGTATTCTTTGTGCTGCCATCATGGGTTTGATTCCTCTAGAGCTCCATCTTGGCTGATACAGTAGGATCCCTAGGCACAGGAGGGCTCTCTTGGCAACTTAATCTAAGAGCCTGAGCCAGGTCACTGTGGATGAACACAAGTTTCTGGCTAGACAGAATCACAGGGTCATAGAAGCTGGGGAGGGATACTTTAGGCTGTCAGGTGGTAATAGGACTGGGGGGATGGAACCAAGCTAGAAATGGGGCAATTCAGCCTGGAGGTTAGGAAGAAGTTGTTCAGCAGGAGGGTGGTGAGAGCCTGGCAGGGGTTGCCCAGGGAGGGGGTGGAAGCCTCATCCCTGGAGGGGTTTAAGGCCAGGCTGGAGGAGGCTGTGGCCAGCCTGATCTGGTGTGAGGTGTCCCTGCCCATGGCAGGGAGCCTGGGACTGGATGGTCCTGGTGGTCTCTTCCAGCCCTGCCTGATTCTATGGTTAGTTTCCCCTCCCTTGCTGTATGGATTGGCAGACAGTGGCTTCTCAGTGCATGCAGCATGGACAGGACAGAGTATCACAGGCACTGGCAGTTAGCCTGAGAGAGGGATCACAGAATGGCCTGGGCTGGAAGAGACCTCTGAAGGTCATCTCATCCAATTTCCCCTGCACTCAGCAGGGACATCCTCAACTAGAGCAGGATACAGCTCTGGGAACAGCCTGGGATCTCACTGCTGGCTGGAGCCCAAGTATCTGTGTTTGTTAAGCTTTGCATTGTTGTTGTTTCTGTGAGGTGCAAAGATCAGCTCTGCTTTGTCCACAGAGCCCCTGCACCACCGAGTCCCTCTGGATGTGTCTGGGTAATGAAATGGGAAAGCTCAAAGGCCAAGGCTGCTCATTAGTACTGGTGGTGATCTAAATCAGTCTGAAATGAGCCAAAAGAGCTGGGATCTGACCTTCTGTGTTTCCTGCTGTTTCTGCCTGACAACATCAGCTTGTGGATGATGACAGAGAAACTGCATATGTGTAAAGCATGCCTTAAGAGGCAAGAGCACAGCAGCACTAGAGAAATGCTTTTAATATGTTCATCCACAACCTCTCCACGTGGATTCCTTACAAGAGTAGATTTGATTTAAACCACTTCTTTCTTTTTTTTTTTTTTTTTTTCAGGAGGAGCTTCAAGGACCCAGTGGGATCCAAAGCAGAGGCTACTTCTTCTACAGGGTATGGTTGGTTTCTTTTCCTTTTCTGATGACTGCTACAAAGCAGAGTGTAGACAAAAGAGGGAATTAAACAAAGGAGTCCCTGCCTATGGCAGGGGGTTGGAACTAGATGATCTTTGAGGTCACTTCCAACCTTGCCACTCTATGATTCTATAAGTACTGTGACTGAGGAGGCTTATTTCAGCAAGAGCAGCCCAGCATCATAATCAAGATCTGTTGGCAAGTTTGAGTGAGTTAAAGGTGACAAGTCAAATTTAAAAATTACTCTCTTCAATTTGGTTTATCTCAATTATTTTTTTCCTATTTAAATAATAAAGTGGCTAATGAAAAGAAGGCAGTTTGTGCAGTTTACAGTTCTCATGGCAGGCCAAAGTTATGGGTGACATACCCTGGAGAAGAGAAGACTCTGGGGGCACCTCAGAGCTGCTTGCCAAGAGCTGAAGGGAGCCTGCAGGAAGGCTGCAGAGGGACTTTGCATCAGGGGGGCTAGAGACAGCCCAAGGGGCAATGGTTTGGAGCTGAGGCAGAGCAGGCTGAGAGTGGAGCTGAGGCAGAAGTTGTTGAGTGTGAGGGTGGTGAGAGTGTGGCACAGGCGGCCCAGGGAGGCTGTGGCTGCCTCCTTGCTGGGGGTGCTGCAGGCCAGGCTGGCTGAGGCCTTGAGCAGCTGAGTGTAGCTGAGAGGTGTCCCTGGGCATGGTGGGGAGGGTGGAGGGGATGAGCTCTGAGCTCCCTGCCAGCCTCAGCCATTCTCTGATTCTATGACATTAAGATTGACATATTAATGATTTCAGAGTGAAAATCAAATACTAATTAAGCTCAGCAAGAGAGTTTTTATTAGCTTTAGTAGACATTGCATCAAGTGTCTTTGTGGTGCAGAATATCTCTGCAAGGGCCGTAGTGAGAAGGGAGAAAGGCTTTGCTGTGGTTAAAAAACAGCCTAAAAATAGAATTACTGAATGACTTAAATGTCTTAATGACAACAAACACTGGCAGTGCAATAACAGCAACAATCTGGAAGCACACCTTAAGGAAATGCAAAATGCAGGAGGGATAATGGTCTCTTAAAGTGATTTTTGGTGGCTTTCTCCCCTTACAAAACCACACAAGATGGGCAGAGTTCATCCTTCAGTTCAATACTGTGGAATTCTGCTCCAAAGGTGGATATACATTACACAGGCTCACAGGATGTCAGGGGTGGGAAGGGACACAAAGAGCTCATCCAGTCCAACCCCCCTGCCAGAGCAGGACCAGACAATCCAGCTCAGGGCACACAGGAACACATCCAGACAGGCCTGGAAAGGCTCCAGAGGAGGAGACTCCACAACCTCTCTGGGCAGCCTGTGCCAGGGCTCTGGGACCCTTCCAGGCAAGAAGTTGCCCTTGTGTTGAGCTGGAACCTCCTGTGCTGCAGCTTCCATCCATTGCTCCTTGTCCTATCCCAGGCAGCAGTGAGCAGAGCCTGTCCCCCCCCAACCCCCAGCCCTCAGAGATTTATAAACATTGCTCAGATCCCCTCTCAGTCTTCTCTTCTGCAGACTAAGCAGCCCCAGGTCCCTCAGCCTCTCCTCACCAGGCAGTGCTCATCATCCTTGTAGCCTTCTGCTGGACTCTCTCCAGCAGACCACTCTTAAACTGGGGAGCCCAAAACTGAAGGCAGTAGTCAAGGTCTCAGCAGGGCGGAGCAGAGGGGGAGGAGAACCTCCCTTGACCTGCTGGCCACACTCTTCTGAATGCCCCCAGTGCAGGTTTGTGTGACAGCAGAGTGGCAGTGCCTGCAGGCAGGGTTTGGGTGGGTGGTTAGGGAGCCCTGTCCCTGTGCACAGAGCACTCACCAGCTGTTTGCCTTGCAGCCACGCAACGGGAGGAGGTCGGTGGATTTCCGCTGAGGAGGTATCTGCTGTGATGCTTTGTGTGGTCATCTGCATGGAAATCATTTGATTGTCCTACAAAGGGAGCACAGCACTTACATCTAGGAGTACTCTCAGAAATGGTTTTGCCAGCTTAAGCTTTCTGCAGATGAGCTTCTCCCAGGGGTGCTGAACTGGTGTTATCTTCAGGTTGTGCAGGTTTGGGAGTTTCCCTTTCCCCCCCAACTCATGACTAGGAACTCACCAGACTAACTCAGCCAGATGGAAGTTAAGGAATGGAGCAGAATATTTACAGCTGGCACAATTTACAAGCATATATACATTATAATATCACAGAATCACAGAATTAACCAGGTTGGAATAGACCTCCAGGATCATCCAGTCCAACCTAGCACCTAACCCTTCTGATTAACTAAGCCATGGCACTGAGTGCCTCATGCAGCCTCCTCTTAAACACCTCCAGGGATGGGCACTCCACCACCTCCCTGGGCAGCCCATTCCAATGCCAATCACTCTCTCTGCCAACAACTTCCTCCTACCATCCAGCCTGAACCTCCCCTGGCACAGCTTGAGGCTGTGTCCTCTTGTTCTGTCCCTGGGTGCCTGGCAGCAGAGCCCAACCCCAGCTGGCTACAACCTCCCTTCAGGTAGCTGCAGAGAGCAATGAGGTCTGCCCTGAGCCTCCTCTTGTGCAGGCTGCACACCCCCAGCTCCCTCAGCCTCTCCTCACAGGGCTGTGCTCCAGGCCCCTCCCCAGCCTTGCTGCCCTTCTCTGGGCACCTTCCAGCACCTCAACATCTCTCTTGAATGGAGGGGCCCACAACTGGACACAGCACTCAAGGTGTGGCCTGAGCAGTGCTGAGTACAGGGTCAGAAGGACTGCCCTGGTCCTGCTGGCCACACTGCTCCTTACAGAGACCAGGATGCCTTTGGCCTTGGCCACCTGGGCACACTGCTGCCTCATCTTCAGCTGAGGGACATTGTGGAGAGGCTGCTGCTGGACTGCTCACAGGGAACTGCAGACAGAACAAGGGGGAATGGCCTCAAGCTGAGGCTGGGGAGGTTTAAATTGGACATTAGGAAAAAGTTTTTCCTGGAGAGAGTGGTCAGGGACTGGAATGAACTGCCCAGGGAGGTGGTGGAGTCCCCAGCCCTGGCTGTGTTTCAGGGTGATTTGGATGTGGTGCTTGGGGAGATGGTTTAAGGTGGGTCTTGTAAAGTAGGGTTCTAGGCTGGACTTGGTGATCCTGAGAGGCTTTGCCAGCCTGCATGTGAGTCTGTGATGTTCTAATGCTCTGTTTTCTAATCCACATCTCTTAGCACATCTGAGGTATTTAGTGTTCTCATCATACCAACAGCTGAAGCTTTTTCTTGTTTTTCAGGATTTTAGGCTCCTGACCTAGAACTAATGCTGCAGGAATGCTGAGTACATGGACATAACTGTTTTCCTTAAAACAAAAAAAAAGTATTTGTTACTCTGTATAATCCAAACCCACTCAAATGTTAATGTTCCTAAGTTTCATCCCCTTAAGGACTCAGATGTTTCTTTCTGCTGTTGGCTGTATTAAAGTGATTTGCTCCTCGGTGTGGTGGTGTTCAGTGCCCTGTGTCAAACAGTCCCAGTGCATGCATGCAACAGACCTTGCCTCTTACAGCATTGTGATGTGCATTTATTTCCCCCTGATAAATAAAGGCACTCAGTGGTTTTAATGAGGAAGTTTGCAAGATAGCTGATTGCATTTTTTCATTGTGTGTCATAAGTGATCCATGCAGTCTTTAAAGTCACCTCTTGTCTAGGCAGGCTAAGCAAAAGCAAAAGCTTTGCCCCTCTGCTTCCTTCACTGTAGCCTGTGGACATCTGGCAATCTGCAAGGCCAAGATAAAATGCTCTGCAGGTGGTTTATAGAGCGAGGTTGTGATAACGAAGTTGGCAGTTCTCAGTAAGCCTTAAGGTCAAGAGCATTTAATTGGCTGGGCAGAAAAAAAATATCAGAATCTCTTTTCCCTTAACTAAAGGAGTCTGAGTGTAGTTTAAACTCACAGAGGGGAGATTGAAACTGGATGTTAGGAAGAAGTTCTTTGCAGTGAGGGTGGTGAGACACTGGCACAGGTTGCCCAGAGAGGTTGTGGAGCACAGAATCACCCAATGTGATCTTTGATCTTTGATCACATTGGGTGATTCTGTGCTCCACAACCTCCCTGGAGGTGTTCAAGGCCAGGTTGGAGGAGGCCTTGAGTGACCTGTTCTAGTGGGAGGTGTCCCTGCCTATGGCAGGGGGTTGGAACTAGACATGGAACTGTTGGAGCAGGTCCAGAGAAGGCCACGAAGATGCTGAGAGGGCTGCAGCAGCTCTGCTGTGAGGACAGGCTGAGAGAGTTGGGGCTCTGCAGCCTGGAGAGGAGAAGGCTTCCAGGAGAGCTTGGAGTGGCCTTGCAGGATCTGAAGGGGGCTCCAGGAAGGCTGGGGAGGGACTATTGACAAGGTCTGGTAATGCCAGGACAAGGGGAATGGGTTTGAAGTGGCAGAGGGGAGAATGAAAGTGGATGTTAGGAGTTGTTTGCAGTGAGGGTGGTGAGACACTGGCACAGGTTGCCCAGGGAGGTTGTGGCTGCTCCCTCCCTGGAGGGGTTCAAGGCCAGGTTGGATGAGGCCTTGAGTGAGCTGTGCTAGTGGGAGGTGTCCCTGCCTATGGCAGGGGGTTGGAACTGGATAATCCTTGAGGTCCCTTCCAACCTAACCCATTCCATCATTCTATGACAATTGAATCTTCTGAAGAAACATCTTCACTAAAACCCAACAATACAATTCTGTAGCTATTAAGAACAGAGATGCATTCTGCCTGTCATTCAGAAGGAGACTTAATTCCAGCATAAAGATCCGTTTGAAAGTGGTTTTGATTAGGAAGGAAAGAAATTCCCCTCAAAAGAATACAAAGTTACCTTCCACAACATTTCTTAGCTGCTCTGTGTTTGTCTTCGTGATGTTGAAAGTAGTTAAGCTGTAGGAGATGCTGCTCCGGCAGGGGGCCAGGATGATCTGCAGAGGTCCCTCTCGATCCCTTGCACTCTGTGATGCTGTAACACTCTGCCGGCTGCCTGCGGTCTGAACCCACCTTCAGCATCACTCCCGTTCTGCGCCCCGCGATACGCAGCTGAACTTCGGAAAGCAGGAGGGGAAATGGAGGTGGAAACCAGCTCCACAAGTCCCTTTCCTCCCCTTCCCAGGGGTTTTCACTCTGCAGTTGCTGTAGAGCACTCCAAATTCCTTCCTTCTCTCCCCCCCCGCCATCTCCGGGGGTTTGAATGGGGAGGAGAAGGCGGCGTGAAAAACTGCTTTCACCTCCCAACTCCGCGGGCTAGAAGGGGGAGCAGCATCAGGAGCCTTTCTCCAGACGGGTGCTGAGCCCTGTGCAGCCCGCGATGGGATCGGGCTGGTGCCTGGCTGGGTTCTTCGCGCCCAGCATCAACGGCAAATGGACACTTGAGCTAGGAAAGCATAAACAGAGCAAGGGAGAAGGCGAGAGGTGCCTGTCGTGACAGAGCTCCAGGTCCTGCCGTGACAGAGCTCCTGCCGTGACAGAGCTCCGACAGGACAGGTCCTGCCTTGGCAGAGCTGCTGCCGTGACAGAGCTCCCGACAGGACAGGTTCTGCCGTGACAGAGCTGCTACCGTGACAGAGCTCCCGACGGGATAGGTCCTGCCGTGACAGAGCTGCTGCCGTGACAGAGCTCCCGACGGGATAGGTCCTGCCGTGACAGAGCTCCTGCCGTGACGGAGCTCCCGTTTTGGACCGTCGCCGCTTTTGGACGGCTCCTACCTTTTTGCAGGGCTCTGGGTTTTGCTTCGTTCCCGCTTTTGGACGGCTCCTACCTTTTTGCAGGGCTCTGGGTTTTGCACCGTCCCCGCTTTTGGACGGCTCCTACCTTTTTGCAGGGCTCTGGGTTTTGCTTCGTTCCCGCTTTTGGACGGCTCCTACCTTTTTGCACGGCTCTGGGTTTTGCACCGTCCCCGCTTTTGGACGGCTCTCCTCACTTTTGCACCATTCTGTGCAAATCTGCAAGCTCGGCAAGTCTTGGGGTCCATCGGAGAGCGCTGCCGGCAGCACCCGGCCCCGGCTGCTCTCGGCCCCGGCTGCTCTCGGACCACGCCGCAGCCCTGATTTCCAGGCTGCTCTCACAGCTGGGAGGACGCTAATAATTTGGCTCTCCTTGCCGCTGCCGAGGCAGCATCGTTCCACGATCATCCCACTCGTGGAAGAAGGTTTGGGGCACTTCTGGCTTTGGCGGCTTTTCCACCCGCCTTGGGCTTGTGCCGTTCGGATCCACGATTGTATGTTGCTTGCAGCATCAGAAGGCAGCCGAGCCGCAGAGAAATCCAGCAAGGGACCATCTCCTATTTCCCAACTCACCTCCGTGAGTAAAAAGCTGTTTGCCTTAATTCTCTGCTCAGCCTGATTGATAGTGGGGTAAAAGCTGTGTTTGCAGCTTAGCCTTTTCCATTTCCTGACTTCCTACATCTCTGAATTTCCCCATAACATCCTGCTGAAGAATTCCTGATTGAATCGAGCCTGTAAATAAACCTAAACTAGTTCTGTATATAGTTCGAGGGCAGGGCTTTCAGGAAAATAAAATAATTCTGTTTTTATAACTCCTGACACGGCCACATTAATCCCCTGCCTTCAAGGCAGCATTTGCTGTGTCTCCAGCCGAGCAGGTGCAGTTCCACCTCAACTGAGCATCCAGCTTTGGTGCGACTCCTGGCCGGAACTCACACGTGGCCTTGTGCCACAAACCACATAGCACAGTGCATGGAATCGAGTTCCTGAGGCTGTCCTGCTCGCTGCCTTACACCGCACAACCGACAGCCTCCAGGGAAGCCGCAGCGTGATGGGCAGGGCAGGGCAGGGCAGGGCAGGGCGCCAGGGCTGCCTCCCACAACCGCAGCCAGCACCGAACAACTGCTGTGAGGGTTTGGGAGTTCCCTGCCCCCCTACTCTTTGTAAAATCCCCCAGACTAGACTCAGCCGGCTGGAAGTTAAGGACTGAAGTTATATTGACAGCTTAGCACAATAGACAAGCAGATATGCACACAATAGACAGGAATAGTTACAGAAATAGACAAGTTAAAGGTAATACAGAAACACAATTCCCCTCCCAGCAATCAGAGTCCCCAGGAGGGGCTCCCAACCACCGTTCCACCTTCTCCCCACCCCTCTGCCTTACCCCAGGGTCTGGGTTATGTGTAAGGTGAGTTTGGAGGAGGTGAGTTTAGAGGACCAGCCAGGGGGGTTAGAAGCAGAGTGGTGAGTTAGGTTACTCAGCAGAGAAAAGACACACTGGCTCCCAGAGAGACCAAGAGACTCTGTGTTATCTATGCTTGTGTCCTTGTTCTTGTACATCTCAGCAAGCCTGTCAGTGCAGCAGACCTCACCACAGTTTGCTTTTCTATTTTTTTAATTAAAATATCCCAATTAGCCTCAAACCAGCACAACTGCCTAGAGCGGCCTAGCCTGGCCATGCCCCCTGTGTAACGGTTTGTTTGTGTTCGGCTTTTTTTCTTTGCCTTCTGCAACGTTTTTCTTTCCCTGCGGCTCCGTCTCGCCAGCAGCGCTGAAGGGGCGAGCGGGCGGCACCCGCCGCAGCCGCTCCCGAACGGCTGAGCGCAGCCGGGGCACGGCCGCTCCGCTGGCTCAGACCAGCGCCCTGCGGGACCACAGGCAGCGCCCGGGGCAGCCGTGCAGGTGGGCACGGAGGGTCACCCCAGCCCCGAGCTGCCCTTTTAGGCAGCCGCTGAGACTGCTGAAGTCGAGGAAGGAATTGGAGCGGGGACGCCAAGGCAGTGGGCGTGGGCAGAGGCCGGAGCCGAGAGAGGTGCTGGGTGCTGCCAGAGCCGCCTCCTGCTGCCGCTGCTACCTGAGGCACCTGGGCAGGTAGGGCAGAAAGGCAGGGGGGTGCAGAGGGCAGGAGCAAAGCCGGTCCCCGGGCACGGTGCCTTCAGCCCGACCGAACCTGCCGCAGGGCAGAGGGAACCGGCGGCCCTGCCCCGGCTCTTGGGAGCTTTGCTAGGTCCTGCGGGGGTCCCGGGAGAGCTTCGGTGGGTTTTCCTGCGGGACGACACCAGGAAACTCCCGTTTGAGAATCAGCCTCATTGCTGTCCTGTAAGAATAATGAAATACTTCACTCCGTGACCTGCACAGCCCTAAGGTGTAGCAGAGTCAGAGAGCGGCTGCACTCCGGGAGCCTTAAAGGGGCTGCTTCTCTAGCGGCTTTCAGTTAGTCATATGAATAACTGCTGACAGCTCAACAAATCTCAGGGAGGTATTTCCCTTCTCCACCTTGCAAGTACTGTTATAGTTGAAGCCTGCCATCTACTGTTTTTACATCCCAGTTTTCACTGATGATTTTTGAATTATGTAGTAACTATCAGCACTGGTTGTGGCTGCCTCCTGCATGGGGGTGCTGCAGGCCAGGTTGGATGAGGACTTGAGCAGCTGAGCCTAGTTGAGAGGTGTCCCTGGGCATGGTGGGGAGGGTGGAGGAGATGAGTTCTGAGCTCCCTTCCAACCTGAGGCAATTCTGTGATGATTCTACAGGGTAGCTGTGAAAGCATTTTCTAAAGCAGTTGGGAGAAATGCAGTAGATGTTACTTTAAAACGTTCTGAAGGTGCTTGATGTTTGAACTGGATGTTAGGAAGAAGTTGTTTGCAGTGAGGGTGGTGAGACACTGGCACAGGTTGCCCAGGGAGGTTGTGGAGCACAGAATCACCCAATGTGATCAAAGATCAAGTTGAGTGATTCTGTGCTCCACAACCTCCCTGGAGGTGTTCAAGGCCAGGTTGGGTGAGCCCTTGAGTGACCTGTATTANCTGACGTGTACTAGAGGGAGTTGTCCCTGCCTATGGCAGGGGGTTGGAACTGGCTGAGCTTTGAGGTCCCTTCCAACCTTCCCATTCTATGATTCTCTGTGCAAGAATGGAAGTGTCTCCAGAGCAGAGCCCAAATGATTCAGTGGTTCTAGATTTAAAAGGCATCATTGAGGATTCTTACATTTCTCAGAGGTGTTATTTACACTCAAGGCACAGAGTTAACCAGCCACTGGGTTCCCTGCCAAAGCTGGTGGTAACGAACATTATCCTTGGCTGCTTTGCCCTCTCACCAAGTACCTTCTGAAGCTTTGGACACACATTTTCATCCATTTCCCTGGGTGTTTTACTGCGACCTTGAACCAACCTCTTAACACCAACTGGTTTTTAGACATTGATTTAATTCAGCTTGCTGAAACTTGTTAAAGTTTTGCTAGCTTCTGATCTTGTCTTCCTTGGGACTGGAGTTCAGACTTATCAGACACTGGTACCTGTGACCTTTGCTGTGATCTGGGATTCTTAACTGGAGTTCAGACTTATCAGACACTGGTACCTGTGACCTTTGCTGTGATCTGGGATTCCTGACTGGAGTTCAGACTTATCAGACACTGGTACCTGTGACCTTTGCTGTGATCTGGGATTCCTGACTGGAGTTCAGACTTATCAGACACTGGTACCTGTGACCTTTGCTGTGATCTGGGATTCTTAACTGGAGTTCAGACTTATCAGACACTGGTACCTGTGACCTTTGCTGTGATCTGGGATTCCTGACTGGAGTTCAGACTTATCAGACATCTCTTCTGGTATCTCTTCTGTTTGCTGGGATCTAGGATTCTTGATCCAATTCTTTTTTCTTTTATGATGTATCAGTATAGGTTGGGAACTGACCTGCTGGACAGCAGTGAAGGGGAAAAGGCCCTGGGGGTCTTAGTGGGTGGAAGTCTGAGCATGAGCCAGCAGTGTGCCCTGGTGCCCAAGGCCAGTGCCATCCCAGGGGCATTAGAAGGGCCATGAAGGTATTGCAGCCTCTAAGTGATGGTTTCCTTTTCTCACATCCTTACCATACACCAAGGTGAAACAGGGACTGGCTTTGGTTTAAAAAGGGATACACAAGACTGGTTTGTTGATCTGCTTTTGTCTCCTAATTCTAACCCAGGATCCCAGTGAAGGTACTGAGGGGAATGATGTACTGAGACATTTTGGGATTCTTCCTCCCAAAGAAAAACTGGAAGATGAAGAGGAGGAAATGGTTTTGTACTTGCAGAAAGAAGCAGAAGGCAAGCAACATGGGAACTGCACACCAGCAGTGCCAGAAAATGGGAAGGGGAAGTGTTTTCAGTAGTGCTTCCTGCAACACTGTGCAATAATTATGTACTTACTGTAACTGTTTTCACTTAGGTCTTTTAAAAAGGATTTAGAATTACTCATACAGCAGAGTTAGTGACAAACAACTCTGTTGAGTGATTTCACTCTTCAGCTCAGCCTCTTCTCAGCAGCTGCATGGCATTGCCAGCCTGTTTGCACTGACACTGCCTGCTTCCAGGAGGCAGAATGCTCCACGTGTCCAGTTAGTGCCAGGGGGTTGGTCTGCAGGCCAAGGCCACTGCAAAAGCTTCTGTGCTGCTTTGGGGGGTGTAGAGTAAAAGGCTGCACCTGTTGGGAGGAGAGGACAGGCAAGGTGACTCCTACCTGCCCAAAAAGCTCTTCCATTCCATACATGCCATATTCAGCCTGAACCTGAGGCATCATGAGGGTCAAGTTCTCTCCTTCAGTGGCCAGTACCTGAGGGGGATGCTATCTGCTCTGCCTTTGATCCCAATCCATGAGATCCTGAAATGCAGTTCCAGAATCCAGCTCCTGGATCTGGTTCCTGCCTGCTTCTTGCTGCAGTCTTCCCACAGCAGGAGTGCTGCCAGTGGTGTAAGTGCCATCAGGGGAGTTAGGCTGGAGAGTAGCTTTGTACTTACCTGTATGGCTTTCATTTTGTTGTTGTTATTTTAGTTTTAGTTTTCTTCTCCACTCCTTAAGTCTTTCTCCCTTATTCCCTTTCTCTTCCCTTTTGAGAAGGCAGAGGTGTTCCTAGAGAGCATCTCTCACTTGTTCAGAGGTCTGCCCAGCCTTGCCTCTTGTGCAGCTAATTTCCATCATTCCATGAAGGAGCCAGACAGCATAAGCAAGATTCACATTCTGAACAACTGGTAGTAACCCCCTGCTGTACTCTCTATCTTCCAATACAGCTAAGTAAGTTCCACTTTCCCCCTCTCTTCCTCAGAGTTATCCCAAAGTTAGCCAAATCTGTGAAATGAGTACATTTTTTTCTCTCTCTCATTTGTTCCATGTCTGTTTCCTCTCTGAGAACAAATAGTGACTAGTTTTCTGTTTGCTCTTTCCAGTGAAACCCTATGAAAGGATGAATCTTGAAGAATTAAAGGAAGCTGAAGATGACTTTGATGAGGCAGATAGGAAAGCTATTGAAATGTACAGGTGTGGTCAAACATTTCAGTCCCAAGCACAGCTCCAGGCTGGGTGGGGAATGGCTGAGAGCAGCCCTGAGGAACAGGCCCTGGGGGTGTGGGGTGAGGAAAAGCTCAAGATGAGGCTGCAGTGTGAGTGCAGCCCAGACAGCAACTGTGTGCTGGGCTGCAGCAAGAGCAGTGTGGGCAGCAGGGCAAGGGAGGGGATTGTGCCCCTTTGCTCTGCTCTCCTCACACCCCAGCTGCAGTCCTGTGTGCAGTTCTGGAGCCCCCAGCACAGGAAGGACATGGAAGTGTTGGAGCCAGTGCAGAGGAGGCCACCAAGATGCTGAGAGGGCTGCAGCAGCTCTGCTGTGAGGACAGGCTGAGAGAGTTGGGGCTCTGCAGCCTTCTCTTGAAGGCTTCCAGGAGACCTTGGAGTGGCCTTGCAGGATCTGAAGGGGGCTCCAGGAAGGCTGGGGAGGGACTATTGACAAGGGCTTGGAATGCCAGGACAAGGGGAATGGGTTTGAAGTGGCAGAGGGGAGATTGAAAGTGGATGTTAGGAGGAAGTTGTTTGCAGTGAGGGTGGTGAGACACTGGCACAGGTTGCCCAGGGAGGCTGTGGCTGCCTTTTGCCTGGAGGTGCTGCAGGCCAGGCTGGATGAGGTCTTGAGCAGCTGAGTCTAGTTGAGAGATGTCCATGGAAGTGGTGTGGAGGTTGGAGGAGATGAGCTCTGAGCTCCAACCTGAGCCATTCTATGGATTGTGAACCTAAATTATCCTGCATTGTTGCTGGAATATGAGAACATTGCACACAGATGATTTCATTTTGGGGGGAGGAAAAGCCTCTTCTCTAGTGGCTTTCAGTTAGTGAAATGAATAGCTGCTTATAGCTCAACAAATCTCAGGGAGGTATTTCCCTTCTCCACCTTGCAAGTACTGTTATAGTTGAAGCCTGCCATCTACTGTTTTTACATTCCTATTTTCACAAATGATTTTCAATTTGTGTGGTAACAGCACTGGTTGTGGCTGCCTCCTGCCTGGGCGTGCTGCAGGGCAGATTGGATGAGGACTTGAGCAGCTGAGCCTAGTTGAGAGGTGTCCCTGAGCAAGGTGGGGAGGTTGGAGGAGATAAGCTCTGAGTTCCTTTCCAGCCTGAGGCAATTCTGTGATGATTCTACAGGGTAACTGTGAAAGCATTTTCTAAAGCAGTTGGGAGAAATGCAGTAGATGTTACTTTAAAACGTTCTGAAGGTGCTTGATGTTTGAACAGGCAGCAGTGTGTGCAGGAATGGAAGTGTCTGCAGAGGAGGCAGCAGTATGAGGAGCTGAGAGAAATCTGTGGGGAGCAGTATGTCCAGGATGTCACAAATGCTGCAGAGGAGGTTTGGGTTGTAATCCATCTTTATTGGCCAAGGTAATGACATTCTTAGTTAATAAAGATAATGGAAATGGTCAGTAAAGAACAAAAATAGAATCCAGTGACTGATGGAATCATTTGGAGGCAGTGGAATCACAGAGCATGGGAGCTACCTCCTTGATTTGTCAGTTCACTTTGTGGCTTAATCATTTTTACTTAATTACATGAAAGGTTTCCTTTGCTTTCTGTGCTCATCACCACCTGCTCCACCTCACAGGTTGCTGAAGTGGTGTTTCCTCTGCTAAGGGAGGTTTGTTTGCAGGCTCTGTTCTCAGGAGTGCTCCAACAGGATTGCTCTGCCTTGATTTCCCCTTGGACTCAAGCACCTCAAAGGCCCAATAGAAGTCTCTGTTAAGGGAACTGAGGGAAGCTGGGGCATTTGTTGGCTTATTTGCTCTCTAGTCTGTTGGTAATGGTAGCAGAAATGTCAGAGGACTCCCATGATTAGTTCAGCAGCTGTTAGCAACTTCATTAGGTGCTTTTCAAAAGTGCTGAGAATTAGTGTGCAGTGTTGAATGCATTTTTACCATTCAGGCCCAGGTTTCTCTTTTCCTTCTTTTTAAGCCTCTTGGGAGGAAACTTATTTGCTTTCTATTGTCAGGAACTGAGTATTGCTTCCAGGAGCAATAGGAACAGATGAACCAAATATCTTGGAGGTCCCTTCCAACCTTACCATTCTATGATTCTGTAAGACTGTTCAAATGACAAATATTTAAATGTACAGATCTGAAGAAAGAAAAGAGCAGCTTTTCTCACTTTCCATGCCTAGAATCATAGAACCATTTAGGTTGGAAAAGGCCCTTTAAGAGAACTAGTTTTATATCAAAACCAGTGTGCCCAGCA
>WBNM01028193.1:0-17071 GCA_013399055.1 Ramphastos sulfuratus
GCGCTTCCCAGCGTGCTCCGCGCGCCGCCAACCGGCAGGGGCCCGGCCCGGCCCCCCAGCGGGCGAGAGCCGCCGCCCGTGCCTCGGCCGTCGCCTCCTTCTCGCCGACCCCCTCCTCCCCGCCGCTCCCGCCTCGGTTACCGATGTCTATGGCGAAGCGTTTGGCATTCTCTAGGTTGCGAAAGATTTCGTCGGGCGGGAGGGTGATGCTCTTATCCAAACTGCCGTGACCGCCGCTACCTCGCCCGCCCCGCTCCGCCATTTTGAACGCGACCCACTCCTCGGCTGGCCTCATCGGCATGCAAATGTATGCGCATACATCTGCATACTAACGAGCAAGGCGCATAGATTATGCGAATAAGGCGGGAGCAGGCGACGCGGGAGCTGGCGACGCAGGCGCAGGGCTCGGCCGGGAGTGGCTGCACAGGCACGGGGGAGCGGCACCGAGTGCCCCCTGACAGAGACCGTGAAGACACCCTCAGCAGTGCACAGGCGGGAAGTGAGAGCAGGAAGGGGATGAAAGGGCATCGGCGGAGACACGCAGAACTGGCAGAGCCAGCAGAGAACAAGCTTCCAGGTCGGAGGGGAGTTTCCAGCTCGATGCTTGGTCAGCATCAGGCCCCAGCAGAGCCTTTGCAGCCTGTGACTCCCTGGCAGTGTCACTTCCCAGTATCACTGTGAGCGCAGCGCTGCTCTTCCATCAGCTGTGTGACTCCTGGCTCATGCACACGCACGCTGAGCAGCTCTGTGTGTCTCTTTTAGACAAAGCATTCGCAGCGTTTCAGCCTGGTTTGTGACTCAGATACGCGCCAGGAGAACAAGCGGTGCGTGATGAAGAGCCTTAGCAAGCAACCCATCAGTCCCAGGTATTTTGTGTTTGGGGGTTGGGCATCAATTTGCCTGAGCTCAGCCTTGCAGTAACCTTTACTGACAAGTCACTTGGCGTTGAATTCCCCAAGAACTTCATGGTTTGTGATACTTTTTCCCTGCCTTAGGAGAGGTAGGGTTTGGTATTCTAGAGGTATTTATTCTCTGCTGTGAAAAACAGCATCGCAGGGAATCCCACCGAGCACGCAGCAGTGAGGCAGTGAAATGCCAATTCTAAGTACCTTTGCTTTTACCGAAATCGTTGCCTCGTTTCCTTTAACCCCCAGGGAAATCAGCTATGTAAACTACTGAAGGAAGACGCACTTGCCGGATTTATTAACTAGATCTTTATTTATTGTTTGTACTGTAAGGTTTCTGCCCCTTCTGGAGTTCCAGGGTGATTCCTGGCACAGGTCACACCGTTGGTGCAGCTCACACATAACAGGGCATAGCGTCCCACAAGGACAGTAAGGAATTCATTCTCCCCTGGTAGGGTACCAAAGAGCAAATACAATTTGTACACCTGCCTTTCATGAAAGACTTTGATAAGTAGCTCCTGTAAAATCGACAGCACAGCTGGAACTTCTCTTTCCTATAAGGATATCGAATTGAGCTTTTGCCTTTATAAAAGGCAAACGTATCCTGAACCTCACAAACAGTACCCTCATGTTGTGAGCAAGACATCCTGAGGAATTTCCTCTACATAGTTTGGGTTATGGTTTAACCATTTTTTTTTTTTTTTTTTTTTCCAGAGCATGCTCAATACAGTCTACAAATATTATAGAACCCCTTCTGGCCCTCATAGCAAAGCTAGATTTTCACATGTGTCCAGTTTGAGCAGCTGCTCTGCTTGAGACCCCACCCCCACCCCAGTCCCCATGGCTGCAGCCAGGCAGTACAGGTGTGATAGCTTGGGACATTCAGGAGTCTCAAGTGGGGCAGGTCGGAGGGAAGGGCTCCTGCTGAATGGACACTTGTGAAAATGCTAGCCAGAACGTCTCAGAAGTTACTGCTTTCTTAACAGACATACACATGCAACCTCACTAAGGTTAAGAACAGTCGGTGTTCTTCTCTGAACAACACCTCTCAGTCCTCCTAGCAGGAGGAATACATCTTGCATCCTTTTAGAACAACTTTCTCTCCACGTGGTGGGATCATTTCGGTCCTTCTGGAAGAAGGGAAGCAGACATCCGAGCATAGCAATGCTCTCCAAAGGGAAACATTCTTCCCTACTCTTGAGAGGAGTGGGGGGACTTGAGCAGCAAGTCACAATCTCCTCTGGAGTACAGCAAATGTCCAGGAAAGACGTGGGGGTGCTCTTGGCCTACCAAGGCCTCCAGAGGCTGCAGGAGGGTTTCAGTGCTGCTTGTTTTGCTGGGGGCTGGTGGGTGGAAGGTGGTGAGGAAGAAGAACCAGAATCCTTGGGCGCTGCTTGTGACCTCTGGAAATGGCAGATCAGCTTCATGCGGGTTTCTGTGCTTGCCGAGTGGAGGGACAGGAACTGCAGAGCTTCCTTGAGGCACCAGGCATAGCCCTCACAGTAATCCTGCTGCAGGCTTTTGGCAGAGGGTGCAAAAGCTGCAAGGGCAGAGAGAAGAGAAAGGTTATACAGGGAAACTCGGGCTGGAGTCCTGCCTAAAAGTAAGGGCAGCAGGCACGGCTGGGGAATGTGCTCACCTCGGCTGTATTTCAGGTAGCTGACAGTCATCTCCAGGATGTCTGCCTTCTCCAGCTTGGAGTTGGGCTGATGCCTCTGGAACTCCTTCTCCAGGAGCAGCTTCAGCTGCTCGATGCTGCTGTTAATCCGATCCCGGCGCAGTTTCTCCACAATGGGTTTCCTGAGCTGGAACAGAAGGTGGGGAGAGCACAGTTAGCAGCGAGCCTGCATCCCTCCCGTCGGCTGGGGGGCTTCAGCCCTGCTCAGCTCTCTGCCCTCACTCTCGGCAGATACTTACTCTGTTCTTCTCTTTGGGCGTTAGGATTTCCAGGGAGAGAGCAGTGGGTGCCATTATCCTGAGTGCTGGTTTCAGCTGGGAGCTGCTGGTTAGCGGGTGGAGAAGCCAGCAGCCAGTGCCTCTATTTATACGCCCTGGCTGCATACAAATGTCTGGGGCCTGAGCGACTTTGAGTTTCCCACAGTCGACAGCCAATCCCTGCGTGCCCTGGGACAATAGAGAAAGCATCTATTACAGCATGGCAAATTGACTGTGAATTGCCTGGGGATAATACCCCGCTCCCAAAGGAGCAGGTGGACTGGGCAGTGTGGGACACAATAGGGCTTGGCATTAGGGCGCTGGGGTAGGAACGTGGGAAAGCCTTTGCCCGCATTATCATCAACCTCCTGCCTGATGTTGGGGACCTCAACATCTCAATGTGCTGCCTTTTCCCAGGCTGTGCTGAAATTAAGTACAGAAGACTGATCCCTGGGAGAGATAAAGCTCTGTGCCCAGGGCCAGGAGAGAGGCTGAAAAGGAAAAGATGCAGAATTAGAGGGACTAAAGGCTTTCATTGATGTTAAACCGTGCTTAGATGAATACAGTACCAGATAATTTTGGGGCAACTAAAGGCTAAAATTGAGGGAAGAACCCTAAAACCAATTGATGCTGAGTGCTAGCTTGGAATATTTTCCTCTCCATTGTTTGAACTGCCCTTAAGTTATATTCAGAGCTCTTCCTTGCTTTTGTTGGGGTAATCTGGGCTTTCCTACTGCAGCCCGTGACATGTAGTGATTATGATGCCCTTCCCAAACCTGTCCTGTTGAATTTCATGCCACCTTGTGAGTGCCTCGCTGTGCCCTTGGCCCTGAGCCTCCTAAATGTGTTTTCTCTTTGCACACTGCTGAGATACAGTGAGAAGTCAATTTTTGTCTGTGGCTTTGCTTGTGAACAGAGTGCAGATGGAGGTGGTGGGAGAGCCTGTGGCCCTAATCAGGCCAGGGTATGTGCCACATGTCTTGCAGTGAACACAGGAAAGGGCCAGAGAGGCTCCAGCATTAAAGCTGCCTGTTTGGGATTTTATTCCAGGCTATCCTAGGTCACCTACTGAGGTCTACTGCTTCTCCATGCACAATCCAGCTCAAAGCCAGGCACTTTTCAGATCCATCAGGCGTGTGAGGCCTTGCACTGACAGCTGCTCAGTTATGCTCTGCTACATCTGTTTCAGCTGTCAGATGTGGAGCTCTCTGGGTTTAAGTGGAGTTGTGTGTGGGCATAATCTTCTTTTTCCTTAATGCATGTTCCATGCTCAGAGTCTATGACAGGGAGTAAACCCAGGCTGTTGCTAGCAGGGTTTGATTACTTGCTCCTTACTACAATGATACACATGAAAACCCTCTTTCCTCTGTCTGCCTTTCAAAACCAGGAAGGAAACTTTTCATTTCACAGTCAGCCTGTGTCACCTGCCCTCAGTATCCCTCTCCTTAAGCCAGGGCCAAAACCTGTGTCTGTGGGTACACAGCACACACAGGGCTGTTGCATAAAAGGATGTGATCCTGCAAGGGATCATCCTGTAACTAATTATTAACCTGCAGCTTCCAAAGCTCCTTCTACCTTCCTGGCTTCTAGGGGCAGTGATGTTCAGCCCTCCTCCCTGCTCAGCCCAAAGGTGTTTCACCTTCAGATGGATCATAGAATGCTTTAGGTTGGAAGAGAACTTTAAAGGTCATTTAGTCCAGCAATCACAGAATTAACCAGGTTGGAAAAGACCTTCGAAATCATCGAGTCCAACCTGTCACTTAACACCTCCTAATTAACTAAATCCTGGCACTAAGTGCCCATCCAGTCTCCTTTTAAACACTTGCAGGGTGGGTGACTCCACCACTTCCCTGGGCAGCCCATTCCAATACCAATCACTCTTCCTACCATCCAGCCTAAACCTGCCCTGGTGCAGCTTGAGGCTGTGCAGTGAGCAGGGATCACTCAGGGTGCAACAATTTCAGTTGTTGATGGTTATCAAAAACCTGTAACGGAATAAGGAGGATGAATCCCGCTCAGGACCAGCTCCTTAAATTGTTTTGTCAGCTTGTGATCAGCAATAATCCTGGCAGCCAGGGCAGCCCCTGGCTGTGTGTGCTTGTGCCATTATTGGAGCTTGAAGTCAAGCTTGAGGGAGGCTTTGTGCCTCCCTCTCAGGGGGCACAGGAGGTGCAGTGGACAGCAGGTCATGCCACGCACCCTGTGCGGAGGAGGACGCTCACAGCAGCGGGCACGGGGAGCTGGGAGGGAGGCTCTGACCCACTTTTTCAGCCTTGGAAATATGACATGAGTGGTTTTAAATAACGCCATCCTGTCCCCAGCACAATGGCCCTGGACTCCAAGGGGCTGAAGCAGCTCCCCCTGATTAAAGCATTATCCCTGGCGCGGAGTGCGGGGCAGATGGTGCAGCAGGCGTTGGCTTTCTCCCGCGGAGGCACACGCCTTTTGTCGACAGTTTAACAGGGTGAATGGGGAGATGTGGGAAATCCTGGGAGCTCTGAGCTCACACCATCTGATCCGAATGGTGAACCAGGCATGCTGCCTTCAGCCAGCACTCAACACCCACCTCGGGGCTCGCCAGCTCCCAGCTTCTCTCCTCCTCTCTCTGCCAGTTGAGAAATGGTAGCAAACCTTCAGTTCCCACTCTGCCTGCTTCTCCTACCCTCTGTATAGTGCTGATGAATAAAAGATAAAGAAATATCCCTCCCCCTTGCCCTGTTTGGCTTGAATATTATGGCCTGAGAATTTATTTCCCAGCTAATCATAGAATCAGTCAGGGTTGGAAGGGACTGCAAGGATCATCCAGTTCCAAACCCCCTGCCATGGGCAGGGACATCTCACACTAGATCAGGCTGGCCACAGCCTCATCCAGCCTGGCCTTAAACACCTCCAGGGATGAGGCTTCCACCACCTCCCTGGACAACCCCTGCCAGGCTCTCACCACTCTCATGCTGAACAACTTACTAACATCCAGCCTGACTCTACCCATTTCCAGCTTTGTTCCATTCCCCACAGTCCTATCACTGTCTGACAACCTAAAAATCCCTCCCCAGCTTTCTTGTAGACCCCCTTAAGGTACTGAAAGGTGGGGGCTGGAAGGGACCATAGAGCTCATTCAGTCCAACCTTCCTGCCAAGGCAGAATCACCTAGGGCAGGTCATATAGGAACACATCCAGGTGGATTTTGAGTCTTCAGAGAAGGAGATGCTTCAGAATAATGAATTACCTGGACCAAGGCTGTCCCTAGAACATATTTGTGATGGAGATGGGTGCAGCCTGGGCTTTCTGCAAGGGAAATGTTAAAAGTCTGAAACCAGTTTGCCCAGCTGAAGCTTTGTAAAAACTCCTCTGAGTTAGTGGAATAGCCTGAAAAGTTTGGGATCCAAATCCTTGTCACTGTCCTTCATATCCATGGGAGGAGCTTGTGCCTCTGACTGTCACTGCAGAGGCAGAGTGAAGGATTGATTGTGTCAGGCTCAGAGGTTCCCTGGTTTTGAAACGAAGGATTAAAAGAAACAAATGGCCAAAAATTGCCAAGCACGTGGAGCTGAGTAAACAAAGTGCCACAGTGCTGCCTTCTTGGGGTGGGGGGTGTGAGATCTGGACCCTCTCCTGCGAGGTGACAGCTCTGCTGTGGCCTGAGGCTGGCTTGCTCAGTGGCCTTGTTTCTCTGTAGGTCACATCACAATCATGAGCTGCATCAGGGGAATGCAGTCTTCAAAATCCCAGGTGTGTGGATCGTGGAGTGTGCAAGGGGAAACAGGAATCTGTGAGGTGCTGTCACTGTCTGTACTTCCAGACCTCTGTGGCAGGCACCAGTTGGAGCTGCTACTAAGCCAAGAACTCTGCACTGGTGAGACCCCACCTGGAGTACTGCATCCAGTTCCTGGAGCTCCTACTACAAGAGGGCTATGAATGTGCTGGAAGGTGCCCAGAGAAGGGCCATGAGGATGGGCAGAGGGCTGGAGCTGCTCTGCTGTGGGGAGAGACTGAGGGAGTTGGGGCTGTTCAGTCTGGAGAGGAGAAGGCTCCCAGGTGACCTTATTGTCACCTTTCAATATCTTAAGGGGGCTACAAAAAAGCTGGGGAGGGACATTTTAGGCTGTCAGGCAGTGATAGGACTGGGGGGGAATGGAACAAAGCTGGAAATGGGGAGAGTCTCTTTGAGGTCTCTTCCAGCCTTGCTTATACTGTGATACTTGTATACTGTGGCTGTTGGGAAGAAGTTCTTCAGCATGAGGGAGGTGAGAGCCTGGAAGGGGTCACCCAGGGATGTGGTGGAAGCCTCATCCCTGGAGGTGTTTAAGGCCAGGCTGGATGAGGCTGTGGCCAGCCTGATCTAGTGTGAGATGTCCCTGCCCATGGCAAGGGTGTTGGAACTGGATGATCCTTGTGGTCCCTTGAAACCCTGACTGATTCTATGATACTATAACCACTCAGCTGTCTCCAGCTGTAGATCTCACCACTGCACCCTGATCTCTGGTGTGCAGTCTGTGTGCCAGAGACAGCTTTGAGTTGAGGAGCAACCAGAGAGGAGCCAGGAAAGATAAGCAACCAGCTATCCCCAAGACTATCATCAGTAGCCTTGTGTCCATCACAGTCCATACAGCGAAGCACCTGGAGGACCATGAGCCTAGGAAACTGGTGCTGGGCCATGGAGCTTTCCTCTTCTGGCTTGTGGGTGCTGATTTCAGCCCAGGTGCAGACCTACTACACTACTACTTGTCACACCATCTAGCAGCCCTCTTAGCTCACTGATAAGTAGCTTCCCCTGGAGGGGTAAGCTCAGTGTATTAGTGCAGCAAGGAAGATGATCCATCAGAGGACTCCAGGAGGGCAGAATTTCTCTGCGTGTGTCACACAGGTTTAAAAGCAGCACAGCTCTCTCTGGGGCTGCACCTGGAGCACACAGCTTGATGGCCTAAAGCTTTCCTTTCTATATCACTCCCAAAATATTTTCAGTTGAGAGCATTTCATAGAATCATAGAAAGGTAAGGTTGGAAGGGACCTCAAAGATCATCCAGTTCCAACCCCCTGCCACAGGCAGGGACACCTCCCACTAGCACAGGTCACTCAAGGCCTCCTCCAACCTGGCCTTGAACACCTCCAGGGAGGGAGCAGCCACAACCTTGCTGGGCAACCTGTGCCAGTGTCTCACCACCCTCACTGCAAACAACTTCCTCCTAACATCCACTTTCAATCTCCCCTCTGCCAGTTCAAACCCATTCCCCTTGTCCTGGCATTTCAAGACCTTGTCAATAGTCCCTCCCCAGCCTTCCTGTAGCCCCCTTCAGATACTGGAAGGCCACTCCAAGGTCTCCTGGCAGCCTTCTCTTCTCCAGGCTGCAGAGCCCCAACTCTCTCAGCCTGTCCTCACAGCAGAGCTGCTGCAGCCCTCTGAGCATCTTTGTGGCCTCTTCTGGACCCACTCCAACACTTCCATGTCCTTCCTGTGCTGGGGGCTCCAGAACTGCACACAGTTCCTACATCCATGCCAGCCTGCCTCCCACATGCCTCTGAAGGTGTTTTGAAAGAAATAATTCCAATTTTTATTTCGCCCCCCCTCCCCCCACACCCACCCTGCTGCCTTCCCTAAATGGTTTAAAATCTTTCTGACAAGCCCTCTCAAGACACCTATTTAGTGTCAAAGAGCATAACGTTCCCAAGTTTTAAAAGGGCTCTGGCATAATACTGATGGATCAATGTGCTCCTTGGGAAAATAGCTCTCCAGATGGTCCATCGGGACAGGAATTGCAGGTCCCCACAATGCAGAGGCAAGGGGCGGCACTAATGCGGGCTGTTGTGAGGCACGCTTCCTTTGTGGGCCCTCTGAATGGCAGCCCTGGGGAGGGAAGTGTGGGAAACTCTGAGAAACTCAGGCCCACACTCTGAGGTTAATAGGGGCTTTGTCAGGGGAGTATTCCTGGGCTGTGGGATCAGCATAATAAACAACATCTTCCCTAAGGGTGGGAATGTGTTGGAGCAAGGGAGAGTCACCCCAGGGGAGAGAGGAGGCAGAAGAGGCTTTGTGTTCAATTATTAGAAGTGATAATAATTAATAAATTGTAAACATAACCTTTGCTGTGCTCGGGCTGGTGAGACCAGAGGGTTGGCTTTTGGCTCTCAAGTAATTGGTAAACTAAAGCCCAGAGGGGCAAGGCTTTGGCTGCTGGAAAAATAGAAGCGGTGCACTTGTACCAGCCGAGGATCAGACCCCCTGGCGTGAGAGGAGGCTTCCTGGTGGGGTTTGGCTTCTTCCCCCTGCTCAGAAAGGAGCTTCTTAGTGCTAGCAGCAGGTCTGCATCTCATGTACACTAACAGCTAAGCATGAGCAAGCCCCCGCTGCCTGGATGCGTTCCTGTGTGATCTGGTGTAGGTGATCCTGCTCTAGTAGGGGGTTGGACTGGATGAGCTTTGGAGATCCATTCCAGCCCTTGACATTCTGACACAATCCCAAGCACAGCTCCAGGCTGGGTGGGGAATTGGCTGAGAGCAGCCCTGAGGAACAGGTCCTGGGGGTCTGGGGTGATGAAAAGCTCAAGATGAGGCTGCAGTGTGAGTGCAGCCCAGACAGCAACTGTGTGCTGGGCTGCAGCAAGAGCAGTGTGGGCAGCAGGGCAAGGGAGGGGATTCTGCCCCTTTGCTCTGCTCTCCTCAGACCCCANGTGGGAGGTGTCCCTGCCTATGGCAGGGGGTTGGAACTGGATGATCCTTGAGGTCCTTTCCAACCTTCCCATTCTATGATTCTGTGATTCTATGGCCAGAGCAAGGGGATAATGTGGTGTTATTCTCAGTGTGAACGAGACTCAGACCTCGTGGGTTGGGTGGCTTAGCTGCGCCTCTCCACGTTTAGCCCAGTACGAGCAGCAGAAGCTCTGGGCTTGGCAGCCTGTGATCTCACCTGAGTTTTGCACAGTTGTTTTCACAACCTGTTTGTGTGTGAGCCTAGAACCAGAGGGACTGGGTTCAAATCCAGCAGTCTTCAATTTGTGCAGTTCCTCTTTTGCTTCCTTTCCTCTTTTCTGCTTCTGCAGTCAGCTTTAAGCAAAGTGCGGTGGTGCTGCCAGCTGTGCATACTGGTTGCATGCAGAAGATTCCTGTCCACACAGACCAGCATCAGGCTCTTCTGTGCTACATTCCCAGTTTCCTGTGGGGCACAGTCAGCTTGGGGCCTGCTTTGGCTGAATCTGAACTCTCTCAAACTTCCTATCCACAAATTGCCTTAATTAGGCTTGAATTAAAAGTGCACAGGCATGGATGAGCAGCTTGGATCTCTTTGGCATTCAGAAGCTTCTGCTAACTGCCAAAGCCAAGTTGAGCACAGCAAGGTGAAGTGACTTTTTTTTCTTTTCAAGATCACTAAGCAACCACAACATCTAAAAATACCTCTTCTGAATTATTTAGGAGTTGGTTAGGAAGAGCTAACAGCTCTGCTGTTGGTAGCAGCCCATGGTGAGCTGCAGAACCAACCCCTCACTCTCTATTGCATTGGCAGAGGGATGGAGAGCACTCAACCAGCTTTGCATTTGTGGTCAGGTAATAACCCAAACAATCCACAGCACAGCAGTGAGGTGCAGCAATATGTTCCTGCCCTGGCTGCCAGGCTTTTGGGGCCTTTCCATATGTGTAACAGAGGGGTTTGTCACAAATCAAGTGGGAAATGGCCAGGGGCAGCTGGCAGGGTGTGGATGCAGTTTGATCTTGTCAGCAGAGCTTAGTTTGCTTTATGCTTAGCTAAGCAGCCATTTGCCCAGAATAGACCTGCAGAGTTTCCTTTTGCTTAGGGAAAAAAGCAATGAAATTTTAGGAACTATAAAAAGGAAGCTTTCCAAGGGCAGCTTTCCCAGGGAACCCGAGGAGAGCTGAGCTGTTGACCAGGGGTGGTTCATGCTGTCACCTCTGGAAGAATGAGAGGGTTCCCTGTCACCTATAATAGAATCATAGAATGGGAAGGTTGGAAGGGACCTCAAAGATCATCTAGTTCCAACCCCCCTGCCATAGGCAGGGACACCTCCCACTAGCACAGGTCACTCAAGGCCTCATCCAACCTGGCCTTGAACACCTCCAGGGAGGGAGCAGCCACAACCTCCCTGGGCAACCTGTGCCAGTGTCTCACCACCCTCACTGCAAACAACTTCCTCCTAACATCCAGTTTCAATCTCCCCTCTGCCAGTTCAAACCCATTGCCCCTTGTCCTGGCATTGCAAGACCTTGTCAATAGTCCCTCCCCAGCCTTCCTGTAGCCCCCTTCAGATACTGGAAGGCTACTCTAAGGTCTCCTGGAAGCCTTCTCTTCTCCAGGCTGCAGAGCCCCAACTCTCTCAGCCTGTCCTCACAGCAGAGCTGCTGCAGCCCTCTCAGCATCTTGGTGGCCTCCTCTGGACTGGCTCCAACACTTCCATGTCCTTCCTGTGCTGGGGGCTCCAGAACTGCACACAGGACTGCAGGTGGGGTCTGAGGAGAGCAGAGCAAAGGGGCAGAATCCCCTCCCTTGCCCTGCTGCCCACACTGCTCTTGCTGCAGCCCAGCACACAGTTGCTGTCTGGGCTGCACTCACACTGCAGCCTCATCTTGAGCTTTTCATCACCCCAGACCCCCAGGGCCTGTTCCTCAGGGCTGCTCTCAGCCATTCCCCACCCAGCCTGGAGTTGTGCTTGGGATTGTGCCTACCCAGGTGCAGGACCTTACACTTGGCCTTGTTGAATGTCCTGAGGTTGGCCTGGGCACAGCTCTGCAGCCTGTGCAGGTCCCTCTGGATGGATCCCTGCCCTCTAGCAAGTCTGTGCCACACAGCTTGGTGCCATCTGCAAACTTGCTAAGGGCTATCCAAAGCAATGTGCTGCTCTGGTTAGATTGGAGTGTGGTGAGGTGATTATTTGTTTGACTTTGGGAGTGACCAGTCCCCACTGAGCACGGGATGGGAACTCTTCTTGAGGAGGAGTGAATGAGAGCTGTTGGGGAAGTGCTGTGTTTTGGTATTATTGTTTGGTATCCTAAAGTGTGGCTTTAGGATCCTCTTCTCATTCTTTTTTTCCCACCTCCCCAAGGTGAGGCTCGACAGGGCTCTGAGCAACCTGACCTAGCTGAGGATGCCCCTGCTCACTGCAGAGGGGGTTGGACTAGATGACCTTTGGAGGTCCCTTCCAACCCAGGCCATTCTGTGATTCAAACACCTTCTGAATCCCTTTTAGCTTGTTCCCCTGACACATTCCCTCTGCGTAGCTGTGTGGGAGGTTGCTTCTTTGCAGGCTCTGAAATCCTGTTCTGCCAAATGCATATCACAAACATAAACTATGTACTGAAGAGCTCAGGAATGGGCCAGCTCCTGAAAGCTTGCCTGCTGCAGGAGGAGCCTGCATGCCACACTTAATCCAGAGTGGCATTTGAATAATGTCAAACTGATTAACGACTCAAACCATTTTTATTACTAAAACCATTTTTATTGTACTGTACAGTGGAGACACCAGAGCTGAACATCACACAGGATGAATACATCACAACTTTATAAAAGCTTTTAAAGCTCTTTAGCATGTTCAGTGAATGATTATCGAGTACTTCATGCCTCCCTTCCTCCCCCTTAAAGTATATCCCAGGTATTTCCTTTACAAAAGGCATCAGTTACCCCTCAGCTGAGAGCAGCACAGGCTGGCATGGAGACAATTTTCCTAAGAGCTCTCTGTTACCATCATAACTTTCTGTAAGAAGGGCTAAAAATAGCACAGGGCCTTCAGAAGAATCAGCATTTCTTAAGGTCTTTCACTCAAAAGGTAAAGGCTCAACAGTCTCTTTATGATACAAAATACATTCTTCAAAGTGCTCCTTCTTTAGGAAGGTCAAGACATTAACTGGAGACAATGGAGCACTTGAACCAGTGACCCAGAGAGTCAGCAGAAAGGTTTCCACTGACAGCCACAGCCTTGCCAAGCAGAAGTGTGGTGGGAACTGAAGGGCATTTGGCTGTTTTTAAGTCACTGCAGAACTCGCTCCTCTCTTTGGCTAGGAGCCACCAATAAAAGCAGCCAATGTGCTGCAAGATACACACCCAGTCCTTCACTGTGAAGGGAAACTACTCAGCCACCCTCATTTCTTGTGACAGAAAAGCAATAACCACCCCCCTCCCACCTTTGGAAAGCAAAGTTTCCTACTTGAAAGAGGAGCCATGAAATCACAGGTCCCTCTAGGTTTTGTAGCAAAACACAGCAGTAAAGCAAAGCTCAGCAGGTCTACCAGGGCCTCCAGATGGTAGGAGCAGCAGCCACAGTCTTCTGGGCAGGTTGCTTTCTGGCAAATGGAGCAGAGGACAGAGGTGAGCTGCGCAGAGCAGGAGGGTAGGTGATGTCTGCAGCCATCTGAGCTTTGCAGAAGTGCTTGATGAGCTGCACTTGAGTCTCCTTCCTGGGCTCACAGTAGGACAGAAAGTGCATGGCCTCCCGGAGGCACCGCAGGTAGCCGCTGTTGAAGTCCTGCTCTGCATGCTTGGGAGTGAATGCTGGAAAAGAGACAGAGGGGGTTAAAATCATGACCAAAACAAGGGGCAGTGGTGATTCAGTGATTCGTACACAAAGTCTCTTTCAAGAGTCCATGAGCCTTGCTCATGGGACTTGACCTGGCATGTTACAGCCTTTGCATAGCTGAGAGGGCAGAGGCCTGTGGGAGTGGAGTTTGCGGTGAGCAATGCAAGCTCTGCACTCACTTTGGTCCTGCAGCTGGCTCTGCTGCTTCAGGTAGCTGACAGTCATCTCCAGGATGTCTGCCTTCTCCAGCTTGGAGTTGGGCTGATGCCTCTGGAACTCCTTCTCCAGGAGCAGCTTCAGCTGCTCGATGCTGCTGTTAATCCGGTCGCGGCGCATCTTCTCCACCACCGGCTTCCTCAGCTGCAAGAGATGGAGCAGGCTGCTGAGGACTTTCTGACCTGTTTTCCCCTTCTGCTGCCCTGACACACTCACAAGGACACTTTCTCTTGCTAGCAGAGCTTTGCAGTGCTGCCTACCTGCTCCCTGCTCAATGTGATTTTTTTTGTAATGGTCTATGGCGTCTCCTTTATCTCTCTTTCACTTATCTATCCTCCCCCAGCCCCTTTCTCCCTCCTTATCTTATCTTTTCCCACGCAGCCTTTATGAGGTCCAGAGCACAGGCCAGCCTTCCCAATGCTGTCAAAGGGCTCTACTTACTTTATTTTTTTCTTTTGGCAGCAGTTTGTCTTCCATGTGGATCAGGAGAGTGCTACTGGGAGCCATTCTTGGTGCTGTCAGCCTTGGGCACAGACCCCCACGTTGAGTGCAGGACTCTGCTTTGGCTGTCACCTCCTGCCTCTATTTATACCTCAGGGAGTTCCAGCAGATTTGTGAGTCTGGGGGTTGCTGGTGTTTCCCACAGCCCTGCAGCCAATCCAGGCACGCAGCTGAACAATAGGGGAAGCATCTATTAGTGCATGGTACATTGATTGCAAATGCCCTGCAGAGAATAACCTTCTGCCCACGCTGGCTGGTGGAGTGTGCAGCGTGGCTCTTCAGGGCTGCCCAGGGAGCTGGGAAAACACTGACCCTCCAGCTGGTTGTCTGGGATCAGTTGCATTCCTGAGGCCCTGCATGTGCCACTCACATTTGTGGAGTGGAGGAAGCACGCTTCTGGGGGAAGGTGGGAAAAGAAGGGGAGCACTGTTAGGGTCAAAATCACCAGCACCAAGGCCATCTCTGCTCCTTCTGGAGAGGGCACTTCCCAGCTGGCCTCCCGTTGGCCAGTGTGGCTGTTTGCATTGCTCCATGCAGGCCCTGCAGGGTTAATGGGTGAGCTTGGGCTCTGTCAGCAGTGTGAAGTGACAGGTTTGTCTGCCTGTTTGGAGGTGGTGGGGTGTGGGAAGCACAGGGTGAGTAACTAGGGAATGGGAAACCAAGGGAAATGGTAACCTCTGTTTCCCTCTTCACACACAAGGGGCTGACAGCCCCTTGCAGCAGGGTTCCCATTGCCTGCACTGAGGACAGCCACCCACCTCCCAGCAGAACCTGGCCTGTGTCTGCCACCCCTGCAGCTCTCTTTTCCTTTTTCTGCTCTTTTCCTCACATTTCCTTATGCATTTACAAGAATGAGTAAGACAGACTCATAGCATCAGAATCAGCCCAGATGCTCTGGGCTTTGGGAAGCCAGAGGCAGGTCATGAATGAAATTTAGTAGCTGAGGCACATTTCTGGACCTCATCAAGGAGCTCAGTTCTGTTCCTTGCCTGATATTTCTAGTGTGTTCTGGTCTTATCTGCTCAGGGAGCATCTCTGATCACTGGATCTGCCCCAGTGTGCTGAACACAGAATTGCCTTCCTGTGCAGCCTCTAGCAGGTCATTCCCACTCCATTTTCTTATCTGGGAAATGGAGATTTGCCTGAAAATGACAACAAAAATTAAGAAAACTTTATTCTTTGTTATGGTAAAGGGAAGAAAAAGAATGAAGCTCTGTGGCACTTTAGGTCAGTTCTGGTTTTATCTTGGGAGAAAAATCTCTGCCTAGATCCAGTCCTTGAGGCAGCACCAGAAATAACCCAGAAGGTACCTGAGAAAAGCTGTGCTGCATTCTGCCACCTGAATGTGCCCAAGGCAGAGAGGTTTTAGTCTTCTCCCAGCGCACTGCTTGTGCATGGGAGCGTGGCTGGGAGCCTGGAAATAGAGGGAAGTGTGCAGTGAGGGAAGAAAGCCAAGGACAGTTTCTGACATGGAAGCCTTGAAGTGAAGCCCGAGTTTAATGGGCAGTTGACAGGGAGGTGTCACTGCAATAGCCAGCTTGGTGGGTCTCATTGTATGGGCCTGAATGGGTTTAGCCCTTTGTGAAGGGCAGATGTTGTCCTTGGAGCCCTTTATTCCCTGTGTGGTGGGAAAGCCAGGAGACAAGACATCTCATGAGCACTTTGAAGCAGGCAGAGGATTATGACACAAAATAAGACCCAGCTCAGAGACCAGGGCCTGGCTTTCACCAGCTACAATAAGGTGTTGCCCTTTTCCCTCTGTTCTTTGGCTGGTCATCCTCCAGTGGTTGATGTCCTGTCTTATCCCTCTCCTAGCAAGGGTGGCAAGCCTTGAATCTGGGAGCTGACAGGTAGAGATGTACCCAAGCTGGTTGAAGAGACTCTTCAGTGTCAAAGCCCATCTTTTTCCCAACTCCTAAGAGGCAGCCCTGACCTTTATTGCTGCATTATAACTGATAGCCAGATGGTCTTTTGGGAGTTGGATTCTTTCCCTTGAAATCATTCAGGCTCAAGCAGCGTCACTAATGTTGTGAGTAGTTGCAAGGCACACTTCCATTGTCCTGACAAGAAATGTTAGCAACAGGGCAAGAGTATGGGAAAGGCAGAGAAATTCAAACCCACACAGCCTGCTGCTAATAACTCCTTTGTGGAGCCTGCTCCTCTGGCAAGGCAGGATGAACTCCCAGAGTTTCCACAGCAAGTCAGCTTGGGCTGCCCTGCAGGCAGAGGTCTGTGCTTACCAGGAGGAAGGGGCAAGGGGGCAGAGACAGTGCTTGACATGCAGGGGTGGCCAGCAGGAGCACTGAGCTCCACTGCAGCCTGGCTGGCCTGGGGGCTGCTGGTTGCCTTCACCATGCCTCAGCTTGCTCTGCTGGGGAATGGGAGAGGTGTTGCTAAACTCTCTGTGATCAGGAGCTGAGCTTGTGTGGGTGGGTGGTAGGGACAGGACTGGCCCTTGTGCCTCTCTGGCACCACTTGGGGATACTGCTGAACCCCTGGTGAGAATGGAGAATCACAGAATTAAGCAGCTTGGAAAAGACCTTTGAGATAGAGTCCAACCTATCACCTTCTGATTAACTAAACCTTGGCACTAAGTGCCTCATGCAGTCTGCTTTTAAACACCTCTAGGGATGGGGACTCCACCACCTCCCCAGGCAGCCCATTCCAGTACCAATCACTCTTGCTGGGAAGAACTTCCTAACACCCAGCCTGAACCTGCCCTGGCACAGCTTGAGGCTGTGTCCTCTTGTTCTGTCCCTGGGTGCCTGGCAGCAGAGCCCAACCCCACCTGGCTACAACCTCCCTTCAGGGAGCTGCAGAGAGCAATGAGGTCTGCCCTGAGCCTCCTCTTCTGCAGGCTGCACACCCCCAGCTCCCTCAGCCTCTCCTCACAGGGCTGTGCTCCAGGCCCCTCCCCAGCCTTGCTGCCCTTCGCTGGGCACCTTCCAGCACCTCAACATCTCTCTTGAATTGTGGGGCCCAGAACTGGACACAGCACTC
>WBNM01028193.1:17494-31225 GCA_013399055.1 Ramphastos sulfuratus
TGTCTCACCACCCTCACTGCAAACAACTTCCTCCTAACATCCAGTCTAAATCTCCCCTCTGCCAGTTCAAACCCATTGCCCCTTGTCCTGGCATTGCAAGCCCTTGTCAATAGTCCCTCCCCAGCCTTCCTGTAGCCCCCTTCAGACACTGGAAGGTCTGAAGGTCTCCTGGTCTACTGTAAGATCTCCTGGAAGCCTTCTCTTCTCCAGGCTGCAGAGCCCCAACTCTGTCTGTCCTCATAGGAGAGCTGCTCCAGCCCTCTGATCATCTTATGTGTGTGTCCTGTTTTTTATACATCTCAGCAAGCCTATGAGTGAAGCAGACCTCACCATTGTTCTCTTTTCACAGGCTATAATCAATTTTTTTTGTCATTAAAATATTCCAGTGAGCCTCAAACCAGCACACACCATTCACCACCACTCTGTGCCTGACCATCCAGCCAGTTCTTAACCCAGCACAGTGCCCCTGTCCAAGCCATGGGCTGCCAGCTTTGCCAGGAGTTTCGTGTGGCAGACAGTGTCAAGGGCTTTGCTGAAGTCCAGGTAGACTACATTCACAGCCTGCCCACATCCACCTGGTCATAAAAAGAGATCAGGTTGGTCAAGGGAAGGAGCAGCTCTGGGGACAGTGCTTTTCTGTACTGCATCTGCTAATAGTGGCCTCCCTGTGCTGGTTTGCAGGGAAGGTTCTCTGCTCCCCATCTGTTGGGAGCCTGGCAGAGATGCTTCTTCCTTGGGACATGCCTTGGTCACCACAATTGCCTGCAGAGCAGAGCCCTGCAAAGTCTGTCCTGTGTGCAGCCTGACCTCCAGCTGGCTTTTGTCTTTTCCTTGTGGTTATCACTGCTGGAGAGGCTTCACACAGGCGAAATGGAACCTTTTAGCACCAAGCTTGCTCTGCTCTCACTCTCACAGGCACTGTGCCAGTGGCAGCATCACCGAGGCAGACAATAGCAATGAGAACCCCTCCCAGGCTCCTGAGCAGATCTGTGTGTAAAATAGTCTTTAAATGCTTGATTGTGCCACACTCATACCTTACTCTTGCTGTGTGGATGTGTTCTGGTGCCTAAGACTCTTGGATTTTAGCGCCACAAATCCCTGCAGTGTTAGCACATCCCTTCATCATCATCCTCAGGTGCTTATGATGCTCTCTGCAGGTTTCTTGGGTAAGGTTTGAAAAGAGAGGGTGCTGCCTGTTTGAGATGAACTCTAAAGATCCTCTGACAGCTTTGAACTTAGGAGCCACTGCTTCCTTTGGTGTCACAGGTGGAGGGGCCCCCTCCAGCCCCTCAGTGTACCCGACCTTGCCTATCATGCTCTGCTCAGGGTTTCTTTTCTCACTGTAAAGCACATTCTTCATAGGTTTAATCTTTAATCAGGGTTTGTTTCTTTTTTTTTTTTTTCTTCAGCTCCAGAATGTTTAGTGTAGTGCCATGCCCAGTGCACAGCTGAAAGAAGGTGGACTTTGATCATTAAGAAACATATTAAGAGACACTTTGAGCTGCATTTTTTGCAGGGTTGTTAGAAGCTAAAACAATTTCTATAGCTGCTTGTCTGGGTGACCCTGCCGTGGCCCTGCACCAATGACAAAATCTTTCCACAGTGAGTATTACAAATAATTAAAAAGTAAGGAGAATTTATTATTTATTAATTTCCCCCCCCCCAACTCCCAGCTGAAATTCCCACAAGTCACCTCTCAGCACATTCAAGGGTGCACAAGAGGGATTTATTATTTCCTGGTATATTGACTCTGAAAGGTCTGGGGATTACAGCTGCTTTGCACATGAATGGCTGGAGTGTGTTGTACAAAAGGCATGGTCTGTGGGATAATGGGGCTGGATGTGGGAAAGCTCTGACCCTGGGGGAGAGCAGGCTGGTGCCTGATGGCAGGAATCAATTATCCCTCAAAGGAACACATTGCCCTGGGAGCAGGCTTGGCGGGAGCCACCATGTTATGTGTTTACCACCCTCCTCCTTCAACCCCCTCCCAGATAAACACCCTCAGAACACGTCCTGTCCTCCTGCTTTTACCAGGGGACTCAGCTACACTTTGCTCTGGAGTTCCACCAGGCAGGGCTGGTCAGTAAGCTGCTGTTCCCACCTCACCTGAGACCCTGCAGGTGTCCCACAGGTGCTGCCAGGTGGTATGCAGTTTGCTTTAAAGCCCCCCCAGATAGAGCTGACTTCAGTGGGGGGCACATGGTCCCTAAAGGTCCTCCCAGCAGTCAGTCACCTCCTCAGCTCTGGCCAAAGGAGAAGAGCCTGTCACTGACAATGGAGTGGAGAGCAAGCACAGAAGCTGCTGAGTTCATGCACTTCTCTCATTGTTTTGGGTTCTTTTTTTTTTTTTGGAAGATGGTGGCATTCAAGCCCTTACAATGGGGTCAGCATCTCTGAGGATCTGGCATTGCTGCCAACCTTTCAGATGTCAAAGTTTGGGCTTCAAGAAATGGGCTGAAAGTCAGAGTGATTAAAAAAAAAAAGTGTGTGCGTGTGTGTGAAATTTAAAAAAATTGATGAAACTATTTTGAGATTTTTTTTTTTTTTTAATTTACTTTTTCATTATTGGGCATTTAGACTTGGCCTGGACTGATATAATTATTTTGTGCTCTTTATAGAATCATGAGGCTGGGACATGAAGTCTTGCAGAAGGCTGTAAGGGCTACCAGTCTCATGATCAAAGTCACAGGACTCCCCCGAGTCGTGCTGCCAAACATCTTGGCAAGGAGGAGGTGCCCTGCAGAGAGTATTTCAGAAGAGGAGGTTGAGAGCTGAGAGTGTGGTTCCTGAGGTCTGGCCCCACCAACTGGGCTGTCACTGCCAAGCTGGGAATGGTGTGCTGGTGCCAACCAGGAGGGCAGTGGCCTCTGCGGAGAGCAGCACTCACCCTGTCTGCTTGTGTCAGGTATTTAATCACTCAGCTCTAGCCAGGGCAGCAGTGCAGAGGGCAGGTAATGGTCACAGATTTCTCTGATGTCCCCTGAGCCTCCTTTGATTGTTCTCTACCTTGGGAAAAAGTTTGTAACCTGAAGCTGATTCTCCCAGGAATTCCTCCCATTCCCTTGAGCTCAGCTTGAGTTTTAGGATGGAAGCTCCTCCTGGAATCCACTTTCTCATGCTTGGCAGCTGTCAGTCACCACATGCCGAGCACAGTGGATAAGTGTGGCTGGTGGAAGTGTCTTGGAGATGAGTGGCAGGTCCTGCCTTGCCTGGCAGGGGGATTTTGGAGGACTGAGCAATGTCTCTGCTGTGTTCAGCTGGCAGTAGATTGAAGAGGCCGTGTCTGATAAAAGCAAGCAAGAGCAGCTTTGCAGAAGCTGGAGAACTAGTGCTGAGCCAAGCAAAGAGCTAGCAGAGGGACACCTGAGAAGTGGCAGACTGTGATCCTCACAAGGCATACAGGGCAGCTCTGGATGCCCTCATCACCATGCCACAGCATAAGGCAGGTGTCAGATATCAGAATCAGGGGAACCTACTGCAATAAACACAACCAGACTAAAGGAAACAGTCTAGAAAGGAGTAGGACCAGGACCCCCAGACATCTCCAGTGTATCTGGTAGTATAAAGCATGCCTCACACTTGTCTGCAGCATGAGCTGCTGGGCATCTCCACAAAGTCCCTGGGAGCTGCCACCAGGAGACTGCAGACAGCTTTTGCACCTGATCATCACACAGCACAGCAGCTGCAGCTGGCACTGACCTGCTTAACTAAAGCAGTGTGGCTCCTTTCCCATTTCTAAGTCACTGGTTTTAGCCAGGCCAGGCATGCAGGGTCTGACATTCCCTTACAAACTAGGGCATGCTGCAGTCTCTCCTCCAAGATGCTCCAAGCCCGGGCTGGCTGTCACCGCTGGAGGCAGCTGAACACAATGCGATGGTGCTGACATCTGCACAAGGACTGAGGACAGCTGCAGCCTCGCTGAGCTTTTTGTAGATCTTCAGGAGCATGAATAAGCTAAACCTTGGTTTAATTTCTAGGGAGATCCAAGTTCTTTGTTGAACAGACCATTAAGTGTGTCCTGAGGGAGGATCTGAGTGCATCTCCCTTTTCAGCTTTTAACACAAATTTAAGCTAACATTTGAAGTTTATTATTTTCAAGCCCCACTATTTATTTTCAAGCAGGTACTATTGTACCTGCTTTTCTAGGTGGGACAAGACTCTGAGTGTGGTCCAGGCCAGCAATCCCAATCCTCCCACAGGCCAGGGAGCTGGCTCCTTTTCAGAGATACCAGGTAATTAAAACAAGTGGGTGCTAAGCATCTTTGTAAACCAGATGTCTCCAAGAGCCACTTTGCCATAGAAGCACTGCAACCAGTATCTGAAATATTGCAGTTTTGTTTTTTTCTTTTTTTTCTCCTCCTGCCTGCCTCATTTTGCTTCCTTTGTAAACCATTGCTAATAACACATCCTCATCTCGCCGAGGAGCTCGCTGAGAATTCATTAGCTGGTGTTTGTAAAGCACTTTGAAAATGCAAAGCCAGTGCATTATTTCAAGTCTTCTGGATGCTTTCCATGTTATTAAAATCAGGATTTCAGAGAGGCTTATCGAGGATCAAAACAGCATCCCAAACTTGAAAGGAAGCAAGACTGTTAAACCATCAACTGTCGCCTCCCCCTGCAGCCAGATGTTAAGCCCTAAAGAACTCAAGTGGCACAAGGAATTACTTTCCCAAGTTCCCCCAGCTGGGCTGACAGGCCTTGATCAATGGTTTGCTCCACAGTGAGTGCTATGCAGATGGTCTACCCAGAGCAAGGTTTCTGTGAAGTACAAAGGGAAGTCAAACACCATTTCTAATTCAGCTTGTAGCATGGCACACTTCCTTTATCCTCCGCCTGAATGCGCTGAATGGGAAAGCAGTGTGGGAAACTGGAAGGAACTCCAAACTCACACAGTCTGCAGGGCTGGGAGACACTCCTGTCCTCAAGCCACATCTGCCTGTGACAGACAGAGTGGGGGGAAAAAGAGTGACAGAACGAAAAATCAGATTAGAAAAACAGCACGGAGGGAAAATAACCCCAGAGGAAAAAGGAAAGAGTGAAGGAAGCTGTGCAGGCACGCAGGAGTGCCAGCAGGCTCAAACGGGACTGCCAAGCAGCAGGGCATGGAGGGAATGACAGGGAGAGGAGCTGCAGGAGCAGAATCTGCTCACCCACCAGTGAAGTTGTGCTGGTTTGAGGCTAATTGGAANGAGGTCAAGGAGAAGTGTCCCACTGAAGCTGGCAGAGGTGCTTTCAGCCCACATTGAAGAATTCAGAGCCACACACTCCACTTGCCTCTTTATTTGCTCAGATTTGCTTAGTATGTCCCAGCAAACACAGACCCTTGGCATTAGCCAAGCTGCTCATGAGCTGCTGCAAGTGGATCCAGTCCTTCAGTGCCCTGCCAGATTAATTCCACAGAATGGCTCAGGTGGGAAGGGACCTCAGAGATCCAGTCCAACCCCTCTGCAGCCAGCAGGGACATCCTCCATTAGAGCAGGTTGCTCAGAGCCTTCTCCAGCCTGACCTTGAATATCTCCAGAGATGGGGCCTCAACTGGGCAGCCTTTTGCAGTGTTCCAGCCCCCTCATGGTGCAGAACTTGTTCCTAACCTCCAATGTAAATCTGCCCTCATCCTGTCACTGCAGGCCTTTGCTAACAGTCCCTCTGCAGCCTTCTTGTAGCCCCTTCAGGGACCAGAAGGTCACTATTAGGTCTCCCTGGAGCCTTCTCTTCTCCAGGCTGAACCCCCCCAGCTCCCCTAACCTGTCCTTGTAGAAGAGCTGCTCCAGCCCCCTGGTCATTTTCACAGCCTTCTCCTTGAGTCTGAACCCACTTTATTTTTCATCTCAGGAAGGTCTATAGGACGTGGTGCTGAGTCTCCTCCAGGCTGGTGGTTTTTTCCACTCTGTCCTGGCTCCCAAGCATTTTATCTTTCTAAATGACTTACTAACATAAGGCTGTGGAAGTTTGTGTCCTTCTGAGTTTCCCACACCAATTCTTAACTATATTCATGCGTGGCACAAAGGAAGTGTGCCTGCCTACAAACCACATTAGCAACGCCGCTTGCCTCTGCTTTGTGTGCAGTGGGAAACCCTGCTCCCAAAAGGCCATCTGGGCAGCACAGATCAGGGCAGAGGCAGTGGGGGCAACGAGCATCTCTCAAGACTGGGGAAAGCAGCAACATCTTGAAGTCTTCCTAAAGAGCTAACATCTGGCAGAGATGCTGGGGAAGGCTGTTGCTGATGCCTGATCCAGCTCCAGCATCTTGGGAGCCTCATGAGTTGCCTGGGCAGTGTGCAGTGTGTTGGAAGCACAGCAGGTGTGTCAGTCAGGATTTGTTATCTGAAGTGCAAACTCCACTCTGCTCACTTTATAATGGGGAGAAATTTCTGTTATCACTCTTTAGCATTTCCAGCCCAATCTGATTTAGGTAATGGAGCATCTAATTTGAGTAGTTCTTCCAAGATGGGTCAGTAAGTGGCTAATTTTTTTTCTATTCACAGACTGTGAAACTGGAAAGCAAAAAGTTATTTTAAAGAGCTTTTATTTCCTATGCTTTGCAAAAATTTGTGTGTGACACCAGGTGAGAAGTGGATTTGCTGCCTGCAGAGGATTTTGCTATGTTCACCTCACAGTAACATGCTGGACATGGTAATTTTTATCATCACACATGTTCTAAACATGTGGGGCTCCAACCTCTGTGGGTAAGTGAGCCACAGCCAGACCAAGTCACACATCTGCCCCACTGCAGCTTTACCAGAGAAAGTTCAGTTGTCCTCCCCCAGAACAAAAGTGCTGTGACTCCGGAATGGGATAGCACAGAGATTCCTGAGAAGTGGGCTTAGTTTCTTCTTGTGTACCTGCAGGGAAGGCATCTGAAACTTTGACAGCTTTGTGGTGCGCCACCTCTAGCTGACTTCTGCTGGAGGGAGAAATTAGTGCTGTCCTATAGCTGCTTATTAGTGAATTCATCAACAGAAACTGTCTCTAGCAAACCTGGCAGTGGACTCTGTGCTGGTGAGGTTGGCACATTTCTTCCTCGTGCTCTCTTGAGTCAGTACTCAGGAGTTTCTGTTTCAGAGATTCTCCCCAAGAGGGCTACACAGAGTCCAAGGTTGGTTTCAGAGGTGGCATTACGTAGGCTCAGAGATAATCCACAAGCTTTGAGGGGAACATGTGAAACAGGGTCACAAAAGCTTTCCCACAACTTGACATAAAGGACTCGGAGCTCAACAGCTGCTGCTCTGTGCCACAAGAAGGGAGCCTATTCAGGAGCAGCACAATGGGGATGAAAAAGCAGATCCTGGAAGAGGTCATTGAAGCCTTACCTGGCCTGGCAAATAATGAGCTGCAGAGTGAGAGGGAGAGAACTGTGTCCCTGTGGATTTTAAAAGCCGTGTGTGGCCACACACATATAAATTGCTATATACAAGAGCACGCACATATATTAATGTAAATACAAATACTATTTACTTGCTACAGCAAGAGAGCCCCAAACCTCCCTCCTAGCATCACCTGACAGTGATTTATCTAGTTGTTACTATTCCTTACTGAACCTGACAGGGAGAGATACTGATGCTCACAGGGGAATGTGCTGAACTGAGTAGGTCGCAGCACATGTGGTGTAAATCTGGGACCCAAGTCCCTGATCCTAGATGTATGGTGGATGCTGCTGCCTGCCCACTGTGCCCTTCATGTAGTGTAACAGGGCAATGTTGCTGCCAGCCTTGCCTCACAGAGTCCAGAGGCTACAGAAAGCACTTTGCTGCCATCCCCTTCTCCAGCAGCTGGTGTGGGGTTAGAGCTCAGGAAGGACACAGTGCTTGGGCAGAGGGCAGGGTACCCAGGTGGGGTCTCTTCTCTCAGGCAACCAGCAACAGAACAAGGGGACACAGTCTCAAGTTGTGCCAGGGGAGGTATAGGCTGGATATTAGGAGGGAGTTCTTGACAGAGTGATTGGCATTGGAATGGGCTGCCCAGGGAGGTGGTGGAGTCACCATCACACCAGGGAGGTGTTCAGGACAAGCCTGGATGGGGCACCTAGTGCCATGGTCTGGTTGATTGGATAGGGCTGGGTGATAGGTTGGGCTGGAGATGATCTTGGAGGTCTCTTCCAATCCTGTCTGATTCTATGATAACAAGAAGCGCAAATGTCTAGGTACTTAAATTTTTTTTTGCTTGCAGGAGTCATGAGATGTTTCTTAGCTCATATATCCTGACCTTCCCTCCATTGCTAATGCAGTATCCCACAGCACCAGTACAATTTTTTTTTTTTCTTCCTTTTTCTTTTTTCTTCTTTCTGGTTGATTCTGTGATTCTAAGTTTTCCAACGTGAAAACAGTGAGGGTGGGGAGGCACTGGAACAGGTTGCCCAGGGAGGTTGTGGATCACAGCATCACAGAATGTGATCATAGACACATTCTGTGCTCCACAGCCTCCCTGGAAGTGTTGAGGGCCAGGCTGGGCGAGCAGCCTGGGCTGGCCAGAGGTGTTCCTGCGGGGTTGGCACTGGACGATCCTCAAGGTCCCTTCCAACCCAACCCCTTCTGTGTACCTATGCAAAGTGGTGTGCCAGCCACCCGAGGCAGCCCCGCGGGCGGCGGCTCCCCGGCAGCAGCAGCGGTGCCGAAGCTGCGCTGCGTGCCGCGGGAGTGCCGCCGGGCCCCGGGCGTGTGCGCGGCCGCATACCTGCCCGCCCGGAGCCTGTACCGCCACCGTGGGCAGCCGACCCGCTCCTGCCTCCCTCCCTGCCCGTGGAGCCGCTGGGAGGAACGCTGCGTGCCCGTGGCCTGAGCCGGCAGCCCGCTCGCAGCGCGGGAAGGCTCTTTCCCAGCTCCCGGGGCGGGCGCTGCCGGCACTCTCGGGGCGCGCACTCCCCACCTGCTGCCGCGGGGCCTTTGTCCGCCGCCATTCAGCGCCAGCCGAGCGTGCAGGAGAGGCCGCGGCCGCCTTTGTGCTACCGCCTCCCCGATTGGCTCCGGAGTGTGGGAAACACCGGCGAGCCGCAGACCCACAGCCTGGCAGTCGGCTCCGGCGCTATAAATAGCGGGCGGAGGCGGCTCCCGGCAGTGCGCTCCTGCCGGGCTTGCCCTGCGAGGCTTTCCCTGCCCGGCACAGATGGCTCCCAGCGCTGCGCTCACGGAGCCTGACAACCTGCTGACACCGAAGGAGAAAAACAAAGTAAGTGCAGGCACGGCACNTGATTCTATGATAACAAGAAGCGCAAATGTCTAGGTACTTAAATTTTTTTTTGCTTGCAGGAGTCATGAGATGTTTCTTAGCTCATATATCCTGACCTTCCCTCCATTGCTAATGCAGTATCCCACAGCACCAGTACAATTTTTTTTTTTTCTTCCTTTTTCTTTTTTCTTCTTTCTGGTTGATTCTGTGATTCTAAGTTTTCCAACGTGAAAACAGTGAGGGTGGGGAGGCACTGGAACAGGTTGCCCAGGGAGGTTGTGGATCACAGCATCACAGAATGTGATCATAGACACATTCTGTGCTCCACAGCCTCCCTGGAAGTGTTGAGGGCCAGGCTGGGCGAGCAGCCTGGGCTGGCCAGAGGTGTTCCTGCGGGGTTGGCACTGGACGATCCTCAAGGTCCCTTCCAACCCAACCCCTTCTGTGTACCTATGCAAAGTGGTGTGCCAGCCACCCGAGGCAGCCCCGCGGGCGGCGGCTCCCCGGCAGCAGCAGCGGTGCCGAAGCTGCGCTGCGTGCCGCGGGAGTGCCGCCGGGCCCCGGGCGTGTGCGCGGCCGCATACCTGCCCGCCCGGAGCCTGTACCGCCACCGTGGGCAGCCGACCCGCTCCTGCCTCCCTCCCTGCCCGTGGAGCCGCTGGGAGGAACGCTGCGTGCCCGTGGCCTGAGCCGGCAGCCCGCTCGCAGCGCGGGAAGGCTCTTTCCCAGCTCCCGGGGCGGGCGCTGCCGGCACTCTCGGGGCGCGCACTCCCCACCTGCTGCCGCGGGGCCTTTGTCCGCCGCCATTCAGCGCCAGCCGAGCGTGCAGGAGAGGCCGCGGCCGCCTTTGTGCTACCGCCTCCCCGATTGGCTCCGGAGTGTGGGAAACACCGGCGAGCCGCAGACCCACAGCCTGGCAGTCGGCTCCGGCGCTATAAATAGCGGGCGGAGGCGGCTCCCGGCAGTGCGCTCCTGCCGGGCTTGCCCTGCGAGGCTTTCCCTGCCCGGCACAGATGGCTCCCAGCGCTGCGCTCACGGAGCCTGACAACCTGCTGACACCGAAGGAGAAAAACAAAGTAAGTGCAGGCACGGCACGGCAAGGCAAGGCAGGGCGGCTCCCGGAGCGTTCCCAGCACCTGAGGAGCTGGTCCGCGTTGTGTAGGAGCGGTGCTGGGAAATGGCAGGCGGAGGACCCTTCCAGTAACAGGTCTCTTTTCCTTTGCTCTTTGCAGCTGAGGAAGCCGGTGGTGGAGAAGATGCGCCGCGACCGGATTAACAGCAGTATCGAGCAGCTGAAGCTGCTCCTGGAGAAGGAGTTCCAGAGGCATCAGCCCAACTCCAAGCTGGAGAAGGCAGACATCCTGGAGATGACTGTCAGCTACCTGAAGCAGCAGAGCCAGCTGCAGATAAAGAGTGAGTACTGCATTTTGTCCCAGCCTCCGGCTTACTGTGAATCTGTGACAGTTTTATGGATCTCTAGCTAGGAACGACTGCTCTAAACTATTCTTTTTTTCCTTCTTCCCTTCCCCAGCTGCAGCATACTTCCACAAAAGCTCTCAGTTTGACTTCAGAGAGGGCTACTCTAGGTGCCTGCAAGAAGCTTTCCACTTCCTCTCTCTTCACAAAGTCCGAACTGAAACGCAGAGCAAACTGTTAAGCCACTTCCAGAAGAGCCAGTCAGCTGCCACAGAGCTCACCTTCTCCTCTGGGAACCCCAGCACCCTGAAGCAAGCCTCTCCAAAGGACACCAGTACTCTCTGGAGGCCCTGGTAGTCAGGGGAGTCCTCACTTCATGGACCAGTCCAGAGGAAGGATCTGACTGCATCTGCCAGCCCAGCTCCCATCCTCTTTTCTGTAGGGAATTTGATCTCCCCGTCTGTTTTATTTCTGTGTGAAAAGAATGGCTAACTTTTGACTTTTGTGGGATCCTGGGGCAAAAGTTGAGGCATTCTGTGAGTGGTGAAGCTGTGGGGACACTGCTGCCAGCAGTGCACAGCCTCGGCACCCTATTGGAGGGTGTCTGAGTACCTGTCACAGTAGTGACAGGTGAGGATTGCTGTAGGAGAGGTTTCTCGTTGCTTGTAAAAGCCATCAGCTTTGCTCTGGTTTGACTGGCAGCACTTGTTGCTCAGCCACTGGAGGATAAATTTACTACCCTTTGATTAGAATCAGTTTCCCTTTGCTTCACAGGTGGGGTTTGGGTTGGTCTGAGTTCTTTTTCCTCCCTCCCCCCATAACCCCTTTCATAGTCCTGGTGTGATGGAGGCAGAGGAGCTAGGAAAGTATGTGGAATATTTCTACTGTTTTGATGCTTTTTTTTTTTCTATTGAGAAAAAGGGTAAAAGGGTCTATCACTGCTTTATGTTAAAGAACAGGAGGAGGGGAAAGGCTGGATTTGTCAATGTTATACATTTTGAGGGTAAGCTATGCTTTTTCTAGCATTTTCATTATAATAATGATTATTTTTTTTTCTTTATCTGTATTGAGTGGTTTAATTCCTGGTGGATAATGTTTCTCCCAATACTGGGACTGCCCTCTGGCTGCTGTGCATACTGTGTATGCATCTCTGTGTGTGTAGAGAGCAATAAAATGCATTTCTGTGCAACTTCTGCCTGGCTTCTCTCTCTGAGGGGTATGCAGCCACTTGTGCCCCCCACATAGGTCAGGCTTCTAAAGGAGGGAGGTGTTTGGTAAAGTGAGAGGGGCTCAGGTTATTCACTCTCCACATTCTCATGCCTCCCATCACCATAACCTCACAAAGGAAGCAGGTGCTGCTGTCACACATTCTCTCAGCTGGATCACGTTAAGCATTCTTTATCCACTGCCCTCCCACCCACACTAAACCCTCTCACCTGAGGAGTAAAGCCTTGAACCTGGCCAGCTGGGCTCCCTCCAAGCAGCAGCTGAACTTCTCTCCACACAATTTAGCCCTCCTTCCACACAATTTAGGGTGCCCAGCACGGTGGTGGAATCACCATCCCTGGAGGTGTTGGAGATAGGTGTGGACATGAGAGGAAATGTTACAAGTCCTTCTGCCTCACGACAAGCTTTGATCAGAGCTTGTACCCTGTCAGGCACAAAGTATTTCAAGAAGGAGACATAAAGCTACAGGAAACTTTGTCTCCCTGGCTTGTTCCACTGCTTGCAGGCATGTTTGATTGCAGTAGGAAATGTTTCTCTTTTCAGAGTTGTGGTGTTTTGTTTTGGTGTGGTTTTTTTTTCCCCCAGAGGAGATGCCTGCACTTAGAGCACAGCTGTTACATTCAGCCCAAGAAAGCAAACTCTAAGCAGTTAAGCCCCTCCCTGAAAACGTGAGAATGCTGCAATCTTCACTCCCGGGCTCCCTGTGTCTTCTACTGATGGCAGTGAAACTCAGGAAGCCAGCTGGTGGGTTTGGAGGTTCTGAGAAGCAGCCAAGGGCACACAGCTCTGGGGTACCTTTGGACATTGGCTGTGTACATGAGCAAAGGTAACTCCTGGGCTAAGGATGCTGGTGTGTGAGGTGAGGACACAGTGATGGGAAGGATGGGGGGAAGGTCTCTGCCCTCCTCATAGTTCTAGAAGGCTTCTCTCAGGACCTATCATATCTTAGATCTCCTAAATCATTACTGCATCAGTTTAAGACAATAGCTGCTGCTGCCCTTCAGCCCATCAGAGAGCCATGGAATGTTAAGGGTTGGCAGGGATCTCTGGAGATGGCTGAGTCCAACCCTCTGCCAAAGCAGGGTCACCCAGGGCAGGTCACACAGCAACACATCCACATGGGTTTGGAAAGTCTCTGGAGAAGGAGACTCCACAACCTCTCTGGGCAGCCTGCTCCAGCTCAAAGCAACCTTTCTGTCCCTTAACAGCTGGGGAAGTCCTTTTGCTTGTGAAGAACCAGGCACAACTGCTGGAAGCTGGTGTGAGTCTGCAGCAGGACTGGGGGTTTCGTGTTCTGAAGTGGTGGGGATAAGGGGGAATGGCCTCAAGCTGAGACTGGGCAGGTTTAGATTGGACATTAGGAAAAAGCTTTGCATGGAGAGAGTGGTCAGGGACTGGAATGAGCCGCCCAGGGAGGTGGTAGAGTCACCAAACCTGGATGGGTTTCAGGGTCATTTGGATGTGGTGCTTAAGGCTATGGTTTAAGGTGAATCTTGTAGAGTAGGGTTCTAGGCTGGACTTGGTGCTCCTGAGGGGCTTTGCCAACCTGGATGATTCTGTGGTATGTTAAAACCTCCACAGTTTGATCTGCAGGAGTGCCCTGCTTCCAGGCATGCTGCCGAGAGCTGCTCTTTAAGCAGGCCAGCCTCGGCTTTCCCGGCTGCTGGCAGCTGTATGTGATTCCCTGTGCCCGCTCCACCCTGGGTCTCCCTCTGCACCCCAGCAGCGCCGCGGGGCTGCGGGCTCGGAGTCTCCAACGCTCGGCGGTGCCCTTCGGGCTGGTTGAGCAGCCGGAGCCAGCTCTGTCACCAGGTGGCAGCATGGGAGAAGGAAAGAGTTCAGCTCCTTCCTGGGCAGCACCTGAAGCATCCTTCTCCTAAGGACGTGACCGAACTTGGCTAGTGCCTCCTCCCCCTCTACTCTGCC
>WBNM01028195.1:2985-19321 GCA_013399055.1 Ramphastos sulfuratus
GAGGAGACTGAGAGGTGACCACATTAATGTTTATAAACATGTGAAGGGGGAGTGTCAGGAGGATGGAGCCAGAGTCTGCTCAGTGATGCTCAATAAAAGGAAAAGGGGCAATGGGTGGAAGTTGAGGCACAGGAAGTTCCATGTAAGCATGGGGATGAATTTTTCCACTTTGAGGGTCACAGAACACTTGACAGAACACACTCCCAGGCTGCCCATGGGAGTTGTGGAGTCTCCCTCTCTGGAGATATTCAAGATCTGCCTACACACATTCCTGTGTGATCTGGTATAGGTCTGGCAGGGGGGTTGGACTGGATGATCTTTCGAGGTCCCTTCTCTGTGATTCTGTGAAAACCATATTTGCAATTTTCTAAAAACCCCAGTATGCATAAACCCAAAACTGAATAGAAAACTTTCCATATAAGGAAAATAGTGCTCCAAAACCTCAATCAAATGTTGTTTTCCCTGGTTATTTCCTTGGCTAGAATGTTACACAGTCCAGCACACATACTCTTACCTATCACCAGTACCCATGTTTACTGGGAATATCTGTTTTATTCACTTTTTTTTTCTTTTTTTTTTCTTTTTTTTCCCCAGTTAATATTCTGTAGGCAATCACAGATTTGCTAAAGATGAAATTGCCTTTAAACAAATCCATCGACTATTTCAGGCATTTTCCCTGGGCTGCCATCAGAGATGACAGGATCCATGTAGGAATTGCTCTCTCTAGTATCTGTTTGCAGAGAAGTTGTGTTTCTTTTTGTACTAAAGATCTATATTATGATTTGACTCCAGCACTTTGTTACAGATTTGAATTATTTACATGACATGTCATTCTAGCTTCAAGAACCTAGGCTTTAGTTCATGCATTTGTCCCTCACTTCTTCTAGAGATTGCTTTATTCACTGGCTTACACTATAAAGTCTTTGCAGAAAAGGATATAGGTCATTGTACACAGAATCCAGGGGGTGACAATCCCCACCCAGGGGGAAATCCAGCAATGAATCCAGGATTCCCAGATCACTGTGTACAGTGTGACAGCAGGAGAAAAAGAAACCACAAAAAGCAACATTTCATCTGTTTGTGTGGAAAATCAGGGAATACATTTGCCATTTTCAGTTACTCTGTCCAAAAGCACTGTGGATTTAGTGGGCTGCAGATTTTTCTTCTTCACACAAATGACTAAAAACGTTCTTACAGACATAAATTAAACAAACCCAGAGGTTAGTGTGCAAGGATAAGAAAAAAGCCAGCACATTAAAGAGATGAAGAATCATTTGGGAACTGCATTTTGACAGCTGAATTAAAAAATAAAACACCCCCAGGAATTATCAACAAAAGCTACCCATTTAATTACACAGCTGTGTCACTTCACAGGCCTGAGGCACCTCAAACTATCTTCATCACCAGAAATATGATCTCAGCAGGGAGGGATGTGTTCTACACACCTAGAGCTGGCACTGTTTGAGCAGTGATATGGATGAAGCTTCAGTAACTTCAAGCTGGCCAGTGGAGTGGCTAGATAGACCATGCTGCAGCTTGTGCCTGTCCTGCACAGCTACCTGTAGGTGAGTGGAAACTACCACAGCCATTGAGGTTGAAGCCAGCTCCCTGATTTTGATGTAAATCATGTTGCTTTTATACATAAGAATGTGACAACCAAGAGCCAGGCTTACGGGGTGTGTGTGGGGGTTATAAGGCAAGACCAATCATGGTGTGAATCACTTTTTTTTCAGTGAAAAGCTGTTCTTTCCTGATTTCTGTAGAAGCATAGAACATTTGTCATATTAAGCATCTCTTTCTTATCTGTATTGCCACTGCAAAATAAAAGAATGTGAAGAATTCTGAAGAATAAAAATTTGCACAGGATATCTGAGTAGCATCAGTGAGGTTCCCTTCATACAGTGAGAAGCAATTCCTCCAGCAAAGAGCTCAGCTCATATTATGGTAAAAGTGTGGGAAAGATAATTACACACATTATCACTGTGGAAGAACTGTGAAAGTACTTCACTCCAAGTCACGAAAGAAATTGGAGATAGAGGCAAAAATTTAACCCAAAGGTAATTTCGGGCTTTGTCCTGTCGGTTAGTTTCTGCCCTTGAGGCAATTCCCAGGGACACACTCTGCATCACTTACACTCCTAGAAGAATGCAGGATGCAAAGAGCTCGTCCCGGTGTCTCTTGCCAACTACTGACTTCAGACCATCCCGCAGATGTACTGCCTTTTGCCTGCAGGGTAGATTATTTTTAAACACCTTTTATTTCAGTATGTTTTCCAGTAGAGAGGTGGCTACGCAGGGTTACAGTAATCTCTCTGCCTGTAGAGCTCACTCCATTTAAGTGACTTTTTGATGGTAAAAAATGAAACTACAAAGGGAAGTTTCACTTGTACAGCTGAATTAGTGAAAACGTTCTAGTTCAGAGTAGACATAATTTTAACTGTCTTTCACAGGAGGGACTAAATGCAGTTTCCTGGGCACGAAACAGCATGGTATTGTTCTGCCAGGTCTTCTAGACTTACACTCTACACATTTTCACATCTTTTTGCAATTTCTATCTCACCATTGATCCATGTATTGAGAATCAGCTTCATCTTTTTTTCAGAGTATGTTTTCCTCAGCAGGTGCTTTATTTCTGAACTTACTTTTCTTTTTAGAATGCTGGGACCATATTGGGGTGAATTTGTCCTGATGCAGACTTAGAGCCACAAAGAAGAGAAAGCGGATCCCTGTTCAAGCCCCAGAAGCATCATGTCACTGACACCCAGGTTGTATCAAGCTCTTGTCCACAGATTCTTTTACATGGGTAGTATCCATCTGGTCTTCTCTGTACATACCTTTTTGCCACTGTCTCCTAGTTAGGACTACCAAGTACCAAGCAGCCTTCATCAGCTGAAGGGCTTCTAAAGACAAGCACAGGCATTATGGAAGTCTGACTCAAATGTCTTGTAAATTGGAATTTACCTCCTTCTCCAAATATTCTTTGCAAGTCGTTAACAACCTTTTAAGGCCACAAACCACTCCAGCTGTTTGACCTTACTGACCAAACTTTGCAACAGTAGTCCTAATTGCAGCTTTGGATGTCAGTTACATAGGCATGTGTGGTATAGATCTGCTTTACCTGGCCTTAAACTCATCTTTTATGCCGAGGTTCTGTTAAGTATCTTTGATTTTTTTTTTTTTTCTTCCCTATTGCTTGGCAGCACTGTTGACATCCCTGCTGAGTCCTTTTTCACCTGTGGCTTCAATAACAGATGACAGCAGATGCCATGCCAGCAAATGTTTTTAACCAATGTGTATTCATTGCTTAATTTCTCCCACTGTTTTCACTTTACTACTCCCTATCTCTCCCCAACCTGTTTTGCTGTCCCTGTACAAATCTGCCATACCAAGTCAGTTTACTAGTTTGAGTTCTTATAGCAATTTGCCTGGGACCTGATTCTTCAGTGTCTTACACTAGAGAGTCACATATTACTTAATCCTACAAAGCCTATATTTGTATGTCTCAATGTATGTCTATGACCATGTTTTACATTTTGTAACATGCTGATCTGAGTTCTCTGCATGTCCTTCATTGTTGATTTGACCATACAATTCATGTGTTGTACTCCCGGATGCCCACAAGCATTTTTCCATCATACTAACATTCTCCATCACTGTTCATTCACTCTTCTGTAGAAAGACTATGATAGCTGTGCCAGCAGACTGAGCACTTGAAAGTACTTCATTGGGAGTTTTCTTTTTTCTTCAACAGAAACTTCACAATAAAATCTGTTACAGCTGCCCCTTTCTTATCAGTCCGGATTCCTGACTGCATAGTCTGCCTTTCTTTGCCTTCTGTGGACCACCAGCTAGGATTTGCAATTTTTTTTGCCTTAGAATTCACATACTGCAGCAGTTTAAAAGACCCTGCGGGAAAGCCGACGTGCTTTTCAGATTGCAGATTTCTTAAGAAAGAGGCTAAGACTTACAATGCCCACTGGGTGGCTCCAGACACTGCACCTCACTCCTCCTCTAACTGTACCTCTACCTACTCAAGAGCCTAGTCCAGCTCTGCAGAGGTACGTGTTAAGCGCTGACTGCTACCAAGTGTGACAGAGCAGGGCCTGGGGTAGCAAATAAATGATGCACCAGCTACATAATTGATGGCTTTTAATGACGATTTGCATCACAGCAGTGCCCAGAGGCCCAGTGGAGAGTGCCTGTGCAGGAAGTAACATTTAAGGCTTAAATCCCAACCATTGCACTTGAGGCACTTAACAGAGGCATCTGTACAAGAAAGAGAGAGAGGGAGAGAGAGAGAGAGAGAGAGAGAGAGAGAGAGAGAGAGAGAGAGAGAGGGAGAGGGAGAGGGAGAGAGAGAGAGAGAGACTTACATGGGCTGCAGAGCTGATGCTCTATCCTCACTGATGGCATATGGGACTAAAGGAGATGACGTTCTAAAGGGAGGCGGCTTATCCTGCCGCTATACTAGATGAAGCTAAGCCTTTGGGAAAAGGGAGCTAATGAGGACCAGAACCACAGCAGCACCTTCTTTGGCTCTGTGAGCACAAACATGTGAGCAAGTGTGGTTATACTGCATGTTCTGACATTGCCAGACAAAGCACATAAGGAGAAGTTTGACAGTGAGAAGGAAAGTCCTCTGATTTAAGGTGACAACAGAGTAATAATTGTAAAGCACCAACAAAATCAAATCAGCCCAGACTGTTGCCTGACTGTGCCTTCTACTCATATTTTAAATATGTCCCAGGTTTGTCACCTCTTTCAAAATTCTGTATGTCACATCCACACAAACATGTCTTTTTGTTACACTATTTTGACAATTTTGTTTCATCTATCCACCAAGAACTGTAAGGACCAACTGTGTGGAAGGAGCTGTTTCACCAGGACTGACCTGTGGTAGGGCCAGTGAATGTGGAAAGCCAATCAGCCAGCTAACTCCACCAAAGACAAGCACGAGGAAAGAAATGGAGACTAGTCCTCTGTGTTTTACTCCAGGTAACAATCACATTTGGCCCGTGATTAATATTAAATTCAGATGTGAAGAAGTCAACAAATCCTACTCTTCATTCTGTACCACAATTTACTGCTTTAGGAAACTCCCTGTCAGTTCAACCAGGCTTAAAAGAAGTGTGAAGATCTTAGATGGCTTTGCATACAGGGGGATTCAACACATATAAATAGATGTGCTATGAAGAGAATTCCCCATCTTGCAAATAGCACTGCATGGAAACTAATTTGAATTTATTGGCCAAGGAGGGTCTGAAGTTTTACACTTGATAATCTATTGATGGATCTCATGTGGTATGGAAACAGAAACCCAGCCTTGCACAGAATGTCCATTTTAGTGAAAGGCTGCAATGACTGAAACTGCATTTTCCTTCCCACTCCTTTCACAATGGGCTATAGAATGTGATCTACTGTAATAAAGTTTTTAATCCATTTAGAAACTGATGCTACTTTATAATGTGTTAGCTTGCCTAAAACAAAACGTGTCCATGAAAACTGGCTTCCGTCAAGGGCTGAGTATGTGTCCCTTCTTTCTTGAGCAGTATGTCTCTTAATCTATAGCATGCTGACATGGACAAAGTGTCAGAAGCACTTGAGGTGGAAATTCTTTGACACAGATACAGGGCTTTGGAATTTCTTCTATATCTTGTTCCAAATTTAGGCAGAAAAGTGTCTTTAGCGGGGTTTACATCTGGTGCACATATTTGAGGAAAGTAGACACAGGTATAGTGGAAGGAGTCTGTGCTCTAATTGAGAAGTTAAGCCTTTTGCCCACTTCATAAAATACATAGCAATGCCTAGGAGCTGTGGAAGATCCTGAGGCTGCTAGTCCTAAATCTAGAACACCAGCATCTAGGCAACTGCTAAAACCCTGGCATGTCACTCTGCCTTTTTAAGTATGGGTCGAGTTTCAGAAATGAGGTAGTAATCTGTGAATCTGTGTTATTATTTTATGTAGATTTGGTTTTGGTTTTTTTGTTTTGTTTTGTTTTGTGTATGGTTTGTTTGGTTGGTTTTTTTGTTGTTTTTTGTTTTTTAATATGTCATGTTTGAATATACTATCTTGTATGCAAAAAACCCAGCAACTCTTAACTCATTGCTCTTCTGAGATCATCCTGCAGGTCTTCAGAAGTTCTTTAATCACATCACAGAGTGGGTTCCTTTAGAAATCTGATATTTCCTGTAATTGAGGCTTTTGGCTGGTTTTGCTTTGGTCTGTGTTTTCCTAAGAAATGCATCACATATGAGTTGCATCCCAGCAAAAGCTTTATGGGAGGTGAAAGACGTGTTGTTTAGGTAACTGTAGTCCTTAGGGGTTGCCAAAACTGAAATCTGTGGAGCTTCAGTAGATGAGATCAGATATTGATCAATCTTAGCTGAGCTCTGGGACAAACAACTGCTCCTTTTCACAAGGCTTGATCTTCCCTCATGAGTACTTGGAGAGATTGCTTGGCTATGAGGAGAGTTTCAGTCTTGAAGAGTTCACTCAATGCAGTTGGTTATACGAGCAGCATGAGGAGGTAGACTGAGCTATTGTCTACAGTTGCATCTAGAATTCTAGGTAAAACCCAAAAACGATGAATGAACAATATTCCACATCATCTTCTCCAGCTGTCATCAATGTGAAAGTTGCAAAACATTCCTGTTTATATGGACCATACACTTGGAAGACACATTGTTCTCTGCACTAGCATATGGCTCAGCAACCATTCATACCTCTGAAGGCTGGGACTGATGTGAAATGGATGGGACCTTGCTAAGAAGAGGTTTATGACGTCTCTGTTCCTGGCTTGCACTGTCTGCTCTAGGGGTGGTCTGAGCAGCTGGTTCTGACATCAGACGATTGTTCTCTTGAAGGAGTGCACTCACATCTGTCTTGAGTGCTCTCTTTGCCTCTGTCATGCAAAGACTATTAGTGACAGTCTCATGAGAGACCGAATCGTAGCCAGAGTTCACAGTCTGAGACATACTAAGTTTTTATCCTGGGAAGAAGATGCAGGAAATAAACCTTGACATCAGAAAGAAATTAAAGAAAGAACACTAGGAGAAAATCCTAAAGGTGCAGCAGACATGACAAGCTCAACTGAACCATGAGCTATATATGCCGCACTCTACATTGAAAAATAAATTTAGTGTAGCCCCCATCTAACATCAGTGATACATGAAGCACTTTTTGTCTATTTATATGATAGTATATTAGGAAGATTTTATTTTCTGCATATCAAATCAGCATGGTGATTTTTTTTTCTCCCAGGGCCTAGCCCAGTTTTTCTGACAATACTCTTGTCTAGCCATTTATTTGCAAAAATTAAACTGCAGTGTGGAAGAAGAGGACAATTCTACCACCTTTGGAGGAGGTTTTTAATCTTCTCCTTCCTAGATGAGGACTTCAGTCTAAGACTTTGGTTCAGCACAGTAGAACAACAGAGTCTCAAGCAACCAAGGTATCTTTTGCTTGAGAAAGGTGGTGCCATCCCTCTTCCTCCATCACTGGTCATCTCTCTTGTGTAAATTTACATTTAGCATCTCTTTTGGTCCATCAGTTTAAGTGTTTTTCTTGATTAGAAGCTGTGCTTGCACTGCAGTCCCTCTAACAGGCATCTTTTAGTTCAACACTCCTGTAGAATACTTTCCAAGGTTTTGTGAGTATAGTAAAACATCATTGCTCCGAGACAGGAGATGCTGGGAGAGAGTGGGTTTTTGCATGTATTTATCACCCGCCTACATCAGCAAGACAACAAACAGAAAAGACATGCTTGTCCCAGGAAAGAGCTCATGACCCAATGCACAAATCTGTCCCTGTCACAATTAACACTGGAGCTCTCTCTCCATGCTGTGCTACCATAGAAAAACTTTTCCTAAAGGTGACATATCTGTAGCTTCCATCAGCGCGCAAGAGGGTAAAGGGCTCCACAACTTTTGCATATGAGCTGGATGTGCTGACAGCTAAGTAGCCCTGAGCAAAGATCAAGGGATGTACATACACCTTAGCAACTGTCTTGCATTGCTTTACCTCCAAGAGCTGTCACGCTGCCAGCATGCCACAAGTGTCTCTTGGATATACTGTCTGGCAATTCAGCATCCACTACCTCAAGTTGTCTGCCTGGTCCATATGTCTGAAAAAGGCTGCTCTGCTAGAGCAAAAATTTGTCTGTCCTTGAAGATGATGGGCACTCCCTCAAGTGACATGAACAGATGTGCTGTTGATTATCAAAGGGACATACCACAATTCTGAGGATTTACTATGTCGGTTTCTTTGCTCCGGGGGCACAGCAAGTCCAGTCCTGATATCTTATGCTAGTCTCCATCATCAAGTAGGGAGATATGTTGTCACAGAGTATTTCATGTTGGCATGCTACATGAAAGCTCTAGAGCAATGGAAACTCTTTGCCCTTTGCAGTAAACACAGACTACCAGCATGTATTACAATGTAATCTAGCAAAACAAAGTAAGTTTAGGAGACTTCCAAATGCTTTGAAGGAGCAACAGGCTTTGGGTGAGTAGCTCTGTTCTGTGTGCTGTCTGTTAATATCTAAATGTTGAATGCCAACTTTCCATTCACTGCTGCAAAAAAAGCAGACCTTCATGTGGTAAAAATAACCACGGGAGGCATGCAACACATTCCAGCACTTCTTTCACCTACAACACATTATCAGAAACATGTCTGTGGAAGTTCATTGGGCATCTGAAGAGCAGCTGAGAGGACTGGAATCTTTCTGGCTCTCCACAACTCCCTGAAAGTAGGCTGGAGCCAGGTGGGGTCAATCACAGAAGAACAGAACTTTAGAGGTTGGAAGGGATCTCCAGAGATCATCAAGATGAACCCCTCAGTCTAGGCAGGATTCCCTAGGGTAGTTTGCTCAGGAACGCATTCAGGCAGGGTTTGAAAGTCTCCAGAGAAGGACGCTCCACAACCTCTCTGGGCAGCCTGTTCCAGTGCTCTGTTACCCTCACTGTAAAGAAGTCTTCTCTCATGTTGAGGTGAAATCTTCTATGTTCCAATTTGTAGTGTCTGCCAAGGAACAAATGACAGGACAAGAGGAAATGGCCTCAGGTTGCACCAGGAGATGATTTGGTTGGCTATTAGAAGAAACTTTACACTGAAAGGGTTCTCAAACATGGGAACAGACTCCCAAGGGAGGTGGTTGAATCCCCATCCTTGGAGGTACTTAAAAGCTGAACAGATGTGGTGCCGAGGGACATGGTTTAGCACCAGACTTGGTAGAGTTAGGTGATCGTTGGACTTGATCAATGCTGACTCAAACAGTATGTTTCAGGTCTGTGATTTGAGAAAGAGAAATGCTTTGGTTTTTTGTTGGGGGTTTTGTTTTTTTAAAATTAATTTTTCACTCCTTTGGTATCATTTACCTCAAACCTATGTCAGCTGCAGAAAACAGATCAGTTTCTCACTGTGTCACAATGTGATAGAAACCCAAATTGCTGCTTTCCTCTCATACTGACATCTTTAGGAGAACATGAGAAAACAGACTAGCTTTAAAGCTTCTCTATGTCTAATAGGACAGTTTGTGCTGAGATATTATAAATCCATGACTGGCTTTGCTCTGCCTTTGGTACAATTGTACCAGCAATCTTGCAGCTGGTTTTCAAACTTTTAATAGTATGATAACATCTTTCCACCCTTCCCATTGCTGACAGATTTCCATCCCACTAAAGACTCAATGAATGTTGAATAAGAGGTTTTATCTTTTTGTTAAGTCCACTAGACCAACCATTTTTAAAAAAAGAAACGCAGGACACAATACCAGGATTTTTACCTGGGGCAGCATAAATCTTACTCTGAAGACTCAGGTTAGGCACGTGGGAATGCCAGGAGACCAGGACCAAACTTGCTTCAAGTCTGCTTATTCTTCTATTTCCACCTTGCATTCTTGGTTATGAAGACTGTTTCTAGTGCTCATATGTTTCAAAATCTGTGAGTATATTTAAGTAATTCCAACTATCAAATGCCCATTCTGTCTGTAATCCATGTTACATCATTCATATGCCTGCATCTTCACTTAAATCTTGCACTTCTTGGTGTTATCTTGTACTTGCTTGTGCTCCTGTTAGTAATTATCACCATTATCACCAGTATTTAATTATTTGTCTTGCATCTTTTGCGCTACTTTATTTCCGGTTTTGTGATGCAGATATGTTGTTTTCAATTGTTTGGCATAAAGTATATAGAAATGCTGACTAATAAAGGCATCCTTCTTCCAAATGCTTGTGCAGATGAGGGAGCTCATTAAACCATTACACTCACTCATGTCTAAGTTTGCCCTGATGTACATATCCTTGCAAGCTAAAAGCTGGAGTATGTGATTCTTGTATCACAGTAACATGGAAGTCTAACAAGTAAATAGTAGTCTATACACTCACGAATTTTTGCTGCCCCAGATGTAATGAAATGCCCTCCATAGAATGGAGAACTGGTTATGTTAGATTAAGAATAAACACTACAAGCATGTGTACATCTTGCAAAACACCTGAGTTTTGTAGGGAAGTCACTGAAAAATGCATTAGAAAAAGCAATACTCAGCTGAAGCATTTGTGTAATCTGCAAGGCCTTCAACACTACCTAAAAACTCATAGCTAGCCCTGTTGTTCCTCTAAGGTAGATACTTGTCTCTTCTGGACAGCATACATTAATACACACCCTCATTTATGAATATCAGTGTGGTCTCAAATACTATCTCCTTTAGTTTTCTGTTCAAACTGTCCCAGTTCACTCAGCTTGTCAGACCTGCAAACAAAGATGGACGTTTTTGTAGTAAACACAGAGGTGTGAGAAAGGGGCCTTTCTGAGCGCTTTAGCATGAGAAGAAATAGTGATCTCTGCAACACAAGGGGATTCTCTGCTCAAAGAGAGAGGGAACCACACGCCAGTGGGGGCATGGGTGCTGGCTGCTAACAGTGGTTGGGCACTGGCTTTCATGAGTAAGCTTCGCTCTGTTCCCAGAGCATATGCAAAAGATGTTGCCTATTTTCCAGTAAGGAGAACCCCAACATGTATGCCACAGGACTGCCCTAGATGTTTTAACACTTCAGCTGCTATAGGCTTCCACACACAATGTAGTGTGAATCTAATGAACTTGCAAGACCTATGGCACAGTGGCCACACACAGTCCCCTGGCATCAATTCTGTGTCTGGTCCTTCAGTAGTTCTCTATCCTGCTGGTGAACCACCTTAGTCTGTCCTCTGTCAACCTTACTGAGCGGCTTTGGGCTCTTTCATAGCAGTGCTACTGGATAGTCCATAGTGCACTTCCAAAGAACCGACAAGTACACATGAACATGTGAATGATGTCCCTGTAATCTGAGTCTGAGAGTCTGAGACTCTCAGGCTCTCCTGGGAATGTAGAGGGGAAATGTGGTGCACAGGCAGCAAGAAAGTCCTTTCAGGATGAGCCCATTCTACTTCACTCCTCCACATAATATATTTAACATCTTCTTGCCCCTTCTACAGCCCTATAACTAACTCCTCAGACAAGACGACACATCCAGATGGGGTCTGGATGTGTCATATTGTCATGGATGTAAACTGTAATTATACTAATGACCTCAACCTTTATGGTCTTATCTCTATAGTTCAGGTGGAATATTTTCTCATTTAAATTAAATTTTTTTTACTATCTTTGAAGTTCTCTTAGAAAGATAGCAGGGGAGTTAAGCACACTAGTGAAGCTGTCAAACACAGGAGAAAGCAGTTGACTAGATTTGACAGATAGGTGGTTACAGCAGAACAGACCTCCATTACTTCCAAATATTGAAAGATTTTGTTTCATGGTTGTAGTTAAGGAAGAAAAAACACAAACCACAGAGGCAAAGTTTTTAGACATTTTTATCCTATATTTTGGACTAATCAAGCAAAGCAAGCTTCATTGCCTTCAGTGGTGGTAATTATGTAGCTGTAATTAAGCATAAGCTGATGTGTTGATGTGTTTTGTTGGATGGTGTCAGAGAATCTAGCACCTTACAGCATTCAGCACTAGGTGAGATATGTATTACAGAACATATTTCTGAAGTTCAATCCATATATTCTACTGTATTAACTTATTGAGGAAACTACCAGGTAACATAGGAAATCTGAAATAAAAAGGTTTGTTTTTTTTTTGTTCTATGTTACCACAGATGTAGAATACAATACACACTCTCAGATCAGCTTTAATTAAAAAGAATCACAAGGCAGAAACCAGTAGTTGGACACGCTTACAGTCATGTTGATTAATTTGCTTCTACACAGAAGTCATTTAGTGTCATCCAAGCTTAGAGTAAGTCTGCTTGTATATATCCTTAAAGAAACATTTTCAGTGATTTCTCCAAGAAATTTCACAAGAAACCTGGCATAAGGCAAACTGAATTCACCAGATGCAAAGATTCAACCCTTGAACTGTTGGTCCTATTTGTTTGGGGTTTTTAACTGTCACTTGTATGTCTCAGCTGACACCCTCGTAAAAAGCTGTGGTGCCAAATTTGACCAGCACTGACAAAACTCTAGACTTATGTAGCTGAAATGGCAGAAAAAAATAGTTCTGGAATTTATCCTGTGGAGGATAACAGCATTTTCTTTTAAAGCCTGTTTTTTGTAGCAAAACAAAGGAAAATACAAACACTGGGACAAATGTCAATTCATGGATGCAATGTGATGGGAAACTGATAAAAGGAAATAATTCTAATGCCCAAACTTTGCTCCTGAAAGCGGTAGATATTTGATCTGCTGTTGCATTTGGACAAGTCATTTGCACCAGTGAAATACGAGTACCCTTCTTTGAATTCCCTTTGGCTGTAGGAGGTGTAAAGTAATGGAGAATCTCTCAAGTGCTGATCAAGTCATATGCATTCATCTGAAGCAGAAAGTCAGCCCTCTTCAGCTGCCTTGCAACAAAAATCCATCAAAATCTATTAAACACAAAGATACCAGCATGGCTCTACCTTGCAAACCATGGATGTCCGAGAGCCAAATTTTGGGCACGTTGGGCTGAATATGCACCTGCCTTTATACTCTTCCTTGAGAAGCTGCTATCAGCTGCTGCCAGAGTTGGGGCCCTTTGTGGGGAAGGTCTCCAGTCTTACCAGGAGTGACTACTCTTATGCAAAGAGAAGGGAAACTGTCCCTACCTGTGTATGTTTTCTTCCAGCTTTTTCACCTTCAGTTCATCCTCTTCTGACTGTCTCCTTCTGGCTTCTTCCTCTTCTGCAGAGCCAGCAGGAATTCCCTGTAGCAGCCATTTTTCTCGAAGAGCTTTTGACTGCAAGGTAAAAAAAAACCAGCCTTAGGAGCAGACTAAACAAAAATTATGTGAAGATCGTGAAGGAGCTGCCTCTGCTTCTGAATATTTGATTGTCCCCGCTGAATTTCTAATTACTGCCTTAGACAGTTGATTTCAGGCAATTCATCAGTGGTTTATCCAGATGTCAGGTCTTTCACATTGAGAAGTGTCAGTTTTACAGTATACAGTTCATTTACTATCGATGTCTTATTTTTAGTTCCTAATAAAAACAAGAGTTCAAACCATGCAAAACTGCCAGTCCTGCAAGAAATTAAACCTTTGAACAAAAGTGTGCATCTCTTGGGAACAATAAGGCATAGACTGGAAGAACTAAAATCACAAGCTTATTAAAGCTTCAAAAACAAAAGAACAGTGTGCTCTAAATGTAAAGTGTTTCATGAAGGATAAAATTAGCCTCCTGTTAATCAAAGATGTTGTTTTTTGATTTATACCATGAATATGTCCCCATACATTCACAGACAGACATACAGACATCTATACATTCACACAAGCATACACATCACTTCTTAGCCAGACACAAATTAAAACAAATGAACAGAAGCCTTACAGAAACCATGGCTATTTCAGGGCACAGCACCACTGTTACAGGAAGCAGCAACAGCCTACACCCTATAGAATTATTCCTGGGAGTTCTGCTACGCCTCCTACCCCCCAAAAAAGGGCTACAACCTTTCCTCTGGCCACTGTATTTCAGCTGCACCTCACTCAGCAGAGTTCACCAGTAGAGATGCAATGGTAGCAAGCAATCATTTAGGTCAGCCTGCCTGTCTTCCTTGGCCCAAATCGTGCCAGAGGGATGTGGCGGATCAGTTGGCAGACAGAAGAAACACTCATCCAATGGAAGATCAAGAGCCCAAAGCCACAGAAGACTTAGTCCCTTCATGAAAAGGAAATTGAGCTGCTGAGGTTTTTTCCAAGCTAGCCTCTCGGACTGATCAGAAAAGAGAAGCCTTGGGTTTTAATTTGTGAAGTCATTGGCCATGACAGCGCAAGGAACCAGCTGTAACAGCATGTATCCACTTAAGCAAAGAGAAACCAAAAAAGAAATTATCAGTTCAAAGAAGCTGGATTTCAGAGGCTGCCCAAACATGCAGTAGCAGTCTTTTCAATGTCATGTTTGCCACTGGAATGGAACTTGATTTGTGCAAACTAGGTATAAAGGGAACACGTTTACCATCAACAGAAGGCTTCAAACCCATCTCAAAATAGAGAGATTTTTTTAAGTGACAGACAAGGTTTACTTACTAGTTTTTAATTCTATATAAAGACGTAGTATCTATGCACAAACTATTCTTGTCACTCCAAGGCCAATGATTTTGCTAATACAGCAAAGTGAGAGCAACATAAAATACACAAACTAGTTGGACTTTATACATTACTCCATCTTTCACTGACTTCAACGCTGTATTCCAGAGGCCTTCTAGACAGGTTTTAAGTGATTTCCATGTGAATTAGAGCTTTTGCACAACAGAAAAGGTTTCATGCTGTTATACTATAAAGTCACATTCAACAGTCACTGATGATGAACCTGTACTTTATACAGCTGAACTCAGCTTTGCTCATGGTCTCCAAGGTGTTAGTTTACAAAATGTTAGGGGTGGCTAACACTAGCCACAATTTCTGCAGTTTGCTGCTGTCACAACCATCTACTAGGCCTTCTTGTCCCATCTTATGGTCTGGTAATGAGATTTCTCTGTGGGGTCTTTGCTTTCCTGTTTAGCCTAGTTGATTACTGCTCAGAAGTTTCACCAGCTCATTCAGACTCAATGTGCTATCGAAATGTCCTCTCAGCAGAGGATTCTCATGTCATCACACAGATCAAGAAATAAAGTGAGACAGTCAAAGATGAACTTACAGATTCTGAGGTGCTAAGCATTCAACATCCTATGCTTTGGCATTTAAGAGATCTCAGTAGAGCAAGTCAGTGGATACCTGCTGGGCTACATCCGGTGCAAGTAACCTGAATGATACTCAGTTGGAAAACAACTCCCAAGTTTCTAAAGATCAAACTTCAAAGGTGCAGGCAGCCTTCTCTGTTTTAAACCTCTTCTAGATAATGCTCCAGCAGTCCTAATAAAGCCTCTGGCAAAGTGCTACTTGGACAGCACTGAAGACATTCAGTTAATAGTCACATCTCATTTGCTACAAGAGGAGATAAAAAAGCCAGGCTTTCCTCAGGGTGCTTCTACAGAGTCGCCATGGTGGTGCTCAGTCCCTTCAATACAACCGCTGTACACTAAAAAGAAGGAATTTTGTGCAGCTTTTATTTTGCTCTTTGTTTATGTACATATTTAAGCTACAAAATCATGTGATTTCTTTCTCCCAGAAGCCTCCTTTTCTTTTTGACCTATTAATAGCAAGAATTTGAAACTGGAAAGCATCAATGAGATTTTTTTTTTAAAGACATATTTAGAGACAAGAATGCTATGATCTACTAAAAATCCTCCCTCTTGGGTGAAATGTCAGCATATTTTATCTAAAACAGGAAAGCTAGTAGCTTTGATGTTTCTGGCTGTCTTTTTTAAGATGAAAATTAAGGCATTCATTAAATACAACACCAAGGAATCCAGACAAGAAGACTCTGAGAAATGGAAACATTTATAAGCAGCATTTCTTAAAATTCAGAGGGTTTATTTGCCAAGGCATTGAGGTTACATATATTTACACATGCACTGAATTTATAACAGGCAATCAGACATCAAGGGACCACATGCAGCCATCTTGCTACTCAGGAAACATTTTCTCCCCCTGACAGACAACTGGTGTAGTGCTGAAGTAGTGGGTGGGGAAGGAAGAATTTCTCTCCTTCTTTGAGCAAACTTTTCCTAGAGCATTTTCTTCAGGAACTTAGAGGGAATGCTATGGCACACATTATAAGACCAAGGGCAGGCAGAGTGTAATAGGGAGGTGGTAGCAGGGCTGCTCTGTGTGGCTGGGCACAGCTCTTGGGTAAGAGACAGTCCAGTGAGGCAGCAAGATTCAAGTCAGATGCAAAACAGAGCCAGATGTGGCTTGGGAAAAAAGAAAAAAGAAAAAAAA
>WBNM01028195.1:19364-37790 GCA_013399055.1 Ramphastos sulfuratus
GGAAGGAAAAAAAAAAAAGGAAAAAAAAAAGGAAAAAAATATAAAGCCAGTTCACTGCCACCCATCCTTCAAACCTATGAAATCTGGGTTAGAGATGCTTCTTGAAAAAACCTTATCCCAGGAAGAATAGGAGATGTTTCTCAAATACTCAAAAAGGAGAATGTTTGCATGATGATGGAGTCCAAAAATAGCTAGCTGTACGAGTTATTCCTGCTTAACAATGTTGTACATTTGCTTTACTTAAGTCTGTGATTAAAATGGCCACAAGCTAGTATTTCAACGTTGCTCCTCCTTTGTCTGTTGTGAATTTTAACTCTCTGCTGCATCTTGGAGCTTTTTTATGCACCAAAGTTTTGCTATATGATTAGACACTGTCAAAATAATAGAGAGATCCATCCAAGACTGGCCAGATATAGTTGTATAAATATAGGTATTTGCACAGCTCATTCCAATACTGGAATGTGCTGTACTTACAGAAGGCACCACTTCACTGGTGTGAAATCAGCTATGGTATGTAGGGTTTGGTGTAAGTGTTCCTTCATTTACTGCAAGAGTACAATTTCTTCAGGGCTAAATCCTTCACCAGAAATTAGACCATGCCATTAAAAAGACTCTCTGTTACTGAAGTGGAAAGGGCACTGGGCTTATGACACTCTAGGTCACCACTGTTCTCAGGCAATTTGGTTTCTCTGCACACAAGTGAGATTGTAGAGATGACTGGCAGATGCAAGCCTATTTCGTTCAAGTATTGGAAATCAGAATGACTGCTGAGCCATGCAAAAAAAAAAAAAAAATCCCAACCAAACAACAAACAAAAATCCAACAAAAAACCCCAAAGCAAAACAGAACTAAGCAAACCAACCAAAAGAAAAACCTCAAAACAACAAAAAATCAACCACAACAACAAAACCCCCAAACCTAAACCCAAACCAGGTTATCATTCTGTGAACAGATAGTGATGAGAACAGAAACAAGCAAACAGATGTTGGACAGGCCAGGAAGAAATCATGCCAAATATTTGAATGCAGTAGACACAGCGATGACCATAAATGTGGTGCACAACTCTTTTACGTGCTGTTTATTTCAGTTTCATTCTTCGGGACACTAAAGCTTGGGGATTTAAAATGCTTACTTTCCTAGTAAAGTAAATAATGTACAGTCCCTCAAATCCACATAGATGAATTAATGCTATATTGAAAAGAAGATCTTTACTTTCAGTGCTGCTTTTTGCTTTAATGTGGCATCAAATGTGTATCAAGGGACATTTTATTTTAACAAAATTTTCATATACCATTATGCCCATTGCATGCCACCCCTGGACTCCCTGTTGATGAAAGTTAAAATTGTACCCCTCGATCTTGCTGATTTCAGACTTCGTTCCATAAACATAGCTCATAAGGAAGAATAAAATTGCAGTCCCACATGAAGTGTGGCACTGTCTATACCTGAGGCCTAGACACATCTTTTCAGCCCTGAATATTTGACTCTTCATGACAATATTAAAGCCAGTTCTTGCTGTGATGCTACCTTTTGAGGTAGTTTCTTCAAGGAGTTTTGTTTTGTATTTACAAGTGGTAAATCAGTATTCTCTCTTCTTCTGGCTACTCTGTTATTTTCAAGGGAGCTGACAATCCTGAGGAGAAAGAAAGGTCAAAAGTTGACCCAGAAACAATTAAAAAATCAGTAAAATGTATCTGCTCTTGAGAAAGACTACTGAATGTGGACTACTGAGGGTAATGATGCTTCTCTGCTGTACAAAATGGTCAATAATGATGCCTGGTGTAATTCTACTGAAATCAGTAGTGCTACATCAAAGGCATTTTTATTGAAATCTTTGCCAAATCTAAATTTTACCAGAAATCTTTGAGGTTTTAAGGCCTAGAAACCAACAGACAATAGCAATTTAGAGATGGAATTATTTATTATTATATTCCTCCTACATGTATTCAGTATTTCTATCCTGGAAAGGATACAGGAGGTTGGCTCCTCATATTTTCAAATCTGCATAAAACCATCTTATGCCCTACGAAAAGAGTGCAACACACCTATTCCTTCACCTGGCAGTGTGAGAGTCAGATACTAGCTTCAAATACTCCCATTAGGATGCTAGTATAACTGGCTGCATTTCAAACTTGCTCTTTGCATTTCAGAAAGCCCCCTTGGTACAAAAAGGCTAAGTTTTCCAGGAAGATCTGGAACTCTGATGGCATCATCAGGCCCAGCTTTGCTGTTCAGCAGCTACTTGAAAGCCTCAGCACAGGAACTGCAGCTTCGCCCTTATTCTGCTCTTGTGAGACCCTACCTTGAATACCTTGAATACTGTGTACAGTTCTGAAGCCCACAACACAGGAAGGACATCGAACTATTGGAGCAGGTCCAGAGGAGGGTCATGAAGATGATCAGAGGGCTGGAGCACCTCTCCTGTGAGGACAGGCTACGAGAGCTGGGGCTCTTCAACCTGTAGAAGAGAAGGCTGCCAGGAGACCTTGTAGTGGCCTTCCAGTATGTGAAGTGGACCTACAGGAGGGTTGGAAAGTGACTATTTACAAGGTCCTTGTAATNGCTAAAAGATGGAGGGCTTCTTGGAGAAGCAGAGACTGCTCTGTCTGTGCATACTCCCAAGCACCTGCCCAGACTGATACAACTGAGAAACATAAGTGCAAGAATGACTGCCACTAAAACGTTTCTGGGATTCCTGGATTTTACTTTATACCCTGTTGCCGTGGCCACTCTCAACACTGTATCACTTGTTTGCCGTATTTTTAGTCAGCTTTCCCGGCCACCCAGCTGGCCCTGACCCAGCTAATGCAGGTTACTCAGTGAGTCCGGGTCTGACCTGCTGGCATGCAGCGCAATTGCCAGCATTAGCAAGGAGGTTACTGGGGCATGTACTAAGATTATAGAAAGACTTGTGCCTTTGCCAACAAGTCTTCCCTTGCCTTCCAAACAACAGGAAAAAACTGTTTGTGTGAGTAGGAATGTTAATGTTAGATGCCCTTAACCATATATGAATAAATGTGCAAATGCAGAGAACGGTCATAGGAGACATGAACAGTCCACCTAGAAATAAGCAGCTCTTCAAAATGTATAGTGCTTATTTTCCAGCAGGTGAATCAAACAGGATGACTCTCTGCCCATACATGTGGTTTTCCCATGTGGGATTTCACTGTGAGAGAGTCCACTTGCCAAATGGAGAAGAGATGGGTTCTCAGAAAAACACAAGAGATTTTACTCTGCTCTGCTGGGAAGATGGATGTGCCCTTGTAAGGCAAGAGCGGCCATGGAACAGAACAAGCAGCCATTTGCCATTTTCTGTTAGGATCTGGTTTTGCACATCAGTAAAAGTTTTTGTTGTCTTTCCAGTCATCTAAGACTCATTTTTCTAGCCTAAGGAGCATGTCTGCATGATACACAGTTATGACTCAAGCATTGCCCGGATTAGGGAATTAAGTCAAGCTGAAAAATTTGAGCTGGATTGTAGACTTGATTTAATCACAATGTGATTGTTAACATAAGTGTAATTCAACAACAAAAAGAATGTTAGCTGATGGAGCTTAGCCAGCCCAAGATCAAATACCATGCTTGCAAAGCAGATTAAATATTATCCTGCAGAGCTTCAGGTTTGTTGTTCAATAAATGAACAAAATATTTCTTAGAAATATTTTAAAGAAGTGATGTCTTAGTTTTTATTTTTTCTTAAGACGCATACACTTAGAACAAGAGTTGCAAACATTTTCCACCACTCAGTTTATGTGTATTCATCACATAGAATATTAAAACACATTAAGTGCCTTATTTTTCTAGCATGCTAAGACCTGCCCATTGTACCTGACAGTCTTTTGTGACTAGGCATCAGATATCAATGGTTTAACCCCTTCCAAAGTTTCTTCTTAGCCACTCGAGTACAGGCCACCATGCCACTTGAGCTTTCTTTATGCATAAAATCCTTACTACAGTGGACCCTCAAGCTCAAAATCACTAGTCCTTAAGTCTTGTTTCTGAGCCACTCAGGTTTCTGTCATCTCCAAGACCTTCTGCTCATCCAAGGCACCAGTGTGCTTGTTGTCAAGGAACCTCTTTCCTGTAGCTCCTGGAATGGCAGAGGTTTGCTGCAGAGACACTGCCCTGGAAGTGCATGTGAGGAGATGAGTAAACAAACAGTAAATAAATTAAGTAAATAAAAATAAATGATGGCCATTATTATGTTAAGCAACATCTGGAATCATGGTAGCCAAAAGACTCTTTCCCCTTTGTTTGTCTGCTGTAGCTGGTTCACTTATTCAGCTGCCCCGAATATTTTACTTAGTGCTCTTTCTCAAGGCACATGCTCAGCACATCAACAGCTCAAACACATTAAACAGTGTGGCGTGATTGCAGAAATAGGTGAGGGATGACTGAGATAGGTAGTATGCTTTGTATTTGCTGAAAAAAGGCTAGATCTCAGCTGGATGCTCCCATGGTAAGGCAAGGGGATGTTGAGAGCACAGATGCAGATGCACGGGGAAGGGATGTCTGCAGCAAGCTACCTAAGGTATGGGTAGATGATAACTGTAGTCCTCATGAAGGTCTCGTGCTTTGTTTAAGAAAATCTCAGGAACAGAAATTTCAGCTGCAGATAGAGGCCCAAGTAGGGATGTTTTTTAAAAGTTTTTTTTTAAAAAAAAGAAACCAATTTTTTAATGTCCTCAGTATAAGCTTCCTGTCTGTTAGCAAGATCACCAGTGTAAGTATTTTGTGTGTGTTGCTTTTAAATTTGTTTAATGCTGTAAACTATCTGAATAGACAAGATGAAGAAGAGGAACAAAGTCCAAGTGCCTTCAGATGCAAGGAAAGCCACCATAGCAAGAGACCTTGTCAAAACTCTATGAGAGAAGATAGTGTGCTGGTTTGAGGCTNCTCTCTTACGCCATCCATCAGCCACAAAGAACTGGTCTGTACAGACTAGTTTCACAGAATGGAGTCATAGGTACCATTTGATGCAAGGCAGGCATTTCTAGTGTTCATTGAAGATGTGAGACAAAAAAGATGTCAACCACTGGCTCTTTTCTACACATGTATTCCTATATATCCAGGTTACCAGAAAGTTCTGCTTGGAGTACCAGGTGAAAACAATAACGTTGCTACTTAAGCTGAAGAGCTGCGGTACTTTTTCCAGTATCACTCTTTAGAAACTCTGTCTAAGATTTCAGACTTCTTCAGGGCAGGATAATGATGATGGCGGTTTTGTCCAATTATTGGGCATTTCACTTCTGGTGAGATTAAGCACCACGATGACAATAAACAACTGCCAGCAGCCACTACAACGGCAAGGGGATGAATGAGGGAACTGGGATGCTCTAGCAGGCACACACTGATAATTTCCTGTCTAAGTTCAGTCTGTCCTTGGTTTCTTTTTATCAGTCCTTCACACACTATACACTTCAATCAAAGGAGGCAAAAAGAAAAGCTATTTTTCAGAGATTTCCTTATTTTCTGACTTTAAAAGTCCTTACATTCATTGTTTTTTAAAAGCTGAATTCAGTTCATGTGAATCCATTTTTGAGCATGTATCAGGCCATTAGCATAGTCTAGGGTTGAAGTGAGCTGTAAACATCCTCAAGACACTTTGACATAATCTGGCTAAATCAAAAACTGCCAGAATGGCAATGGCCTGCTCAAAGGACCTTGTTACTGGTGAAAGCATGAATGCCAATTTTGATGTGTTTCAAGGAAGTCCTGTCTGTATGGGGACACTTATTTTCACAGTCATCTCAGGACAATTCTGCCCTAGTTCAAAATACAACTCACACAACAATACCTTTTTACTGAATAAAAGCATTCTCACAGAGGGATTACACCAGGACAACTACAGCAGATTCTGTAATTCAGCTCTAAGGCAATGACGTGTAAGCAGATAAGAAACATGAGTTAAAGGACCAAAGCTTTCATCTCTTAGGGTAGTCAGTTTGTGTAGCTGGCCTGGAGAAACATTGTATTATGGCTAAAAATTTTGTTTGTGGATAGATATTCTATTTTCTTATCACTTGAAAAGAAAACATATAAAGATTTTTAAAAAATCCTTCCTTTCCAACTGCTACTTCACAGCAAGGATAACTGAAGATTTCCTATGCTGTAAGTGTGGATACTGTGCATGACATCATCAAACACTTTTTTCTGTACTTGACAGTTACCATTCAGTTTAAGAGTTAGCTTGTTTGAAAACCATAAAGGAATTCAACATAAAAGAATAGTAAGATTCCTTTATTCACAATGGTTACCTCTGCTTTTCCACACTCTGGCATATATTTATATCTGTGTGTACATATATATGTGTGTGTGTGCATACACACACATACACACACACACATACCTACATATATATGGATGGATAGATCTATTTATAGTTTCTGACAGTGGGTATTTAAAGCCTAGAATAAATTTAGGACAGCAATATAACTGGAATAATAAAATTAAAATCCATTTATGGATAAGGTACTTTCAACTAGAACTATACCCTAACAAAATCTCTATAGTGTAAAAAGGCTTTCCTTCAGGATGAAGATGTAATTATCTTATAAATTAAGTGCTTATGAACTGCAGCTTTTAAGAAGCAAATTTTAACAGAAATAGGTCCCCAATAGTTATACCACTCCAGAAATAATTGTGGCAAATGGATTCACTGTAACAACCAAAAAAGTAGTTTTTCATTCAATTAGGAGGTTTTGTGCTGTTTATTTTATTACCAGCCATCACCTAACAGAGCGCCAGTAAACAACTATAGAAATTCTGTTCAACTAACTGCAGAGACAGTCAGATCTTCGAAGAAACTTCTATTTTGGAAGAAACACTTCTGCCCTTGAGTTTATTTGAAGTAAACATTTCTGTTAGAACGGGTCCGTCCAATTGCTGTCTAGCTGAACGAGTTCTTCAAAGCAGCTGCTCCTTGTAGGTTTTATCTCCAGTGAAATTAATCAATCAAAATCAATTGTTGTCTTCCTCAAGAAATCACATTATGCTGATGGATATTGCATACAGTGTGTTTATGTAAGGTGAATTTTGCCCACTTATCTGATTTTAAACTACAGAAGATGATAACACTTCCAGTTCTCATGGATGTGGCATGCCCATTGGCCATAAGGCCAATGAACTTTTAAAGTATGAAGTTTAAACTCCAGCAACTGCAGAAAACCACAACAAAACACATCTTGTGTTGCACAAAAGAAGAAGGACTACTTCAGTATTAAGGTTTAATGCAGGTGGAAGGTAAGCTTAGCTACTGTAAATTGCTTCTTATTAGAGTAAACCAGCAAATTCAGTCTCAAAAAAAAAAAAAAAAAAAAAGGGTGGAGTGGATGGGGAGAGCAAGAGGGAGGTGGATCTTCAAAGAACCTTTATATCTTTTTCAACACCAAGGGATTTTCCAATGAAGCATCTGATTGCAACATAGACAAACATACTTCCTGCCTTCCATGGAGAGTCCCAGCAGCCCTAAAATACATTATGGATGCTCTTTGCTTACTAACACTCTCTACTCCAGTGACTCACAGAAGAGATGATAAGACTTTCACTGTCATCAAGAAGGGAATTCAGTTTTCAGAGCCTACACTACTCTAGACTCTGCCCTACTCCAGACCTTCACATTCGGAGTGTTGCACTTGATTAACTCAGAAACTCACACAAACCCTTGATAGCTGAGCTGGGTTTTAGTTCCAGAGTCCTCATGCATTAAAGCTATTGGCCTTATTCTCAGCAATCTTTGAAACAATGTTGTGAGACATGTTTGCTGCTGACATTTACTAACCAGCATTTGCTGGGTCATTCTGCTTTAAATAATGGGGAGTTCCCCTATTTTCAGCCAGGTACGTAACAAGGGAAAAATGAATGTACTGGTAGTAGAGTTTTAGTAATTTTGCCAGAGGTCTGATTGGCACCAGCAAATTGAAAACTGTAGGCAATCCAGCATAAACATCTGCAATAAATTATTTCTATTAGGTATTTTGCCTATGTGAACAAAACTGTCTGAAATTAACAGAACCCCTGTAGCTCGCAGAGCCTTTATTAGGTAGCAAAACATGCTATTTTACACAGTGCATTTTATAAAACAAAACTACTCTGTCATCACAAAACAAACCCATTGAATCCTGGCATGAACCTCTTTGGGTGAGCTCAAGCTGTTACACTTGTGGGATCAATCTACATACTGCAGATGCAGGATTAACCCAGAGTTTCTCCATAACAGACTTCACTAAACACTGACACCAGCAACCCCATAGAATTTTGAGTAAATATATAGGGCTTCCTAGGCAATCCTGGCCTTTCTGACCCAGATTTACTACTTGCACTGAATTAATCGAAATTCACACAATTCAGGAAATGAACCACGTTCTTCCTAGCACTTCCAAAGGAAAATGGATGCACTTATTTTGGGCTCTGTGAGACAGCCTGGGTATCCGCATCAGGCTAGGGGACTATATTCATAGCAGACTTGGAGCTCCTGGCTTGTGGAGGCCCAGAGCAGCCAGAGTGAGGTGAGGAAGAGCCTTGGGGAGGTGGAGAGAGCATATATAACTTTTCACATGAACAAAGTGGCCTGGCAGGCCAAATACCATTTTGATCAGTACCCCACTAAGCAACCAGAACACTGAATGAAGCATGAAAAGAAAATGCAGTTTCCATGGTCTGTCTCCACAGGGAAAGGAATATACTGTCAGCCAGTGCCTCTAGGTTTTGAAGGTTTGGTGGTTTTTTGTTTTTTTTCCTGCTTGTTTGTGTGGTTTTGGTCTGGATTGTCTTTTAAGACAAGGGTCTTCCTCTGTTTAGGACAAGCCTAGGATCAGTGAGGATGAACTCTGCAATGTAAGACAGACCTCTGTTATAACCTCATCCAGGATTCTCAGCTAACAGGTTTTGTTGGTGCAGTGAGGTGGTTCAGGCAGCTCCTGGAACAGCTGTCATCATGACCACTCCAATAAAAGCAAAACACCTGTCCTTTGATGACAAGGAATGCCTCTGAACTGAGATGTACAGAACCTCCTATTGTAGCTTGATGATCATCCTCGCACCCAGCACTACAGACCTTAATTCTGGCTGCGCCTTTAGCTGAGAAAGCTGCCATTTTAAATTTCTAAGCTTAGCGTCCTGCATGATCGATGTTCTTGCTTCAGTCTGTGAGCTAAATAATAAAGGGAAATAGTTAATTTTAATGTGAGTCCCTCAGGAAATTTGCGCAGCAAGAGTGAACCTCTTGACCTGCAGTCAGCATAGCAGGACTGAAGTCAGTGCTAGTTTACACCAGCTGAAGGGCTGACCCCATGGCATCACTTTGAGAGGTTTTACTTTTCCCTATGCATGATGATAAAATTCAATTTAGCAACAGCTACACCAGAATAGATCAGAGTACAGAACCACCAGAACTGGCTCTCCAAAAGGCTCTGCTTAAACAGTTTCATGAAAAAGCGTTAATTCAGTTAGCTTGGAAACAGTTAACACAATAAAGGAACTCCTCGGCTTTGCAGCAGAAAAAAAAAAAAAAAAAAAAAAAGCAGACATCATGAAGGCACTAGAAAGGAATCTTACTGCCCTGCTGCATCAACCTATGGGTTGTCAGAAGAAAGTCTCCCTCCCCTGTAGTCAAAGGCAGCCTGAAGAAATGGCAGGTCCTGTTGCCCCACAGAAATGCAAGCACATCATTGACTGACAACACCAATGACAATATGTGACATTCACAGATTTGTGGCGAAACTGTTGGACCATTTGTGTAGGCTGAAATCAATTACTCAGTCTTAACTACATCATGGTTACCAGAAAATGGGGAATAGTTTACAGAACGTGACGGCAGGAGCTTGAGGAGGCAGAAGGATTCTGTCTGTAGCGTAACTTGGAAGTCTGGTCTTCCAGTGCATGTGTGGGCAGAGAAGATATTCTGCATACCATCTCCCTGCACAGGTGCACTCTTCACACACACAATGCACAAGCAACCTAGATACCTTATTTTCAAAGCCACAGCCCCCCTCACTTGCTGCAAGTGCTGCAACTGTCCAGCTCTGATCATCCTTCTGAGTATCTTAATTACCTAAATTCCTTGAGCCCTACTGAACTAACGTAATGAGATCTGACCCACAAATGCACACTGGTTACAAAAAGATCACATGTACGCTTTCCTCTTTTTGCTAGGCACAAATGTAAAGATGAACTCTGCTAGCAACAGGAAGGATAAACGGTAGAAATACCCAAGCTGGCTTTCAAATGTTTCTCAGCTGTCACAGACTCCAAGAGAGACTGGGGCTGCTCAGCACCCTGCTAAATATCAAGGCACCTTTCCACGTAGACATGCACATATGCATCAACACCCTCTTTGCATGTACATACATGCTCATTTTATTATGCCACGTACACCTGGAAACTTCATCCTGCAATTACCTTTGCATGCACACACGCACACACACGCACACACACACACACACACACACTAACACCCCCTCTGCAACATGCACACACACACAAAACCTAATGACAGACACCAGAAAAATCGAACGCAGCTCTGCAGGCAGAAGGTGCTCACTGAAGCAATGCAGTGCACACCCAATCCACAGCGATTGGTGTCTTATCATTATGTATAATAAATAACAGTGTTTAATAATAACAGCACTGCCGAGCTGCCTGCACTCACACCCTTCTGACTCCATGCTCCTGAGCTGTTTCAGCAACATGGTCCTGTGCGTGAAACCCAGAGAATGAAAAGCAGGCAGGACACGATCACTGCAAGAGATAGGCTCCGGCAGTGAAAGCTGCTTCATGTCGGAGCGGGCTCTTCCCAGCTTTCAGACGTGTGATCTGCATGTCTAATAATGAACAGATTTAGTCAATCTATCATTCTTGGCATCAATCCCTTACCTTGAAATGCTGCAGCTGAAGTATCTGGTCCTCAAGCTGTTGTCTCTTCCCTTCTATTTCTGTCTGCCTTTTCCTTTTCTCCTTGGAAAAATAATTTGAGAGAGAGAGAGAGAGAGAGAGATCTCGTCAGAGAAACGGAGGCTTTAAGGATAGCAGATTCGTAAGAGGATGTAAGCAGCCAAAGGCATCTGTACAGATGTCACCAGTCCCATTTCACCTGCTCCTCTGCCTGCTGGTATGCAAACAGCAGCGTCCTGGGAAGATGCCAGCCCCAGACTACCCGGTTGCTTGCCAGCAGGAGAAATTCTCACTCTCTCCCAGCAGCCAGAGCAGCAACAGAGTGCAGAATCCCAGAGGAGGGGAGAAAACAGGCATAACAGCTGAGATAGAAGTTAAAGGGACAAAGATGTGCTTTTGCATTTGAGATGATGGGCCAAAAATACAGATTACATGGTGTGACTGTAAAGGTGACGTGAAGTAGTGGGTGCCATCATGGAAGAAAGGAGGCAGGTTGCAGACCATGCCTTTCTATGATAAGGTATAGAATCATAGAATTGTCCGGGCTGGAAGGGACCTCAGGGATCATCCAGTTCCAACTCCTCTGCCATGGGCAGGGGCACCTCACACTAGATCAGGTTGCTCAGAGCTTCATCCAGCCTGGCCTTAAAGACCTCCAGTGATGAGGCTTCCAGCACCTCCCTGGGCAATTTGTTCTAGTGTCTTACCACCCTCATGGTGAGGAACTTCTTCCTAATATCCAGTCTGAATCTACCCACTTCTAGGTTTGCTCCATTCCCCCTAGCCTTATCACTACCCAACACCCTAAAAAGTCCCTCACCAGCTTTCCTGTAGGCCCCTTTCAGATACTGGAAGGCCACAGTAAGGTTTTCTTGGAGCCTTCTCTTCTGCAAACTGAACAGCCCCAACTCTCTGTCTGTCTTCACAGGAGAGGTGCTCGAGCCCTCTGATCATACTCATAGTCCTTCTTTGGACATGTTCCAGTACGTCCACATCTTTCTTGTTCCAGAACTGGACACAGTGCTCCAGGTGGGGTCTCATGAGAGCAGTGTAGAAGGGGAGAATCACCTCCCTCAATCTGCTTGCCACAATTCTTTTGATGCAGCCCAGGACATGATTTGTTTTCTGTGCTGCAAGTGCACACTGGTGGCTCATGTTAAGCTTTTCAACCACTAGCACTCTCAAGTCTTTTTTCTCGGGCTGCTCTCAAGCCAGTCANGTCAGAGAAACGGAGGCTTTAAGGATAGCAGATTCGTAAGAGGATGTAAGCAGCCAAAGGCATCTGTACAGATGTCACCAGTCCCATTTCACCTGCTCCTCTGCCTGCTGGTATGCAAACAGCAGCGTCCTGGGAAGATGCCAGCCCCAGACTACCCGGTTGCTTGCCAGCAGGAGAAATTCTCACTCTCTCCCAGCAGCCAGAGCAGCAACAGAGTGCAGAATCCCAGAGGAGGGGAGAAAACAGGCATAACAGCTGAGATAGAAGTTAAAGGGACAAAGATGTGCTTTTGCATTTGAGATGATGGGCCAAAAATACAGATTACATGGTGTGACTGTAAAGGTGACGTGAAGTAGTGGGTGCCATCATGGAAGAAAGGAGGCAGGTTGCAGACCATGCCTTTCTATGATAAGGTATAGAATCATAGAATTGTCCGGGCTGGAAGGGACCTCAGGGATCATCCAGTTCCAACTCCTCTGCCATGGGCAGGGGCACCTCACACTAGATCAGGTTGCTCAGAGCTTCATCCAGCCTGGCCTTAAAGACCTCCAGTNTTTCCCCTCAGTGTGTTGTTTCCCCTGGGCTTCATGGGGAGAAGGTGTTTCAGCCAGATTGCACAGGATTTACCTGCAAAGCAAATGGGACGGATAACTCTCAGCTGGCTTTGCTTAAAGTCCAGGCCATCAGCACACACTAGCAGCTGGTCCTTACTGGCTCCCAGAAGCTGGGTGAACTGAGTGGCACCAAGGACAGCGTGAGTCTTTTCCACAATTGGGGGTTTTTACAGTCGCATTCATGAATGTGGCCACTCGTCCACGCCCAGGCTGCTCCCTTCAGCAGGCAACAGACTCTCTCAGGTGTTTTAAGAGGAGACCAACCTGTTTTTCTCCCTTGTGACACCTTCCTTTTATAGAGGATCAACTGTTTGCCTTTCTGCACCTTGTGAGGGGCATTTGTCTTCACCCCTCCCCAGCCTGGATCAGGTCCTGTCTCCTGGAGGTCTTTTCTCAGTTTACATTTTGCAGCCAAGACAGAAATACTGAGTAGTAAATGGAGGCAGTCAAATAAGCATACCAGCCTCAGTTTTTACTGGAACAACAGGTTGTATTCCCTACCTGTGAAAGCACGTTTTTGCTATTTGAATATTTCAGTAGCTGTAAGCTTGGGCTTGAAAACATTTGGCGATTCCTTAGGTTCTCAAAGTAGCTTTTCTGTCTCATTTCCAGGTGCCCTGCAGATGCTCTGGGAATTCTAATATTTCCAGGGATTTAAAATCTTGATGCCTTGTCATCAAGGGACATACCATATGATGCTATCTATGCAGAAATTGACCATACTTATATTGGATGTCAAACTAGAGAACTGTGAGTGCATTACGTTTACAACAAAGATCAGGAAACATTGGGGTTTTTTTAATGTCAGGCTCACTCAAAACAAAACAAAATGTGGAGCTAGGTAACTGTGTGGATCACTCCTGCCAAAGAGTAAGATACCAGAACAGGGATGGGAGAGCTGGAGTAATGAACTCTGGAGAGGCAAAATAGCCAAATGATGCATGTGACAAACGGTAATATATGTATATACTGTATGTATACTGTCACAGTATCTGTAATAATACTGCACACTCTTATATCAGAGGATCACAGGACGTCAGGGGTTGGAAAGGGCCTCTGGAGATCTTCAAGTCATACGCTGATTGTTTGTGTGTACCTGCATCTAAACATGCACAGACAGAGACAGAGACATACTTCCCACCATCTGAAGTATGTAAGAATATTACTGCTTGTGCTAGTTTGAGCTAATTGGAATATTTTAATAGAGAANGACCGTCACACCGCTGAACAAAATTGCTCTACTTAAGTTCCTTTGGGTTTTTTGATACCTAAAATGTCACAAATGGCACCCATCTTCAGCTGAAAACTTGAAATCTCATTGCTCTCTGCACAGGGAGGATAATTTGTGCATAGATGAGGATAAAAATGTATGCATACACCTTTAAAAATTCTTCCTTATATAAAATTGAGTCTGTGGATCATTCCTCCTATCACTCCTCCAATCCCCATCTCCCCTTTATATTTTTGAATGGAACAGGATATTGGATGGCTCAGGGGTTAAAAAAACAAATACAACATTGTTCAGGGATCTCTATTGCCATTTTTTTCTTTTTGCAATATTAATAGTGTACTTTGGAGACTGAAAAACAGAACTTGTTCTTTTCTATTTCCTCAAATAGCCTGTCAGCCATGGACTGGAATAAAGTACCTCTAAAAGCCATTCCAGTTAATGGTCTAATATTCTCAGAATAAGGATAATTCCGTCCTTTTTGTGCCAACCTGGCCAGATGACTGCATGTTTGGATTTCATATATGTAGGCATTAACACCCCACATCTGACACTGTAGGCCAGCATAAGGCACTGGTATCTTCACAGTTAACTGACCTACATTTATATGTGCGTATATAAATTCATATATTTTTATCTATATTTATGTATTCTACCCTTCAGAAAACCTTCTTGATGAAATGCATGATGGAGATTATCACGGTACCTCCTCTGGGTGGTTGTGTCACGCTGTATAATGGATGTGACAAGACAGCCTTATAAAACATAGATGGAAACTTCCTGTCTTTTTGAGAAAGGGAAAGCACTTAAGAGTATTTTCCCTGTAGGCAGCAACACAGCAGGCACTAGAATACTTGCACTACTTACTAACTAGTGGGCTTCCATGGAGTAAATTGGAATATTGCTCGCAATTGCATTTCATTTGGTTTCAGTCAGCCTGACTGCATGCCTTTACCCTTTGATTTTGTGCCACAGCTATGGCTAAGGAGTATGATAGCAAAAGTTGGTGTTGTATTGTGTTTTGTTTTGTTTGTTTGTTTGTTTTCTCTGCAGATTGCATGAATTGCAGCACTGGCAGTTTCCTTTTCACCTTCAGGTCACTAGATCACATTTCAACTAGTATTCTGACAGCTGCTGAAGGTTGACACTATACATGTTCCCTGTTTATATGGGCGTGTTGTGACTGGACTCATCTCATCAAAATCAGCATGCCAAGGATTTTAGACCATTAGCAGATGTAACCAGCCCCTAATTAAGCAGGGTCCTGATTGAAGACTTTACTGAAAACACTGGCATGTAAAGCACACACTTACACATGAGCATTTGTTAAGGCACTTTCCTATGTTGAGTCCAGTAAATGTTCCTCATTACACTTCTCACCTACTTACAGATATCTTTTCCCCAAATATGTTTGTCAAATTACAAATTTGTTCACGGTCTTAGCATGAAGAATACAAAGTGCTCACTATAAACGAACAGGTTTACTCCAGACAGCTTCAGTTAAACACATGTCCTTGGGGTTTGCTTTTTTGTTTTGTTTTGTTTTTTGGTGAGTGGTTTTTGTTTGTTTGTTTGTTTTATTTGGTGGGGTGGTTTGCTTTTTTTTTTTTGTTTTTTTTTGTTTTTCGTACAATACAGGGAGTACTCCATCACTGCTTCAGCTAGCAGTTACAACTAATCACCTCCATGAAGCAGCCCCCAAGAGGATCTCTGATCTCCTCCTATTGGCAAAGATGTGTGGAGCTTAAGCCACAGGGGGAAGGCAGAAGTCAGGAGGATGCTTGATTATATGTGGGATGTCCAGATTTTGGACAGTTCTTGTGCCTTTTGAGGCGGGTAGTGAAAACTGATAGGTGGGATGTCAAATACACACACAGTTCCTTGAAGCCATTCTGTGGACATCAGATGTGTCTTTTTTTTTTTTTTTTTTAATGGGATTATAGAAACTAGGGTGAAAAGAGGTGGAGAAAACAGGCATTGACGTCAGTTTTTCTCTGAATGTGATAGTTTCAAAGAAAAATATTTTTACCTAACTGAGGTGTGCTCCTTTTGTGAGAATACAGATAATCATCATGGATGATTACACTTCCAAAATGGCAGAGGAGTACCATTTCTAAGGTATACTCAGGATACTCTGAGTATTCAGTATATTTATGAGTAAGATTTAAAACCTGACTTCACCAAAACTACTAGGAAAATAGAAAAGTGGAAATATTTTAGTTTTTTACTCACAGACCCAAAGGATGGAAAAATAATTTAAGTCAAATGGCAAGGTTATTTGCACCCTGAAATGTATTCAATGAAAAATGAAATTTGTACTCAGACATTCACATGTGGATGTGTAACATGGAAACCATTGTTTTATTCCCTTTTTCAAGAAGCTTCATTTGGAAAAGAAGCAATTTCTTCTTAGTGCTACAGGTGTCCAGTGTCACTTTCATATTGTTGAAAAATAAATATATCAGATATTTGGTAAGACCCCATCCACTTGGAAGAGAAAGAGGTGTTATAAGGAGCGGTGACATGGAAACAGCTGGTGAGCATCTACTGCTCACTCTGTTTTATGCTATAAGAAAGGAAACAGATATCAAATGAAACCAAACGGGGCAGGTTTGAAGACAAGGCGATGCCTCAGGATGCTGTGAGTGTGGAAGGTGATGGCGGTCTCAGGGGAAACTGGGGACAGCCATAAAGAAGGAATGGTGTGAGGGTTGCTACACAGGCTGAAATTACAGGTAAATAAAGAGGCCTCTGAAGTACAGATGGTTTTGAGGATGTTCGCTAAATTTTATTGTATGCTTGTCCTTTCATGCTCACACTTTTATCACTGATTTTTCATGCATCAGAGAAGAGGTGCAGGGCTTTTGTCTGAATCATGTCTTACATTCGATAAAAGTATCTTACAGTTCAGTATCAGACTTCTCAAACTGTTCCAGTCAGAGAAACCCCAAACAACCACAAATCAATGCCACCAACAAAAAACTCAAGTCCAAAGCAACCACAGCACCTCGAGGAATAGAAGTTATACCTCAATGCTTCTCTGTAACATTGCAGTCACAGAATACTTTGCTCTTCTACAAAATCACTTTTATCATTGCTTAAAAATCTGCCTGCCTTCTGTGGGGAGAGATAGAGAGAGCTCAGTCATAACTGTCTGTGGATGAACACACACCTCTGAAGCCATGCATACCCTTGGAGCTGTAATGCCTTGGTAATGTAGTTCCTTCTTTGCCTGTTGCATTGGCAGAAGGACCGGATTTCTTTAGTTTAAAGCCAGCTCAGGCATGTACAGAAACCAGTCCCTGGAGCAGCACAGAAATTGAATGCTACTTGATTGACCTCACTGGGAAATACATGACCAAATCTCATGACGGGTCAAGATTTACAGTATAAGTACCCAGAAGAACATAGTGAGAGAACAAAAAAAATCCCCAGCTGTGGTGGTTTGAGGCTAACTGGAGTATTTTAATGAGAGAAATTAAATCATTGTTTATATAAAGAAAATAATGATGAACTCCATGTAATTCACTGGTTTGCTGAAACAGGTAAAAAGCCAAAATGTAAATAACTTGTCCCTCTTTGTTCTGGGACACTGCTTCCTTTCACTTCTCCTTCAGTCTGCTCTAGTATCTTCCACTAAGAGATAACAAATAAGCTTTGCTGATTGCTTGTCTGAGAGATAGCGAGAGAGGCTTTGAGCGTCTTGTGGGCAGTTTCTTTGTCTGGGAGGGAATTTGGATTTCTGTATTATTTCTAATTTGTATATAATTGTAAATACTTGTAAATATCTTGTATATATCTGCTCGTAAATTTTGCATTGCTGTAAATACAGCTTTATCTTACTTCCAAGCCATCTGAGCTAGCCTGGTGAATTTCAATAGGGGGTGGGAGTGGAGTTTCTTAACTCACTATACCAACTCTACAAAAAACTCATCTGGGTTCTTGTGATCCTCGAAGAGACAAGAAAAATGAAAAAACAGGAGCTACCACTAGTAGTTTCAGTGGAGAGGTTTCCTATTGGCTTCATCCTACACACCATGCAATTTCCAGTTTGCCACAGAAGAGCGAGTGGAAGAGTGTGACCTCCTGCCTGTCATGCCAGTGCAAAACAAACACATCCAAAAATGGCACAGGTGCAAGAAAATTATAGTCTGCTGAGAGGGACCTGGGAGTGCTGGTTGACAGCCGGCTGAACATCAGCCAGCAGTGTGCCCAGGTGCCACAGAAGGCCAAAGGCATCTTGGCCAGTATCACGAATAGTGTGGCCAGCAGGACTAGGGATGTAATTCTGCCCCTGTGCTCAGCACTGGTAAGGCCTCACCTCAAGCACTGTGTACAGCTCTGGACTCCTCACTGCAAGAAATATATGGAGGTGCTGGAGCGGGTTGAAAGGACAGCAATGAGACTGGTGAGGAACTGGAGAGAAAGTCTGATGAGTAGCGGCTGAGGCATCTGGGGTTGTCCAGCCTGAAGAA
>WBNM01028203.1:0-19049 GCA_013399055.1 Ramphastos sulfuratus
CATGTTCCAGTACCTCAACAGTACAGTGCAGCTGTGAGATGCAGAATTCATTGTTATGGTACCAACCATGACAATGCACAAACGGTAACAGCACAAAAGCAGCCAGCTTTTAAATCTTTCCACCATAACTCTTACTCCTTTCTTTTTCACCTTATTTTTCCACCTTCTGTTTGACTTCAGTATGGGGAAGTGCACAGAACTGCAAGTGAATTAACATGAAAGACCTTATAAGGCTTATTGCTTGGTTTACATTCTGTTTCACTTGCAGGGGGTTTGTGCTCAGAGGTAACCCAAAGAACAACATGTTATAGCTTCCTGAAGAGATTATTTGGCTCAGGTTCTATAGCTCTCTGTCTCTTAAGGTTAGCATTGAATTGTGCTATTTGATAGTTCAGTGTTAGCAAGTGATATACTGTCATTTCCAGAGCCTGCTGTCTTATGTTTTGTTTCTTTGAAACCACTATCTTAAAAAAAACCCTACTTTCTACATTTCTTGTCTCTTTATCTTTTCATGCTGCAAATCCTGAGGCTGCAAGTAAGCATTAGACCCCCCCAGGATAGAAAAAAAATATATCCTGCAGAAAAGATAGAAGTCTACCTTATCCAGAAACAATCAGATGCCTGTAAGTTCTGGTTTGCTTGTGTATTCTGAGGATCTCTAACTGGAGATAAGCTGGTAGACAAGATAACCCATTAGGTCTCCATCTTATATGCTTATATGGTCATCTGTTTTTATTTGCACACCTATAGAAATGGTCCCTTGGGGGGACCATTTGCAGTAAACAATTTATTTGATTGATTAGGCACTCTTTTAGCTGTGTGTTTACAGACAGGCTTTTCTCATTGTTTGAAGTGATTAAATCAATGGTCAGTGTGGAGATGTTTTAGTAGCATATTTCTCACCAGCTAGTCCCTGCCTGGTGAATGATCACTGCAGTCACACTGCATTTTTACTGCATGCTACGTGTTTTAGTCCCAAGAAGCATTCATGGAGGCAGCTCCCAAAGAGGTATCACAATCATATGACACTCTAGCTTTCTTATGGGCACAGGTGTTCAGCATGGAGAAGAGAAGGCATCGAGGAGACCTTATAGTAGCCTTCCAGTATCTGAAGGGGACCTACGGGAGGGCTGGGGAGGGATTATTTACAAGGTCTTATAATGTCAGGACAAAGAGTAATGAGTTTAAACTGGCAGAGGGGAGATTTAAACTGGATGTTAGGAAGAAGTTCTTTCCAGTGAGGGTGGTGAGACACTGGCACAGGTTGCTCAGGGAGGTTGTGGCTGCTCCCTCCCTGGAGGTTTCCAAGGCCAGGTTTGACGAGGTCTTGAGTGACCTGTTATAGTGGGAGGTGCCCCTGCCTATGGCAGGGGGTTGGAACTGGCTGATCTTTGAGGTTCCTTCCAACCTAAACCATTCTATGACTCCATGATTCTATGATTCTATGGTTCTATGATTCTATGATTAAATGATTAATTTTGAGAAGAACAAATACAATGAATCATTAAAAAAAAGAAGAAAAAAAAAGGAAGACAAAAAACAAATAAAAAAACACTTGAAAAAACTTTATTGTGTAGTAAATTTACCAAAAATAATCATAGATTTTAGGGAAACCTAAATGATTTGCTAATTTGGGTCCAAAACAGTGAATAAAAATGAAGTATAGAAATATAACTTCCTTTTATCATGTTCTAAGTGATTTATTTCATTTAAAAGTCTAAAATTTAAAAAAAAATACTAGAAACTGTGCTGGTTTAGCACAGTCTTCTTTACAGAAGTGAGGGAAAGTGACACATGGAAAAACCCCTGCGCTGAGATAAAAAAGTTGAGATAAAAGGTGTTTAATATGAGTGTGATAACATCATGCATAAATACCTTAGCCTATTTGAAGAAAAAGCACATCAGAAAGCAGGAGCAAGAAGTAGCCAGAGAGCTAAAGACCCAAGCCAGGGAGCTAGGCACCCGGTTCCTCTCCATCAGCTGCCATCCCAGTGGAAGAGGGCCAACATCCAAAACCTGGAACCCAAAAGCAGCAACCAGAACAAGAAACCTCTCATGTTACAATCTGAACTTNTCCAGTCCAACCTATCACCCAGCCCTAACCAGTCAACTAGACCATGGCACTAAGTGCCCCATCCAGGCTTTTCTTCAACACCTCCAGGGATGGGATGGCAACTCCACCACCTCCCTGGGCAGCCCATTCCAATGCCAATCACTCTCTCTGTCAAGAACTTCCTCCTAATATCCAGCCTAGACCTCCCCTGGCACAACTTGAGATTGTGTGCCCTCGTTCTGTTGCTCGTTGCCTGGGAGAAGAGACCAACCCCACCTGGCTACAACCTCCCTTTAGGTAGTTGTAGAGAGCAATGAGGTCTGCCCTGAGCCTCCTCTTCTGCAGGGTGCACAACCCCAGCTCCCTCAGCCTCTCCTCAAAGGGCTGTGCTCCAAACCCCTCACCAGCTTTATTGCCCTTCTCTGGACATGTTCCAGCATTAATGTTTTTCCAGGGAGCTCAGTCAGGATTAGGTCACTAGTACGCAGCTGATGCGTTAGCTACACAGACTACAAACACATAGGATCTTTGTCCTAGGACTTAAAACAAAGAGTAAGTGGTAAAAAAGTAATAGAAAGAGTCAAATGTGGAGAATACATATATGTGTGTTGCTTTAGAGCAAGAAGTTTTTCCTTATTATGTGTCTTAACCCACTGTCATTGGAAGGCACCATGGGAGAAGCAGAACTTGTGGGGTTCAGGAGGGGACAGTGGTGGTGGTACAGAACAGAATGAACAGATTGTTGAAAGCAGTATTTCAAAATCAAGACCCAGTATCTGTTTAGCAAGATTTAAATATGCTTCTAGGTTTTCAGAGACACTGAGCAAACAAAAACTCCCATCAGCATCTAGAGTTTGGTCAGACTGAAAGTCTCTTTAGCTGAATATTTGCATCAGTAGATATTCAAATCTACTTTCAAATACCTGGAACATGTAGAAAAAGGTGAATGTAAAGTAGGGTCACAGCTTCGGTTTGAGAGGCTTCTTGAACAAACAAGGTGCCTTTAAGAACTTGTGAAGAATCTGACTACTTTGGGGTTTATTTATGCAGCTCTTTTTCTCCATACACTGGGCTACAAGGAAAAACATGAGTGCCACAAGGTTTAAAATAAAGCAAAGGATATGACTCAGTGTTGTCATCCCAAGTGGAGCTGAGGTAGAGGAGAAGCAAAAATAGCATTTGTGAGCTCATGTTTTCTAATAACTTTCCTCATCATTTACAGCTGTCTTGTAATCAGCAGAGATCCCTTAGATAATTTATGGTAAGTGGATATAATCCATGATCATAAAATGGTCAAATGGCTGTGACTTTCCCATTGATCTGCTGCAGAATCTTTAACCCTTGATTAGTTAATTCTCTGAGTGTTTCCTTTGACTTTTCAAAACACTCCAGGGCCACTGTACAATGAGTTCCAGTGTTAACATGCCTTTGAGTGCAGTGGCTGCTGGCAGGCAGAGGTACATACCCCCAAGACATGCCTCCATATAATGGGCAAATGACAGAACTGCTGTAATTCCCAGGTTTGAGCTACTTTGAAATTAAATGAACTAGAAGAGATTTTTGCATTGATTTCAGAAGATGGTTTCAATTCAATTCAAGAAAGCTGGGGAGGGACTTTTTAGGATGTCAGGTAGTGACAGGACTGGGGGGAATGGAACAAAGATAGAAATGGGTAGATTCAGACTGGATGTTAGGAAGAAGTTCTTCACTGTGAGGGTGGTGAGGGCCTGGAACAGATTGCCCAGGGACGTGGTAACAGTCCCATCCCTGGAGGTGTTTAAGGCCAGGCTGGATGAGGCTCTAGACAGCCTGATCTAGTGTGAGGTGTCCCTGCCCATGGCAGGGGGGGTTGGAACTAGATGATCTTTGTGGTCCCTTCCAACTCTGACTGATTCTATGATTCTGTGATTAAATAGCTTTGGATCCCTCGATTACAGCTAAGCTGGATGGTACTTTCTCTCTCAGTCTCATTCTCATCTTGCATGAGCAGTTGTTCTTCATGCGAGTCAGGACTTCATGAGACTTGCGCTAATTTTGAAATACCTTTTCTGTTCATACAGTGGTCAGAACTTGCTGTCAGTGAATTATGTTATTCAGCCTTCTCCACTTTGCCAGTTTGGGGTTGTCAGCTCAGAGAATCAGAGAATCATGGAATAAACCAGGTTGGAAGAGACCTCCAAGATTATCATGTACAGTTAGGTAGTGGATTTTTGCCATATGCTACAACTACAGATTGTGCACTGGCATATGAATATCCTCTCAAGTGATGCAGTGATGAGACAAGAATAGTAGGTTTGAGAGATGGGCTGTAAACTGGAAAAGTGAAAACAGTCTTTCAGGTAGATACCTCTAGATTATTTTGCTCATGATTCCTGTTTCTATAAGAAATATGAAAATAAGCGCTCAGGACTCTGAGGTTAAGGTTGCCCCTTGACAGACTATAGTGCAGATGTAGCCATTGTATTTCTTCTGCTCACACAGCAGGTGATGGTAAAGATGATTAGGGTGGTTAGGGGTTTTCCCCCCCCACTTAGAATCTCCAGTCTAACTCAGGCAACTGAAAGTTAAAATGAAGCTGTATTTACAGCACAGCACATATTTACAAACGTATGTACACAATATTTACAAATATTTACAATTATAGGATCATAGAATCAACCAGGTTGGAAGAGACCTCCAAGCTCATCCAGTCCAACCTATCACCCAGCCCTAGCCAATCAACTAAACCATGGCACTAAGTGCCCCATCCAGGCTTTGCTTGAACACCTCCAGGGACAGTGACTCCAGCATCTCCCTGGGCAGCCCATTCTAATGCCAATCACTCTCTCTAGGAAGAAATTCCTCATAATATCCAGCCTAGACCTCCCTTGGCACAACTAGAGACCGTGTCCCTTCATTCTGTTGCAGGTTGCCTGGGAGAAGAGACCAACCCCACCTGGCTACAACCTCCTTTCAGGTAGTTGTAGACAGCAATGAGGTCACCCCTCAGCCTCCTCTTCTGCAGGGTGCACACCCCCAGCTCCCTCAACCTCTCCTCACTGGGCTGTGCTTCAGGTCCCTCATTAGCTTTGTTGCCCTTCTCTGGACACATTCCAGTCCCTCAACATCTCTCTTGAATTGAGGGGCCCAGAACTGGACACAGGACTCAAGGTGTGGACTAACCAGTGCTGAGTACAGGGGCAGAATAACCTCCCTTGTCCTGTTGGCCACATTGCTTCTGATGCCATTTGCTCTCCTGACCAACTGGGCACATTGCTGGCTCATGTTCAGCTACTATCTACCAGTACCTTCAGGTCCCTTTCTGCCTGGCTGCTCTCCAGCCACTCTGTCCCCAGCCTGTAGTGCTGCTTGGGGTTGTTGTGGCCAAAGNACTGAGGTCAGGCTGACAGGTCTGTAATTTCCTGGTTCCTCCTTCCGGACCTTCTTGTGTGTGGGCACCACATTGGCAGCTTCCAGTCTTCAGGGACCTCTCCAGTGAGCCAGGATTGTTGATAAATGATGGAGAGCAGCTTGGCCAGCTCCTCTGCCAGCTCTCTCAGCACCCTAGGATGGATCCTATGTGGTCCCATGGACTTGTGAGGATCCAAGTGGCTCAGCAGATCCCTTACTGTTTCCTCCTGGATTACAGGGAGACTATACTGGTCCCTGGCTCCATCTGCCAGTTCAGGAGGCCAGTTGTCCTGAAGATAAACTGTCCCGCTATTGAAGATTGAGGCAAAGAAGGTGTTAAGTACCTCTGCCTTTTCCTCATCTTTTGTTATTATATGCCCCTCTGCATCTAATAAAGATTGGAGGTTCTCCTTGCCCCTTCTTTTGCCATTAATATATTTATAGAAGCATTTTTAATTCTCCTTAACAGCAGTGGCCAGCCCAAGTTCTAAATATACAAGCTAGAAGTAATACAGAAGTTCAAAATCCCTCCCAGTGAGACTGCCCAAGAGGGCTCCCAAATACTCCCCTCCTTCTTCCCACCCCTCATTATCTCAGAAATAACCAAATAAACCCTCGTTGAAAGCTTACAGCATAAATTTGCAGAGAAGGCAGAGGTGAGATGCCAGAACCAATAATGGATTAGAAGGAAATTATTAGATCAGATTACATAGGTTTTCAGGAAGAGGAGTCACAGCCAGGCACACAAAGTGAGAGACTTTGTTATTGTTATGATTATTTATACCCCTCAGCAAAACCAATGGGTGATATAGACATCACTATTATTTTTTTTTCACAGCCAGTGATCTAATTTCTCTCATTAAAATATTCCAATTAGCCTCAAACCAGCACACAAACAAACAAGCAGAAAATACCAAACCCCCCTCCCCTCCAACAAGCAAACTAAAAAGCAAGCAAAACAGAGTAAAAAAACCCCTTGACTTGGGTAGGGATTTCTGGATGAGTAATTATTAGTGCTATCAACAATCACGTAGTTAACTTCCTGCTTTTTGAATGGTGAACGGCAAGACACAAAGTACATCTACTAGTCTAAATGAGCCAAATTTGAAGCTTTCATTCACAAATATAATTGCACATACTTACAAATCAAGCTATTCTGTGTGTCCAAACTGATGTGATGATAGCAACAACTGAAAATATTTATGGATATTCTAAGTGGAGCAAATAAAAGGAAACTGATTTTACATAGGCGGTGCTCGTGAGGATGGGTTTTCTGTATGCAGTGTTCTGTACAGTGCAGTCTTAGTGTCTCACTCAGTCTCTCTCACCACGTAGTTTCACCACTCAGCTTCTCAGGGCAATACACAAATTACCATTGCAAGCATGTGTATATATTCTATGAACAAAAACAAATTTATTAAAACTGCACCTTATTTTTGATCCTGAGAGTCCCTGCAATCACAGGGCATATATGTCAATTCTAACAACACACATCTGGAAGCATAATCTTTTCTTCCTTAAATGGAATGAACATAACTCATTCCTAATAGGGCCCTTATGGCAATAAAAGTTAACTGCACACTACCGTGACAGCTATTCGAAGGACCTGCTAAAAACCTTAAAAACCTCAGTTAGATTAACTGTTCAGGGGGTTGAAAGAGACCTTTGCAATTCTGCCCTTGTACAATCCATAAAGCATGAGTGGTTGGGCTGGTTAAGGCACTGACACTATGACAACACACAGTAACTCAAGGGCTCATATCTAAGTTGGAGCTTATCTAAATCGTTACCTGTGAAAGGCAATACCATCTTACGCTGCAGCAACCATGGTCTCCGGGGCTAGGCAGCCTGAAGGACCAACAGGAAGTTTTCACATGACATTTCCAGGGTGTGCTTTCTTTTCTTTTCCCTTGAAGCCAGTCTGTGCATATTTCTCTTTCCGAATGTTTAAGTCTGCATAGTCCCACTCATATGGACACCTTATTGTGACTTAATGGCCCCTGGTGCACAGAGCAAGTCTTTGCTCTTACCAGCTGTCCTGTCAAAGACGGCCTCTGTCAGAAGCCATTTCTACTCTGTGGTAACATGTAGTTTATTTTCAAAAGCTGAGGCAATTAGGATCATTACTTCAAATGCATTTTTATCTGTGTGTATGAAAAATAGAGCAAGGAAAGCAACAGGACAAATTCGTATTTGTGGCGTACTCATGGAATTGTCTCCATTGGGGAAAATCGGAGAACAAGACATGTTCATAGAATCATAGAATCATAGAATGGTAAGGTTGGAAGGGACCTCAAGGATCATCTACTTCCAACCCCCTGCCATAGGCAGGGACACCTCCCACTAGAACAGGTCACTCAAGGCCTCGTCCAACCTGGCCTTGAACACCTCCAGGGAGGGAGCAGACGCAATCTCCCTGGGCAACCTGTTTCAGTGCCTCACCACCCTCACTGCAAAGAACTTCCTCGTAACATCCAGTCTAAATCTCCCCTCTGCCACTTTAAACCCATTGCCCCTACTCCTGTCATTGCAGGACCTTGTAAATAGTCCCTCCCCAGCCTTCCTGTAGGCCCCCTTCAGATACTGGAAGGCTACTCTAAGGTCTCCTCGAAGCCTTGTCATTGTTTTGGCTTCCTCCATACAAAAGAGTCTTTCATAGCTGTACTGGATCATGAATGCATTGTTTCATTATGAAGCAAGTAAAGAGGAAATTATAGAATCATAGAATCATATAATGGTAAGGTTGGAAGGGACCTCAAGGATCATCTTCACCTTTACAAATGAGATTATTCAACATTTCCCCAAAATTAAACATTTCAAGAAGGAGGATGAGCAGTTACTGTTTGGAATTATATCAGTCTTTTTGTTTCTCTTGTCATCAACTTAACTGGAAAGCAGGGTTTAAATAGCTTCTTCACTCATCACTTAGGTACATTTTAGCAGTCATCAATAACATCATGAATTTGTAGGAGAAGTTCAGGCATGAGTGTTTGCTTTTCTCTCTGTTCACAGTGTATTTCAAAGGTTTATTCTTATTTAGAATCATAGAATCGTAGAGTCATAAAATGGTAAGGTTGGAAGGGACCTCAAAGCTTATCTAGTTCCAACCCTCTGCCATAGGCAGGGACACCTCCCACTAGTACAGGTCACTCAAGGCCTCCTCCAACCTGGCCTTGAACATCTCCAGTGAGGCTGTGGAGCACAGAATCACCCAATCCACCCAGGATCACATTGGGTGATTCTGTGCTCCACAACCTCACTGGGCAAACCCTGTGTGTTGTGAGCACAGAAGCTGAGCTCTAGTTTGGCAACCTAATTTACTATGTCTCTTTGTCTGAAAGTGTTGACTAGAATTTGGCTCGAAATACTCAGTTTTTAATTTGGTTCTGTATTTTGGTCCAGACCAGTCCCTTCTTCTTGTCTGTCTTTTAACCTACAAACTGTCTGCTGTCTGTTTCCTTTAGTCTGAGCAAACTAAACTGGCTGATCGTAGTTACTAAGGTGCTCAGCTTCTTGTAGTGCTTCTCTTCATTACTGTGTGTATTTTGGCTTTCTGGTACTTCAGTGCAGTGTGTTAAATGGATGGGGATTGGTAGCCTGACTACAGTTACTATGCAAAAAAAACCCAAAAAAGTCCTCAGCTATATTATACACAAGATTCCTGTTTGGGGGGTTGTTATCTTTTGTCTCTTTTTTTTCAGATCATATGACTGGGAGACATAAATTAATCTTATTGTTGCCCTGACAGGACAAGTTCAATACATTTGTCTGTCATCATTTCTATATAATACACTCCCAAATATCAGTGTTTGGCGACCACAAAGTCACTCACAATTTAAACCTGCTACTGTCTGTCACACATAAGATAAAATGAATCTTATTTAATTTAGAGAAGGAAAAATATGGGTGGACTGTATCCAAAGTAACCCTAAACTGCTCAGCATAAATGCTGCCATCATTAACTGAGTCTCAGTTATCTCTAGATACTGATGGCCCCTTGGGGGAATCCAGGTCTTGATTACTATCTCTAGGGTACTAAAATGCACTGTATTAAGTGAGGACCCACTGACCTAACCCTTTCCAAGAAAGCAGTTTCTTCCATTAAGAACCTGCAGTCTTGAGAAAGGAGATCTCAAGCCAAATAACAAATCTTGCCTCAGCTGGAATAAATTCCATCTGAAGTGCCTCCAGTGCTGTGTAGAGACCAGTGCTGTGTGCCAAGAACTCTGTGGTGTTCAGGGTGCTGTGACTATCTAATCACAGGACTCAGCAGATAAGCAAGTGAAAATAGTACTAGCTGACTGTCGTGGTTTAGCCCTGGTGGGAGGCCAAATGCCCACCAAAGCCACTCTATCAGTCCCCTTCTTAGATGGGCAGGGGATAGGGGGAAATAAAGCAAAAGTCAGGTAGAAACAATTAAATAATAATGATAAGCACAAGTGAAAGACTGCGCACGGAAGCGAAAGCAAAGAGAGATGCTGTTCTCTACTTCCCACCAGCAGGTGGTGGTCGGTGACTCCCAGGAAGCAGGGTTCTGCATGTAGTGGGTTCTCTAGAGGATAAAAACCATGGACAAGTATCCCCTACGTGGAGAGTTGGGGCTGTTCAGTCTGGAGAGGAGAAGGCTCTGGAGGTGACCTTATTGTGGCCTTCCAGTATCTTAAGAGGGCCTACATGAAAGCTGGGGAGGGCCTCTTTAGGAAGTCAGGTAGGGATACTAGAAATGGGTAGATTCAGACTGGATGTTAGGAAGAAGTTCTTCACCATGAAGGTGGTGAGGGCCTGGAATGGGTTGCCCAGGGAGGTGGTGGAAGCCCCATCCCTGGAGGTGTTTAAGGCCAGGCTGGATGAGGCTCTGGAGAGCCTGATCTAGTGTGAGGTGTCCCTGCCCATGGCAGGGGGGTTGTAACTAGATGATCCTTGTGGTCCCTTCCAACCCTGACTGATTCTATGATTCTTTCATTTAGCTTTTATATCTGAGCTGATGTCGTGTGGAATGGGGCATGGAATACCCTTTTGGCCAGTCTGGGTCAGCTGCCCCTGCTGTGTCTCTTCCCAAGATCCTGTCCATCGCTCATCATACTCTTGGGGCAGGGAAATGTTGGAAAAGCACAGTCTGAGTTCTTGGCTCAGCACCAGTCAAAACACTGGTGTGGTATCAACACAACTACGGCATTGCAAAATACAGCACTAGAAAGATGCTCTGAGAAGAATTAACTGCAGCTCAGCCAAACCAAATACACTGACATCAAACCAGAAGCCAGATAATGAAGGATGTAGTGAGGGAAATAAATTCAGCAGGCAGATACTGGCTTCATCTGCCCATGCTTTCAATCAGTCAGAAGCCCATGTCTGAAAATAGTGCTAAGCATGTCCCAGATCCACAGACATCCAGCAAGGCTGGTGCTCAACTCTGTGCTCACTGCAGTCAGAGGGCTGCCAGACAGGTTCACATGTAGAACAAGGGAGTTCCTTTCCCTCGTAGTAGGAGCAAAGCAAGCTTATATCACCTGCAAAATATAAAAGCCTCCTCCATGTGAGTGCTTTTCAATAAAGACATCAATAAACTAATTCTATGAGGTCTGTGTAAAGTAAGAAAGAAAAAGCAGATCCACACACGCTTGCAGCAATTGCTTCATGTGAGCTTTCTAAAAGAGTCTCTGCCTTCTCTGGGAAATTTGTATGGGCACACAAATGAAGAGGCTGAACCCCTTCTGGGTTTAACCATTATCACCAGGCAGTCACTATTTCATGAACACATGGGTTAGAGAAACAAAGGGAATGCTCTCCAGAAAGAGAATTTACTTCTGATTAGATAGTTTTCTGTGAATTTCTGTACCAATGCCCCCACCGGAATCAAAGAGTAGTAGTCCTGGCTCCTGCAGAGACATTTCTAGCATTACAATTTCCTCTTACTAATATCAGTCTTTTGTGTTGTAACATTATTTTTGGTTGGTTTATTTCTGAGAGTTAAAATAGATCTGAATATGATGGAAAGGTTTCAGCAGGTCTGAGATGTTGCTGTTCTTTATGAAGCTCAGTGGTACACCCTAAAATATAAAAAAAAAAAATTACTGAACTCAGTGGCAGTGCTCCTGATTTAAATCATATGAGTTTGACATGTTTGGGTTTTGTTTGTTTTGTTTTGTTTTGTTTTTTTAAATATTTTTCCAGGACATATATGTGATGAGACCTTTAACAAGAACTGCCTCATACTTATCCCCAACTCCTAGGTCACTGAGGTTTTTCACTACAGTAGAATTATTATAGTTAATATTTAATAGTTATATTTATTTATTATTATATTTATGGATATATATTTATATTTATAGTTAATATTTAATGTTTTGAGACATTTTGCTAAAGTGCTGTACTGCTACACAAGAAGACAGGTTTTTTTAACCCTATTAAAAAGGAGTCTGCTCATCAGCATACCTTGGGTTTTCAGCAGAGCCAACTGAGCTACTAGTGAGTACTCAATTAGGAGTTGGGAATTTCCTATTATGTTCTGCTTCAAATTATTAATAATGGAAGAATATTCACATGGAACTTAACTAGACCCTTCTTCTGAAGTCTGACACTTTATGGTGAAGTGTTACATTCACCAGTAAATCCGCCCAAGTTATTTTCCTTAAAAAAGTGCCTAGCTCAGCAGTCCTTTGCCAGTCTGGGATGGGCAAAGAAAGAGTATAAATACTTGCATTTTAAGTAAAGTAATAATCTTGAGATTATTGTTAGATGGCTCCTATAATTGCTAGTGTGAGACAAATTTTTGCAACTATGTATGATGAAATGGCCATTTAGCCAAGTCCTTAGGTTGCCAATCACAAGATGTACATAACTAGGAAGTCTTTCACACCTCAAGTTTAGTGAGAAGTCCTGAGTGACTCATGAAAATGATAGATTCTTGGAGCTGTGTTACAGACTTGAGACAAACTAGATGTTCAGAGTAGCCTGATGGATCTCAATTTGAAGTCTCTATAGTCCTTGCAGCTTTTCTACCAAATACTGATTGCTGAATCTCCCCATTAGCCTCTATCATTGTAGGGTTGCAAGTATGAATTCACAGAATCACAGCATTACAGAAAGTTAGGGATTGGAAGGGTCCTCCAGAGATCATTGGCTCCAACCCCCCCTGCCAAAACAGGGTTAGCTAGGGCGGGTCACACAGGAACACATCCAGGTGGGTTTTGAAAGTCTCCAGAGAAGGAGACTCCACAACCTCTCTGGGCATCCTGTTCCAGTGCTCCGTCACCACCACTGGAAAGAAATGTCTCCTCATGTTGAGGTGGAACCTCCTGTGTTCTAGCTGGTGCCTATTGTTCCATGTAATTCAGTTCAGCTGTGGCTGAGAGCTGATCCCTTCTGAAAACTTGTACCTACGACTCGATTCAGTAAGAGAGCAAATCACATTTTGGTGTTACAGGAGGTTTTAAACCTAGGACCTCTTATCCATTACTTGAGTGAAAAAGACATCCTCTGTTATGTAAGACTTTAGCATGTTCATCAGCCTGGAAGTGTGGCCTAGATGCCATCAGAGGGAGACACAGTACCATGCTGAGGAGGAGGAGTAAGATGTCTGGCTTTCTTAAAGTAGGAAACCTTATAAGTGCTGACAAGCCTACTCTGTGTGCCTGAAAAGGGTTAGGTCTTTTTCCCAATGGGACTTCTTTTCTTTGTAGGGTCTGAAATGCTTATCTTGTTCAGCTTCATGCTCCATCAGAGACCAAGATGAATGGAGGCTCAGGATACAGTTACACAATTAATTTCCATTTATTCAGACCTAGCTTGGTATTTGCATGGCTCTACTTAATTCATTATACACATTTTCAGTAGTTATTTGCCCAAAGTCATGGGAGATCATCCTGATGAGTAAATAGAGCCACAACAATATAGTACACAAAAAGAACAGGAAGATAAGAAAAATGCATATTTTTCCTTTAGTTTAACATTTTTTTCCACTTCTCTATGTTTTCCTCAGGCTGTCCTCACAGGGCACTCACAGGAAGAGAAGCTGTGCAGTATGAAATGCAGGAGTAGGGTTTTTTTTGCACAACGTGGATAGAAAATACATTTTTCCTGGTATTGCAAAAATGTTCCTCCAAGTGGAAAAATCTCAACAGGAAATAAGCACTGAAAATATCTGACCTTAACTCAAAATTGGATACAAGACTAACCTCTTCCAGAGACTGACATTTATTTGATTAAATAGGGTAGCTCATACTTGTGCATGTTTGCCTCTACTTCCATGCTTTCAGATTCTCAATGAAATGAAGAGTAGGAGCGACGCAGAAGATACATAAGTGCTGTTCTGGGATTATTTTTGGCTTAAACTGAAGCAGCAGGTGGTTTACGTCAGTCAAGGAAGCCTGCTTAAGAGAACTGGGGAAATGCTCAGACTTCTAAATACTTTGGTAACTAAACCTTGAATTTTTGGCTTTTCTGAGTTCACACATTGTGGTATCCATCTGCTATATCGCTAACCTTTTGAAATCAATGCTTGTGAATTTATGCAGAGAGATGTTTATGTTCCAGATTTATACTAATCTACTAACTTTCAGGGAGTCTCCCTCTGTAATTCTTACACAAGAAAAAACAGGAGAGATGAATTTATGTCTATCACTAAAAAGTGAACCTGACTACTTAACAGTTTACAAGCTCCAATGCAGTGAAAAATTAGGTAAAACCCTTTCAGAAACATATTTCAAGTTTACTAAAGGTAACAGAATCTTCTGAAGAACTGACAATTTAGAGTAGACGTTTTGGTCCACTGTGCAAAATGAATCTCTCCTAGGCCACGAGGCTGTCAAAGTGACAGTGATTTTTCTGCCACAAAATGAAGGGTCTGAATCTTTCAAATATTCGTTGTGCTGTTATTCTTATGTATATGAAATGACCATTTACTTATTGACTCATAAGCACCCCAGGTAGGAGAGGAACTTGTTTAAAGTAATTTGAATGCAAAAGAAACATACTGCTGCAAGCTGGATTTGCCTAATTGTGTTATTCTGATAAGGATGCAAGCTTTGTTATCTCTTCTTCATTAAGATTACATGGAATGTTTTCAATGGATTTTTTTCTACCCCTTCTCCATACTCAACTGAGTAAAATGGGTTTCATGACTGTGTGTGTTGGAATCCCTTAGCCAGGTAATAGAAAAGAGTATACTGACCTTTCTGCCACCAACCTTGTGACTCATTAAGTAAATGAATTATTTGCTATGTGTTTCTCATATATGACAATACCCATGTTCAAATGCAGGCCTCTTTCTGGAACAGCTGTGGTAGCTGAATACAAAAAAAGTTGTTCATCTCTATACCTATGGCAAATATTGGAATGCAGCACAATGTGACTTTTAGGTACAAAGCCAGGCAAGTGTTTTTTATTTTCTGCTTTCTGTGTACCAGACTTTTTCATTTTTAACGATGTGTTATCTGCAGAGGCAACTGTCATTTTGTGTGGAGAAACTCAGGCAGTTTGTGATAAAAAGCACATGTGGATCGCATAATTTCTGTTGTATTTTACTTCAGCTCTTTTCTTCCTCATTGTTTTTCAATGATCTGAAGAAAAGACATTTGTATTGGGGTTATAAATTGTTCTCTGTAGGTAGCAACCATTAACACTAATGAAACTTAGTGATCCATCTGCATTTGAAGAATATCGTGGGTGTCACTCACACATCCTACATATCACTCTCTGCAGTATTCCTATAGCTCCAAGCAGTCTAATTGGGCTTTGCACCCACTGTGCCAAACCCTGTGCAGACATTGCAGAGGAATCATTCTTGCCCTGAAAGCTTCCTTGCTCCAGACATCATCTACTTATGAAACATGCAGCACCTTCAACACAGCAAAGAAAGACACTTTTGTCATTCTCTGCAGCACCTCACATCTGAAAAAAGCAATGGGAGCAGAATCACTAATGCAGATCTCACATAGACAAAGGCATCAGTATGGTCAAGCAGCTTTGCGGCTGCCGCTATGATTATTCTTACTTCCTGAGTTCAGCTGGGATAAAATCCTATTTAGGTTTTAGGTTTGAGCCCAAAGTGGTTTTTAGTGTCATTAATGTGAGGAGAAATGGATTTTTCATTTAGTAGAGTCCAAATATAAAACTCTATTGTGGCAGCTCACAGTAAATAAGAGGGAAAAGGATGCTGCTCTGATTCTATGTCTAGTGCTTTGTAAAAGCAGTGCTTTTCAAAAAAAGATGAATCAGTATGCAGGCTTGACAGTTTCTCCACCATTCTTCCCCAAAAAAGTCTTTGTCTTTTCTTCTTGATTTTCTTCCCCACATCTTTTACATGAGGCAAGCAGAGCTCTCTCAGCGTTCAGCACACCTTTCTGTAAAGATTTTAGGTAGGATTAAAAGCATCTTGTAATGCACAAATGTGTTGTTCCTCAATACCTGAAGGAAACAGAATGTTGGTTCTTGCCATTCCATATCAAGACCTTTCAGTTAGCTTAAATCTTCAATGGCAAAATGCACTTGGATTTGGCCAGAGCTTCTAGAANATTTTTTAAATTTCTTTTTTCCACACAATGAAACTTAAAAAACTCCATTTCATTTTCTGTATGCAATGTGTTTAATTTCCTGTTTCCTGTGCATCTAATATCAGCATATTTTAAAAAGAAGAATTTACATTCAAGAATATAATAGTATAATTACCATTTCCAAATTAATCTCCATCTTCTATAAAGGTGCCTGACTTTATACAGCAGGATAAAGAGCTTCATTATTTTTCATCTTTTCTCCAGATTCATGTAATTTTTGGCTCCATCTAAAACTTTCTTATTTGCCATTTTTCTTTCCCCAAGCACACACAAAAGCAGTATGTCCATGAGTTTTTGGAAAGAACCAGCTGGTTGCATGGACGTTTTTCCCCCTTGATATTCTCTTTGATCTGAGTCTTTGTTGACATATTTTCACCACCTGCTAAAGAAAAAAAAAAAAAAAAGGCAAATTTCACAAAGTAAATCAAACATTGCTCTATTGAGTATTAAAATGATTGCTTCTTGGGATCCTGGGAATACTTTTATTAATNACAGAATGTTGGTTCTTGCCATTCCATATCAAGACCTTTCAGTTAGCTTAAATCTTCAATGGCAAAATGCACTTGGATTTGGCCAGAGCTTCTAGAAGCAAATCGATTTTTTTTGATCGATTTTTATCTTTTTGTAAAGAAGTAGCTGAAATTCAGATATAAGGTTTAATTTCCTTTGAAGAGATAATGCTAACCACAACACATGCATTTGGTAAGATAGCTTTAAATCTGTCTTTAGAATTAATACTGTAACGGTCAGAAAATGGTTTCTTACTAGTGTAAGAAGCTACAATTTCCTAACAACACAGAAGAATATAGAGAGAATCAAGGAAGAAAAAGAGTGAAAATATTTCCTTCAAATAATGAAAATACTTGTCTGTACAGTTGCAGATATTTTTTTCCTTTTAGCTCCTCTCCTCTCCTCTCCTCNCACACACAAAAGCAGTATGTCCATGAGTTTTTGGAAAGAACCAGCTGGTTGCATGGACGTTTTTCCCCCTTGATATTCTCTTTGATCTGAGTCTTTGTTGACATATTTTCACCACCTGCTAAAGAAAAAAAAAAAAAAAAGGCAAATTTCACAAAGTAAATCAAACATTGCTCTATTGAGTATTAAAATGATTGCTTCTTGGGATCCTGGGAATACTTTTATTAATCAGATTGGTAAACAGATCTGTGAGATTTATGTCCAGGATAGTGTAGGAAGAATTATCAAGAGTAAAGCAGCCTACAAGTGTAATAAATCAAATTCCAAATGTCAAATGTGACATTTGACTTACTGCCAAAATTGTTATTCAACTTACTTAAATATAGTTAACATGAACTGAGTCAAACACAGAAAATAGTTTTGGAAAAGACCTCAGGGAGACATACAGTTCTTCCTTCTGCCCCCATGCAGGATCTCACATACCTGTCTTATGCATGGCAAATTCTTACCTTCTCCACATTTACCCACTCCATGTTGGATATTCCAGATCTTCACCAGGCAGTCTGTTCCTATACGGTGGTTGTATTGTTACACATTTATTTCCTGGTGGTTAGCCTCCATTTCTTTCATCATACTGTGCCTAAATTCCTTGTAGAAAAGCAGATCTGAATTCATACCACATCAATTCAAACCACAATAACTTCATTTAGGTCAACCATGAGAGAGCATCATAAATTGAGAAGCAGGCCATTATCTTTTCAGGTCCTCCCTGTAATGTTAAAGGAAATAATACCTCACCAAATACAAGCAGCTCATGCTGGAACTTGGACAAGGCTAGTAACACAACAGAGAGCTGCTTCTTCAAGCCATTTCTGAGAGCAGCTTCTTAAATACATGAACTGCATGATCCCATCTCTGATATGAGCATATGTCATGTACTGTTGGCTTTGAGATATCCAGCAACATTGAAACTAGCTGATGTTCTTGTTTTAGAATCATAGAATGGTTTAGGTTGGAAAAGNTTTTATGATTCTTTAGCCTAGATTGGGCTTTTTGGAGACTGTGATGTCCCAGAAACTGAAATAAACATGCCCTCCCTCATAGGAAAAAAGAAGAAGAAGAAAAATAAAAGATTAGGAATGTACGAATCACATTTCCAATTATTTTTTTTTTTCTTTCACCATCAAAATTTATTTCTTCCTTTGTTGTGGTAGTTAAAAAACACCTCAGAAAGTGAAATGCATGACCTTGCAATGCAAGCAAATGTTATTCTATTTTTCAAAGAAGACAGCTCTGCTTTCAAAAATGTTCTCATTTCTGGCATGTCAGGGACTTCTTAATGGACTCCATGAGAGTTTTTGGTTAACAGGCAATGAGCAGACTCAAACCTGCAGCAGATGGTTGTCACTCAGTTCTGCGACACCTTCTGTGTTGTCCAGAGCAGAGCTTAGGATACTGCTGGGTTAAGAATGGGTTCTGCTGCCTGGAGGGGCAATTAAATGCACAGAGAGCGCAGTTATGAAGTTTTGGACGTGGTTTCCCTAATTCAGTTCATATAGAAGATTTGTGATCTTTGCATGTGGGAAATTTACAGAAAAGCTCTCTCTGGAGGGAACAACATGGATCAAAACCTAGGCCAAATCACAAATTAACTTGTCACTTGGTGCCAGTGAGCTCATTTAGGGTGAATGTGACTTTATGCCTAGGATTTTACGCCCAGGTAAACGAATCGGTCCTGCTTAGAGGGTTATCATGTAGGCACCAACAAAGCAGACAGCAACAGCCACCTGAAAACTATGGATTTATTAAAATCTTTTATTCTTCTGAGAGAACGAAATTACAGATTTGAATGTCAGTTGCGTGACAAATTGCCTAGGGAGAGATGAAGCAAAATGAGCACACACTCAGAAAAGGAAAATCTCCTCCTTGGTACCCAGAATGTATATATACACTCACTAAGGTGCGTCAGTGTATATATATAATATATATAACATAATTATATATATTATATTGTATATAAAATTATACATAGTATACCTATATTTAATTATACACATATTATTTATAATTACTAATATGATATGATATAATATAATCTATAAGGGTGTGTGCATATATATATATATATATATATA
>WBNM01028203.1:19261-45420 GCA_013399055.1 Ramphastos sulfuratus
ATGAGGTCTTGTGCTAAGAGGTGAAGACCTGACTGCCAGGCTGCCTCTGTGTGGCCAGAACTCCCTCTCTTCATAGCAGGACTCCATTTATACCCTTCCAGTTGTGCTGTGGCCAGTTTCTTGATGAGTCAGAAGGCTGAACTCTCCAAGCAACAAAAGGATCTTTAACAGCTCCTAGCAGACTTTGGCCTTTGGTGCCTCTTGGGGTGTGGTTTGTATCTGCTACAAGGGTGCTACTGTGTTGTAACAGAGCAAGGATCTGACACAAATAGTTTTTTGTATCCTTCGTCCTAAATGCAATTGAAAGCTTAGCATTGAAATCTGCTCCCTGATTCCTGAGTTTGAGCTATACCTAAACACCATTTGTACTGTCTGCCTTGATTGGGAGTTACAAAATCACAGAATCACAGAATGTCAGGAGCTGGAAAGGACCTCAAAAGATCATCCAGTCCAATCCTTCTGTCAGACCAGGATCACTTAGACCAGATCACACAGAAATGCATCCAGGCAGGTTTTGAATGTCTCCAGAGAAGAAGACTCCACAACTTCCCTGGGCAGCCTGTTCCAATGTTCTGTCACCCTCACAGGGAAAAAAATCCTCCTCATGTTTCCATGAAACTTCCTATGTCTCAACTTCCACCCATTGCCCCTTGTCCTGTTGCTGGGCATCACCCTCCTGGCACTCACCCTTTACATATTTATAACCATTGATGAGGTCCTCTCTTAGTCTCCTCTTCTGCAAGCAGCACAGTCCCAGTTCCCTCAGGCTCTCCTCATAACAGAGATGTTCCATTCCCTTCATCATCTTTGTGGCTCTGCGCTGGATTCTCTCAAGCAGTTCCATGTCCCTCTTGAACTGAAGGGCCCAGAACTGAACACAGTACCCCAGATATGGCCTCACCAGGGCAGAACAGAGGGGCAGGAGAACCTCTCTTAACCCACTAGCCCACTCAGGAGCCAGAGATACTTCTAGATCCTTTCAGGTCAGCCTAAGATCACTGAAACCACTGGGGAGCTGATGGTTTCACCTGCAACACACCTTCCTGTTCCCACAGTGAGAGACAGGCAACAGCTCCTGGAAGTTTGGGTGCCTGTCATGAGACAATCTGCACACTCCCTCCTACTCTCCCACTTGCTGGAGTACTCCCACATGAGAACCTCAAATGGCAGGCTGTTATTAGTTGCTGCCTGTGGGAAGAGCCAGGCATCTTACAGAGATCGAGGAGGTACAAGCAGCACGTTCTGGCTTTTGAGCATGGAATACTAATGAGAGAGAAAATGATAAATATTTGCATTCATGGTTTTTCGTTTCACTTGCTCGTGCTTTACACTCAGGGAACATTTTCCTCTTGGTATAAAGTGCTGAGGCAGGTTGGAGAAGCAAACATCTGACAGCCTCATTTGGCTAAGATTAAGTATACAGAAATTCATTTCACATCTCACTGCTCTATGCTCAAACCAAACACTACCATCCTCCTTTAGCCTAATTTGTTTGTTTTTGTTGGGCTTGGCAGTGAGGTAGACCCTAACACAGTAGAAGATATGGGTCCAAATAAAGCAGGCCCACAAATACATTTGAACTGCAGGGTTGCGTTTAGTTTCCAGAAATCCCCCTTTTTTTTCATAGAACCACAGACACGTAGAATGGGTTGGGTTGGAAGGGACTTTCAAAGGTCGTCCAGTCAAACCCTCCTGTAGTAAGCAGGGACATCTTCAACTAGATCAGATTGCTCAAAGCCCTATTCAACTTGACCTTGAATGATCCCAGAGATGAAGTACCAACCACTGTTCTGAGTAACCTGTTCCAGTGTTTCACTACCCTCACTGTAAGAAGTTTTTTCCTTATATCTAGTCTAAATCTGCCCTCTTTTAATTTCAAACTATTACCCTTGGCAACAGGCCACGCAAAAAGACTGTCCTCATCTTTCTTATAGTCCTCCTTTAAGTACAGAAAGGCCTCAATAAGGTCTCCCTGGAGCCTCATTTTCTCTCATTTTCTGGACAACCCCAACTCTCTCAGCCTTTCTTTGTAGAAGAGTTGTTCCAGCATTTTTTTGTAGCTCTTCTTTCTTCATATTCTCTCTTTCCCTTCTTATTCTGATTAGTCTAAGCCCTCATTCTCCATTATGCTGCCTGTGTGTAAGCAGCATGGGCAGTCTGAGAAACACAGAAGAGATTGGCTGGTCTCAGGCCTTGTGTCTATTTCAATGCCATAGCTGAAGAGTTCCCTCCTAATTGCAACACTCACAGCCCCAGGCCAGTGCATGCCTGGTCCCTTTTGATAGCATGTCATCCATGGAGCCATCCAAATATGCAGGGACTTTTAAAGTCTGTCCAAATTTAAGCACTAAGCTCCACCACATCAGGACTAAGCTTCACCTGCCTGAGAGATTTAGACAGGTATCAAGTATCTTTCCTAAAAGACAGCAAATTTCTGTCAAATTCAGCAAAAACACAGAGGTTTCAAGGTGTCTCAGCAGAGTGTAAGTTTGTTTTCTAGCCAGATTTAAAAAAAAAAAAAACAAACCCACGACATAACTTTGTTCTTGGAAATCACACTCCATATTTACTGATTGACTTCTGCCCTCAGAAACATTTGTCTTGGTGAAAATGAGTGAGCGAGGGCACACAATTAATGTTGATGAGACTGATCGTGTTTAGGAAAAGTAACTAGGAACTAAAAATAGGACAAAATAAAATGGATATTTCTAACAAAGTCATGATAAAATGCGGATCACGGATACAGTGAAGACAGAATTGTTATTCATTAAACTCCACAAGAATAGAACTGAAGAGCACTTGGCAAAATGTAATAGGACAACAGTTTAAAACAGGTAAAGAAAGCAGCTTTTCACACACTGGACATGGAACTTCTAGAATTTGTTGGCTCAGCAGATTGCCAAGGCACAAAGGAACAGAGGAAAGTGTTCAGGTCTGTGTACTATCGCTGGATAGTCTTTCATTTTACCCCATCTAGAAACAAAGTACTGGGTTGGGGGGACCACCACTGTGGCCCAAAAAGGTTGTTCCTGTACTCTAATAGTAGGCACATCTTGGGAATAGAAATTACAATTACCTATCTGTCTAATAAGTGCAAGATACTATTCACTACATTTTACAACACTAATCTTTTGTCTAGGCTGAAATCCACGATACATTAAAAATAACCCATAAGGTATTAATCTTTGTTTTGTTCTGTTGTTTGGGGTTTTTTTAACAGCTTTTTATTCTAGTGTCTGGTTTGTTGCTGCACTTGGGTTTGGTTGATTTTTTTTTTTCCATTTTCAGAAAACTAAAATTATGCCTTTAATTTAATTTACTTAACATTTAGTGTTGGGTAATTAAGAGCCTTATGAAAAAACTATAATGTTCATCTAATGGAGGAACTTAATCACAGTTCTGTTAGACTTCCTTTTGAAAAAAATTAAGAACCTGTTTTTAATAAAACCTTGCTTTTTTAATTAGATGGTTTAATTATAGCTTGTTAATGGAAATATTACATAAATAGCTCTCAAAACCACACATGCCCATGCATTATCACAAAAGAAAGAAGTTGCAGGTGTCCCTAATGAAGCAACTTTCAATAAGGCTAAATGGAAAGAGAATAAAAAGCCATTACAGAACAGCTCCTAAATGGTGCAATGGCATAAGTAGCCATGACTATCAGGATCTGATGGCACTACAGGAACTTAAGCAAAGTTGGTTGTCTGAGCATTTCAATTCTAGGGCTTTCTCTGTGTTTCCTCCATATTGATATAAATCCGCAACTGTAACTATCCATCATTTTACTTATAAATCCATCTAGCTGTGCTGTAAAGTCACATACAACTTTATTTTTGGATACATGGGCAGTATTTCAAGGCCTTTCTCTTTTTCTGTTACATGCCCCTTAAGTCAAGATTGTTTTACCAGTAAAACATGGAAAATAAAATACATCGCAATAAGTGCATTCATTTTTTTCCCCAGAACTTTCAAGATTTCTGTTAAAATATAGAATCTATTGCTACTGTACAAACACAATAGTATTCACATATGCAGCCATGTAGACATATAAACACAAGCTCTATATATGTGTTTCAATGAGTACCCATTGGGCAAAACATCTATTTCTTCAGGTTATAGATATTTCAATGTCAACCTTGAAAAATCAGAAAAGGGGCAGATATCCAAAGGATGGTTGACCAGAAATTTCAGATACTTGAAACAGAGTTAAAGCCAAAGGTAACAGCAAGTTTTTTGTCGCTTTAGTAATCTAGGCTTTGTTGACAGATGCACTTGGACATGCCTGTGTGCATGTAAGCTATAAAAAGCTTTTGAATGCATCTACATCCAGGAATTTCTACCTGTATTTGCAAGTATGCACTTATCTTTATTTAAAAGATACATAAGCAGTGCACTCCTGCACTGCTACAGTTGGGTTTGAAGGCATACCATAATCTCTAACATATACAGACCCATCAGGATTTAAGATTAGTTGGTAAGGTCTTTTAATACTGAGTTTGAGTGTATTTACTAGTTACAAATGTGGAGGGAAATATTTAAAGTTTCCTAGATTCTAGTCAGGGCATAAGTAAAACAGTAGAATAATTACTCCTGGGCCCAAGAAATAAATTGAAATGAACTACAGAACTGCACTGATTTATAATAAAAGATGCAAATGTGAGGGATCATCAAGAGTACAATCTAGTAAATGATGTTTGCTTGGAGAATAGTGGGATTATCTTTTAAAAACTCCATAATATCTGAGTTTAGGGGTTGGAAGATGGCATATTTCTATTTCTGATGAGTCACTTCTATTCACAGAAACTTATACAAAATACAGTTTCTTGTGCTGACTGTGACTCCTCCAAAAGACTTATATTTGTCCCGAGGAAGGTTATGAAGTTTAGGCCTTATTCTCCATTTCTTTTTCTAAGAACTTGACTGAGTGGGTATGATCAATACAGAATTTTGATTCACAGTCTTTGTGCGATTCTTGATGCATATGACTTCTACAAACTCAATGTAATGGGCAATGTTACCTTTTTCAGCACCTGGAAAGAGGAACTTAAAAGTCTGATAACGCCTCTGGCTGACTGAAACTTTACCAGAGGGAATGTTGGGTAATTTCTAATCTATTTGGAGAGTCTTACCACGTGATTTTATCTCATCAGCAGACTTGCCTATCATCCAGATCGTTAATGAAGATGATAAACGTGATCTGACCAAGTAATGACCCTTGGGGTGTGTAGGGAAACACTTTGTATTAACTGGACACGTGAGCAATCCAACCTGTGCTGATAGTTGTAAGCTGAAAACTTTCACAGTCTACATGAAAGTTTATCCGGAGGGCAAGGACACCAGTTGCAAACTGCCTCCGGAGAAATGAACAACGGTCAATGGCAGAAGATCAAACCAAAACAAGGACTCTTGAGAAGCATCTGAAGAGATAATGCCAGGCCAATCGCTTAGTGCCTTCACAGCTCACGCCTTAATGACTTACACCAATTGCCTATTGCCAACAGCTTATCCGTTAATGATTTTAGCCAACTGCTTAATGCCACAGAGCTCGCGCCTTAATGATTTGGACCTAACAATGAACTAACCCTGATAGTCTGATAAAAAGTATATAAGGGTATACTCATAATCAATAAATTGGCATTGCTTGGATCATATTGATCTGTATGTGGCTCTGTCCAGAATCTCTCGCCGCCAAGACCACGTCCCAGCAGGAGTGTACCACTGGTTAGTGGCCTCCAGCTAGACTTTGTGCCATTGGTCATGACTCTATTCTTCTGTTACATGTCCTGTTTCTCGGTTAATATGTTTAAAAATAATTTTAACATATGTGAATAGATAATCCTGTACTTTATGAGGCCTGAGAAGAGAGGAATTGTAGTCTGGACTTTGTATGGCTGCAAGTAGGAAAAGACTTAGAGATTATTCTAGCTTAAGACATCTGGGTTCAGCACACAGCTTTGTGCTATCTTACTTGAAGAAATGCCTTAAATTGTGTTTCCACACTACTCAGTAGCCCCTTTTATCAGCAAACCCTTTACAAAGGAGCACTCTTGGTAAATCCTGTGGAATGTGCAATGTTACAGCTGATATGCACACCAGAAGAAGATGAAAAGTTATATGGTTTGGTCATGGTCCCCCAGTACAAGAGGGACATGGAACTGCTTGAGAGCGTCCAGCGCAGAGCCACGAGGATGATGAAGGGAATGGAACATCTCTCTTACAGGGAGAGACTGAAGGAGTTGGGGCTGTGCTGCTTGGAGGAGACTGAGAGGCCACCTCATCAATAAATATGTGTAGGGTGAGTGCCAGGAGAATGGAGCCAGGCTCTGCTGGGTGATGCCTGATGACAGGACAAGGGGCAATGAGTGGAAGTTGAGGCATAGAAATTTTCATGGAAACATGAGGAGGATTTTTTTTCCCTGTGAGGGTGACAGAACACTGGAACAGGCTTCCCAGGGGGATTGTGGAGTCTCCCACTCTGGAGATATGCAAAATCCCTCTGGATGTGTTCCTATGTGATCTGGTCTAGGTGATCCTGGTCTGACAGAAGGGTTGGACTGGATGAGCTTTTGAGGTCCCTTCCAGCCCCTGACATTCTGTGATTCTATGATTCTGTGATTCTACGGTGGTCTGGCTCATGCAAGAGACCACTTACTGTGTGTGAATAGCAAATTCGATGAGCTTCATGCAGTGACTGCTATCTACATCAGAGAGGTCTGAAACAAACCATTATCATTGGTGCTCACAGTGTGCTTCAACAAGGGATCACAGGGATAGCCAGATGAAAGCATGGAAAATGGTTTAGCAAACAAAATAAATTTACATTAAAAAAAGCAATTTCCTTATATAAGGAGAGATTTTAAACAGACAAAACACAAAATGTTTTTGCAACAAAATACGTCTGTCACAAGCAGATTTCTCACTGCAGCCAACTCAGCTGTTACATGTGATCATTTTGAGGCAAACTGTTTCTGGTCAAAGTTTAGGGTATCAGTATTAGCTGAGAACTTCAGAACCTACAAACTTGTATTTCTACCACTTCCTGTGGAAGAAATATATCTAGTGAGGGACACTTGCATTTCCCAGTCTATTTCATGACCCTGTCAGTTCATCTGCTGTTTGTTATGCAGGAATTAGTGTTCTGTCAGTGCTATGCTTCTGTTCAGTACTCAGAAACCAACTGGAGCATTCTTTTTCCAGTAGGAAATATGCTCCCAGATGGCCAGACCTTTATCATCTCAAGTATGGACTAATCCAATACTTTTCCCATGCTCCTGAAACGACCCAGGAACTTCAAGCCTGGAATAAAACTTTTGTGCTGGTTTGAGGGAGGCTAATTGGAATATTTTAATAAAGAAAATTATACTATAGGCTGTGAAAAGGAAACAATGGTGATGTCTACTTCACTCACAGGCTTGCTGAGATGTTTAAGAATAAGTACTCAAAACATAGATAGTGTTTCTGGGGCACAGCGTCTCAGGTGGTCTAGCTTCTGGCTTCTCCTCTCTGCTGAGTAACCTCACTAACCACTTTTCTTCTAACCTCCCCCAGCCAATTCTCCAAACTCACCTTGCATGTAAGACAAACCTCAGGGAAAGGTATAGGGGTGTGGAGAAGGTGGAAGGGTGGTTGGGAGCCCCTCCTGGGGTCTCTGATTTCTGGGAGGGGTGCTGTGTTTCTGTATTACCTTTACCTTGTATATTTCTGTAAATATTCCTGTATATAGTGTATATATCTGCTTGTACATTGTGCTAAGCTGTAAATAGAACTTCATTCCTTAACTTCCAGCCGGCTGAGTTCTAGTCTGGGTCATTTTTCAAAGTGTGGGGGGGTGGGGAACTCCCAAATCATCACAGCTTTGCAGAAATCAAAATAACATTTTCCATGACCAGCAGATATCAGCATTCAGTGAACTGCACTGACCCCTAAATGGATTTTCATTTGAAGTGTCAGGACAGTGGTTTGGACTTACGATGATTTGGCTTAATATCCTGCAATTCATTCTCCCCAGCTTCAGAGGGAAGAGGTGTTGTGTGGTGGTTCGTAAGCCTGCATACAGAGTTATGTGGAGGGTGTGAGAGGTCATGCGTATTTGAAAAACTACTACACGTTTAGTATCGTAAAAGATCCCTATATACTACAGTAAGAAGTAGATAGGCAGATTCTAATTTGAGTAAAGATTAAAGCTTATCGTATGGTACTGCAGATCCTTGTATAGAGTCAGATTTTCTGTAAATGAAAGAATGCCTTGGCATGGAGCTGTGTGCTGAGGGCATTTTTCTTCAATCAGTACATCAGCAGTTTAACATACCATAAAACTAAGCAGTGTAACGATGATGATGATGATTTTCTACTATATTACTTGCCAGAAGCCTGTGCATTTTATAAGAAAACTTCCAGATATAAGGTTTTGTTATATTTAGCTCTTTTGAGCTTTTAATGATTGGTGGGCAAAAAAAGAAAAAAGTGCTGTTGATGAAAGAAAAACTCATATGAGTGGGAGTGACATTTGCCTCGGAGTAAAATTTGTTTCCACTTTAAAGGAAAGCAATAACAAAAAAGTAGGAAAATAACAAAAATATATGATCACAGGTATATCGGGGAGAGAATCTGCATCAGATGAACCAGAGATGATAATCTTCATTTAGTTCAATCTATGGTTTGATTTTGTTGTCAAGACTCTACTATCTCCATAGAAACATAGAATCAGAGAGTCAGAGAATCAGAGAATCAGAATCAGTCAGAGTTGGAAGGGACCACAAGGATCATCTGGTTCCAACTGCCCTGCCATGGGCAGGGACACCTCACACTACATCAGGCTGTCCAGATCCTCATCCAGCCTGTCCTTAAACACCTCCAGGGAATGAGCTTCCACCACCACCCTGGGCAATCTGTTCCAGAGTCTCAGCACTCTCATGCTGAAGAACCTTTTCCTAACATCCAGTCTGAATCTACCCATTTCTATCTTTGTTCCATTCCCCCTAGTCCTATCACTACCTGACATCCTAAAAAGTGCCTCCCCAGCTTTCCTGTAGGCCCTCTTAAGATACTGGAAGGCCACAATAAGGTCACCTTGGAGCCTTCCCCTCTCCAGACTGAACATCTTCAACTCCCTCAGTCTCTCTTCATAGGAGAGGTACTCCAGCCCTCTAGAGGATCATCCTCTGTTGGGGATCACACAACGTCAGGGATCGCTAGGTGTGTGGGGGGTGGATGATGTGAGATGGGACACATGAGCACATTCACAGCTCATATTGAGCTTCTTGTCCACCAGCACCCCCAACTCCCTCTCCTCAGGGCTGCTCTCCAGCCAGTCATTGCCCAGCCTACATGGGTACTTGGGATTGCCTCGACCCAGATGCAGGACTTTGCACTTGGTCTTATTGAACCTCATGATGTTGGCCCACCTCTCCAGCCTGTCACGGTCCCTCTGGATGGATCCCTGCCCTCCAGCATGTCAGCCACACCACACAGCTTGGTGTTATCGGCAAACTTGCTGAGGGTCCACTCAATGCCTCTGTCCATGTCACCGACAAAGATGTTACACAAGACTGGTCCCAGGACTGATTTCTAAGGGGTTCCACTTGTCACTGCCTCCACTGGGACATGGACCCATTGACAGCCACTCTTTGGGTGCGGCCATCAATCCAGTTCTTTATCTATCTGGTAGTCCACCCATCAAACCCATGTTTCACCAGCTTGGAGATCAGGATGTGGCGCGGGACTGTGTCAAAGGCTTTGCTCAGGTCCAGGTAAATCACATCAGTTGCTCACCCCTCATTGACTGAGTTATGACATTTTTCATAGAAGGCCACCAGGTTTCTTAGGCATGATTTGTCCTTGGTGAAGCCATGCTGACTGTACCAAATCACCTCTTCACTATTCTGTCTCCAGACTTTGTCCATCAGGGTTCTGTCAAGCAGCTGCTAAAAGACTAGAAGTGATTTTCATCCTACTTTGAGCACCTATAGCACTGTCTGCTGATAATCCCAGTACAAAACTGTCCTCCAGAGAGCTGCTGCACACACTCTTCTGGGCTTCCCTCTCATTTTCACTGTGGTTTCTGTCACTGTCAGCTCCTGGCTTGCTGCTCTCAGTGTGAGCTCCTTCTCTATATTTTTCTCAACATAGAAGGTCTTGTCTTGCTTTGCATCACTGTGCATTTATCATGTTTTGCACCTCTGTTAGGGCTGTGCCTCATCATGCTTGTCTCTCTCATTTTCTTTAAAGTCTCTTATTAGACTTGTAAGTGAAAGCTGTGTTTTTATTTTATAGTCTGGTTTAATGTAACCTATATGTTATATTCACTGCTGTCTCTCAATTTTTAATCCTGAGTCGTTTTAGACAAGAGTTATTTTGAAAAATGCTACAGAGAATGAGTTTTATTGTATAATCTTATTGAACACATCAAGAGCAACTTCTTCCTCTTTACTTTATGAGCTTCATAGTCTATTGTTTTTACCACCTTGAACAACATTATGCTAACTTTGAAGTGGATAAAGGAAAAAGGAACTGGTCTGAGAATGGTTTTGGAGATAGGAGAGAGAACGCTATACACAGCATCTTTGTAAGTGATTCAGGTAAAGTTTACCTAGATTTCAGATTATTGTTTACCTAGGGAGATACTCTAATTCAAATTGTCCAACTCTGTACAGGAAATTCATCAAGTCCCAGAACTTATTTGTGGCCTTTATGGTATTTTTCAGACATTGAAGGGAACTGCAGACACTGCAACAGTGCTTCCCAGTTAAACCCTCTGGGTTTGATCATGTGTTCTTTTTCAAGAATTTCTATGAGAGATACTTCCAGTCCCCACCACAGAACTACTCTGAAACAAAAGCAAAACCATTTTATAGGCATTTCCTTAGTGAGTCCTACAAGAACTAATTGAGAAGAGTTTAGAAAATCCTTTATATTAATTGTACATTTAGGCCCAGGGTAAACTGTCATCCATTGCCCATCTGGCTACACTACTGCATGGGATAGAAGTGAGAGCACTGCCTGGGGAAGCAGTTTTGAGACTGCCTGGCATCCACAGTGAATTCAGACTCCAGTCCTTCTGTTGTTTTCTCTTGGGAACATTACTCACTTCCTGCATGTGTCTCCCTTCTTGGATTTTGCATTCTTCATATGCTGGTACCACTATCCTGAATCCAGCCTTTTAATTCATTTAGATCTTCTTCCCCATAGCTACAGCAATTACATAGTGCTTATGTTTAGTGGGCACTGTTCAAATGTATTCCTATTAACTTATTACATACCTTTAGTTTTTTTTTAAATCCCTTTTATTTCACATCTCAAATTCTGCAGTTTTTAAGCTTTTGTTTGTTTTAAAAACCTATCTAGTATTTGGAGGTGAGAGAAGAGAGGGCAAACTGGCATGATATGCCAGTTTTGTGCAATACGTTTTTTTCAGCTGCAATTTAAAATTTTCAGCATTTAGAATAGGATTAAGTGCAATAATTTGGTTGGCTTCTCCGTGTTGCCAGGAACTTAACCAACAGGCTCAATTCTGTGTCCACAAAGGTCTGGCTAAAGCCTCCATTATCTGCAGGATTTCAGGGTCTACTCAACAAGCCAAAGGCCACTTCTCCATTGGACGCTGCTGCTTGCAGATGTCCCAGAAAAACCTCTCAAATAGCACTCTCAAATCCAACACCAGAAGAATTTTACAGGAAAAAAACAAAGGGATTGGCGCTGTCTCGTCCTGGTGTGTAACAAAAATTACTTTAACCAAGTATGGAAGGTAATTAAGATAAAGTGCAAGACAGTAATGAAATTGGATAAATACATTTTAATTAGAATGTCAGCAAGTTAATGAAAACCAAATCCTAAACTCCCCATCATTAAGGTTTTCCCACTGAGCCCTCCTTCCATTGTTCCTTGCTCCTTCTGATTGCTTTTTAATAACAGCTTCTGTGTGGCCTTTGTAAATAATCCTCTCATTACAGGTTAGCTTGAAACGTAGAATCAATTTATTAAGGTATATTCCAGGAGAAATTAGCAGGTACAATAAAGCATAATTATTCTGGTACTCATTCATTTTTAAAACCGGAGGTTGAGCAGGTGCCACCATTGCTTCTGCCAACCTCCTCAATCAGTTTGATGGAATTTGAATCATAGCAACATTCAGATTCACCCAGGCTGGGCAGGCATTGGCATTTTCAGGAAGACTGAAAAATTAGAAATTATTTGTATTTTCGTCTCAGAAGCAGTCTTTGAAACAACAGGGGAAATTGGATTTTTGATTAGGTAATTTTCACAAGATGACAGGTTCACAGGATATCAGGGGTCGGAAGGGACCCAAAGATATCATCAAGTCCAATCCCCCTGCCAGAGCAGGACCTTACAATCTAGCTCAGGTCATACAGGAATGCATCTAGACAGGTCGTGAAAGTCTCCAGAGAAGGAGACTCCACAGCCTCTCTGGGGAGCCTCTTCCATTACTCTGGGACCTTTCCAGTAAAGCAGTTCCCCCTTGTGTTGAGGTGGAACCTCCTGTGCTGCAGCTTACATCCATTGCTCCTTGTCCTATTCTGGGGAGCAAGTGAGCAGAGCCTGTCCCCCCCTCTCCTGACCCCCAACCCTCAGATATTTATGAACATTTATTAAATCCCCTCTCAGTCTTCTCTTTTCCAGACTCAAGAGCCCCAGGTCCCTCAGCCTCTCCTCATCAGGCAGTGGTCCAGTTCCTTAATCATCCTTGTAGCCCTCTGCTGGAGCTTCTCCAGCAGATCCCTGTCCCTCTTCAACTGGGAAGTCCAAAACTGAACACAGTACTCAAGATGAGGTCTCAGTAGGGCATAGTAGAGGGGGAGGAGAATCTCTCTTGATCTGCTGGACATACTCTTCTTAATACTCTTAACTTTCCCAGTATTGTTTATATATATATATGTGTGTGTGTGTCTGTTGTTTAATCCCTGAAAATAACACTAATTCTTTATAAAAATCAAAACATAAAGACTGAGAAAGAAGACAAATTATTGTAAATATTTTCTTAAATTTAATATCAATATGTAATAAATGACATAGCAAATGACGGGTAACTTCTATCAAAAAGGAAGATCGCAGCAGTAGAGTGAGTTCAGCTGGATGGCATGAGGGAACTCAGGACTCCTCAACCACAGTTCCTCTGTGGGACAGAGACACCAATGTGAGTTGGAATATCTTAGTTTTGAGTTTTAAAATGAGAAATTTCTAAGTTTCTATACAAAATAAAAGAAGCATTTTGACCATATTCAAGTAATATTCTATTTCGCTTGGCTAAAGATCAACCATGTGAAGGGAATTACTAATACCCAGTTGCTCTTCATTTTTAACTGAGAAATGAGCCTGGTGTATTTAATCGATCTGCTTGCACTGAAGAGAAGGTTCTTTTATGGATCCCCCACATGAAAGTGGGAAGGAACTGAATAGTTAGTTGAGAAAAGCATTTAAATTTTGTTTAGTTTATTCTAGGGGGGAAAAGTTAAAAATATATACAGGAGGAAAAGCAAGACACAACAGAAGCAAAGAGATAATCACCACTGTAGATCCAGTGACATCTCACAAATCTTGAAGGCATCACATGGTGAGGGAGCTCCAAACTTCCACTATTACAAGGCTTCATACCCTTTCCAATATCATATGTGGTCACAGTTCCTCATTCAATCACTGTAGTTAAAGTATGTTTGAATTGTGTCTGCACCATCCTGTGGCTAGTTGCTGCTGTTTGGCTCTTAGCTGTGCATGCCATCAATAATCTATGGGACTTTGTCTGAAGATCCCTAAAAACCATTGACCCATTCCATGACCCTGGATGCATTTGCAGAGTAAGCTCCAGCCAGCATTGCAACACTCTTGAATGTGAAAATTGTGGTTTAGTGAGCTCCAGCTTGCATAGCAGCATTAGCTCGTGGTTTGCCTGGTGAGCAATCACTACAGTCCCAGACCTAATTTTAGGAAAAGATACCCTGTTCATTTGCTTCGGTCATTATCTTCATGGGACAATGTTGAGACAAACCTCTGAATTTAGCAGCTTAACCCCTTACTTGTATGTGGCTTATTTTCTGGCTATTCAGAGAATCACATAATCATAAATTGTCAGGGGCTGGAAGCGACCTCAAAAGCTCATCCAGTCCAACCCCCCTGCCAGAGCAAGATCACCTAGACCAGATCACACAGGAATGACTCCAGAGAGGAGATTCTACAACCCCTCTGGGCAGACTGTTACAGTGTTCTGTCACTCTCACACTGAAAAAAATCTTCCTCATAGTTACATAAACTTCCTATGCCTCAATTTCCACCCATTGCCCTTGTCCTGTCATTGGGCATCACCCAGCAGAGCCTCGCTTCATCCTCTTGGAATTCACCCTTTAGATATCTATAAACATTATCTCCTCCAAGCTAAAGAGCCCCAGCACCCTCAGTCTCTCCTCATAAGAGAGATGTTCCACTCCCTTAATCATCTTTGTGGCTCCGCACTGAACTCTCTCAAGCAATTCCCTGTCCTTGAAATAGGGGGCCCAGAACTCGACACAATATTCCAGCTGCAGCCTTACCAGGGCAGAGTAGAGGGCAAGGAGAACCTCCCTCCACCTACAAGCCACAGCCCTTTTAATACACCCTAGAATGGCATTGCACAAGAGCACACTGCTGGCTCATGGTCAACCTCCCATCAACTAGGACCCCCAGATCTGTTTTCCCTTCGCTGCCTTCCAACGGATTGGTCCCAACCTATACTGATCCCTGGGGTTGTTCTTGCCCAGGTGCCAGACTCTACATTTGCCCTTGTTTAAATTAATTCAATTTCACCCTGCCCAATTCTCCAGCCTGTCCAAGTCTGGCTGAATGGCAGCATAGCCTTCTGGTGTAGCAGCCACTCCACCCAGCTTGGCATCATCAGCAAACTTGCTGACAGTGCACTCTGTGCCCTCATCCAGGTCATTGATGAATATATTGAACAGAACTGGCCCCAGTACTGACCCCTGTGGGACTCCACCAGTTACAGGCCTCCAACTAGACTCTGTCTCATTGACCACAACTCTCTGGCTTCTTTCCTTCAAGCAGTTCACATTCACCTCACTACCTGATCATCCAGACCACACTGCCTCAGGTTAGCTGCAAGGATGCTAATGGATGTATTCATGTGAATGACCAAGTATGAATATAAATAAATTGCTATAAGACAGACACAAACAGGGATATCAGGATCCAGTTATTTTTGTAAGATGAGACCTTCGTTCATGGAGGGACAGAGGCAAATAATAGAAATTATGGCAGCGATATAGAACAGTGAGGCTTTATTCTGAGGCAGAGTTGAACAAAGCATTTTTGATAAAGTAATCAATGCCAAAGCAGAGAGCTTTGCTATAGCTATTTTATGAAGAAAAAGAAAAGTACATATGTTCTCAGAGTAACCACTACAACATCTGTTATCATCAGAAAAATTAAATTTGACTAAAGGAAATTTATAAAATAAAAGTATCCTTTTCTTGCTCTCTTTTTTTCCCCCATTTTGTATGTTTAAAGCCAAAACTTGAGACTGATGAAAAAATAATTAAACAACAACAACAAACACACATCGTGGCACTTCGTCTGTATCCTTTCTCAGTGAACCTGATATTTTGATTTCCAGCTCAAAATTAATTTTTTTCAGCCCACCAAAAAGGTAACCCTGTCAAGTGCATGAAAAGGACACAATCTCACTATTGCAGTAAAATAAGATAAAATAGAATTAAATTAAATTTAAAAAAAAAAAAAAAGAGAAGAAACCAGAATCAGCTGCTCATTATTGATACTGCATTGCTCAGAAAAGAGAAAGATAACCTTCCAGTATCTGAAGGGGGCCTACACGAAGGCTGGGGAGGGACTATTCACAAGGTCTTGCAATGACAGGACAAGAGGCAATGGGTTTAAACTGGCAGAGAGGAGATTTCGACTGGATGTTACGCGGAAGTTCTTTTCAGTGAGGGTGGTGAGGCACTGGAACAGGTTGCCCATGAAGGTTGTGGCTGCTCCCTCCCTGGAGGTGTTCAAGGCCAGGTTGGACGAGGCCTTGAGTAACCTGTACTAGTGGGAGGTGTCCCTGCCTATGGCAGGGGGTTGGAACTAGATGATCCTTGAGGTCCCTTCCAACCATACCACTCCATAATTCTATAACACAGCTGGTTTTCTCTGTCTTGAGAACATAATGTTTTCAGCAAGGTAATCAGGAATTCGTCAGAAGACATACTGAGAGCATATAATGGGAAGTACCAGGGTTCATTTCTGCAATGTTGCTTTTCACACCCAACTACATCTTAAAATGATGTAGAAATTAGTAGCCTGGAAAAATCATATTTGAATGAAACTGAAAATAGTTAGGTGAAAAATGGTATTTCTACAATTAAATATTTACTCCTGCAAAGTTCTTTATATATTTAAGGAGAATTTAATCTTCTAGCCTCTATTGTTGTGAATTGACTAGTCAGCTCAAAATGCATCAGTTTTCTGGTGAATATTGGCCGGAGAATCCATGTGGTTCAGTACAAATATCTTTAATCACAGTATGTGAAAATTTACGGTGAATTTCAATCTCCTCTGAACACTTGTGTGCAGACTAAGTAGATGGCTACTAAATGCTGAAGCCAAGTCTTATCTCTAGTATAAATGAGAGAGTGGATTGTTCAAGAGGTGCTATCAGGGCCCTATGTATGGAAAGTTACTGCTCTCAAGGAGTGATATTTTCTAATTATTTCACATGGCCGACATGAATAGATGCTTAGGATTTATTATCTAGGGGGCTAAAGTCTCACAAATATTTGAATAACGTGCATGCAAAAGGATTACACAAGTTCATACTGAAAACTAAAATGGGATGAATTAATAAATGTACTGACACAAGTACTACATCCCTGGGGAGATTTAAACCAGAGGCTTAGTGGAGAACCTGTCTAAATTTGAACTTCTTGAGCTATCTACTTCTGTTAGTGGAAGCTGATAGCAGTGAATGTTAGCTAGTATCAGAAGGAGTAACTACATATCACATTGCACCCTTGGTGTTAATACAGGGAGAACATTGCATCACATCTGTACATGAAAGGCCCATTTCTTGCTAAGTTTCAGTGTCATTATGGTCCAAAATGTGAGATCCTGATCCTTTAAAAGTATGACTGGGCTTTAGGTGAAATGAAAGTTACATCCAGGTTATGTGTTTCACTGGCAAAAAAGCCCAACACAATCAATCTAATAAACAAAACCCCAACTCAACAAAAAAATAAAAACACAAAAAACCCCAAAACAGCAGGACTTTATCTGTGACTCTATTCTATGTTTCCCCTTGTTATACCCCTGATTAGACACTCACTTAAGATTTTATCTTTTCTTAGTGTTCCTCTCATTAACACCTTTCTGTGTTTTCAATTCTAAATTGGAATTCCCTTTGTTCAAAGGCTGTCATCATCTTCCTTATGCCTATGTGGAGTGAACAAAATTTCACTTTTAAAAAGCTGATTCCCAAAGAGATCCATCAGAGTTCGTTCCAGCAGAAGAAATTCCACAAGGATACTTGCACCTGCTCTTTCTCCAATATTTCTTTAACAAGTATTCCTTTCAATGCATCTACATTCCATTCATTAATCTGTCTGTTTGCTGACTTATTTCATCCATCTGTCCTTCCACTTAATCCATGTAGTAAATCCTTGCATAAATCATTCACATAGGGCCACCTCTCAAATTCTTCCAATCAGCGTTTCTATCAGCTCTTTCTGTATGCTTTATTCACTTAATATCCTCTCTCTTAATATACTGCTGTTCATGCACTGTAAACTATTTTACCTTTGCACACTATATGTAAGTATGTCCATTGCTCCATGATTAACAGCATTGGATATTTGAACGTTCTCTGAGCTAAGGGCAGAAGACCAAGAGAAGGAATTTTTTTTTTTTAAAGCGTGATAATAGAAATGTTTATTGCAACGAGAATGTAATGGAGGGGTTGATTACTTGATGTGAGATGGTATTTTTTCCAAACTAACATTGTTTATTAATTTTGATATTCAGAACTCTTACCACCCTGACCAGAATCTTTTAATAATAATTACATTCTTTTGCGGTGGTCGTGGAAACATTATACAGATGCTAACATAGGATCTAGAATGTGTAAGAAATAACTCGCAAAATATAAACATTAAACTCAGTTGAACAGGAAGAGAAGGTTCTTCCAGTCAGTTATACCATTTGTCCACTAGATGGACTCAAGGAGATCCTTTCTGCTTATGGCAGAAGGCTAGGATTCAATTACATTCCGTTACAGAGCTTTGCTAAAGAGGCTTTTGAGTATTTACTCACAAAAATTATCTCCTGACTCATGGGGCTAGCTTCAGCTTTAGACAGCAACCAAACACTTTGAGGGAGTTCTATGGATGCCTTGTCAACCACTGCCGCTTCTGATTTGATTCTTCCCAGGCTTCACAGGATGCTGAGGAAAGGAGGAAGATGATATCTGACCTTATCCTGGCCCCTCTGGACGATCTGTGTGTGCCTTCCAGGGCTCCTCGTCTTGGCAGGTATAGGCGGGATGCCTTCAGATGTGCAGTCTTGGCATGGATGTCACTCTGGCTATGCAGGCCTATTAAGAGAAGGCATTTAAAACCTATTCCTGGTAAACTTGAAGCAGGCAGTTTCCAGGCAGATAAGCCCAAAGCATTAGGGCTTATTAGGCAGCAGGGCTAACTTATAGCTTAGCATAGCACAATGCTGCAGAAGGCAAAGGCAGAATCAGTGCCAGAGGCAGAAAGCATGTTAGGCAGAGACAATGGCAGTAACAGCAGCAAGCAGCAAGCAAGCACAAATACAACAACAGAGCATATTGTGTTACCTGCTCATCTCTTTTTATCAATACAGCCCAAAACTAATGGGCCTTTGGACACAAGATAGCCAATAAGAATGGCAGTTAGCCAAGCTTAACCATATTAGGTGAAGCCATAGGCTTGATTTACCCAAATTTGGGAAAAACATAGACCTTGCACAAGGTAGGCACAGGCCAAGTGTATGTACCTTGTTCACCACAGAATTAAACAGGAGTAAAACAAGTCTGGGCAAGCCAGGACATGTTCAGGTCTATTTTGGCCTATTCAGGCCATCCACGACAAGAGAAACAAACCCCTGTAGTGGTATATTCAGTGGTATGTCTTCCCACATCATATTCTTTGCATAGTTTTTAAGGCTTTGAACAAATCACTTTGCAAGAGAACAAAACAAAACCAGAATTTACACAGGCATAAAACCATGTCCATTTGTCTGATGATGCAAAGGATGCTGATGCCTATAGAATGAAGGATTAAAATAAATTGTAACAAATGTTCTGCTGATGGAAGAAGATCAAAAAAGGCAGTTGGATACTGTGTGTCTGAGAATAAGGAGGACATAACAGAATGTGGGAGTGTCTAGGTGGGCTACGTAGTTTGGATTATGCATTTTATAGGATCGTACGCAAAATTGCAAAGATAACAGTCACCTTTTGTCTACTTTTTAAAAACTGTATTCTTTTTCTGTGCTGGGTTTGAGAAAGAAGAAGGAGTTTGAAAAAAATAATAGAGAAAATACAAATTTAGACAAAAGAAATTAAACAGGATTGGAAGGAGAAAATAATTTGATCATAGCCTGATACATTCATAATAGCAATATTCAAGATGGAAAGGGAAAACTAATTCACTGTAACAGAAGATGAAGGGATAAGAAGAAGTAGTTGGAAACTGTGGAAGGGAAAAATTAGAGCTGATAGCAGAAAAACATTCTTAAATTGAATTCTTACGGTACAGAGCTACTGGAATTAGACGGAGTGTTGAGAAAGAGGAAGAAATGACCTACTTAACAGTGGAAGAAATTGGTCAGTAAGAAGAAACATATATAGGAAGATGGGATTAGGTATTTCAGTCACATTGATTGAAGTGATTTGTAGTTCTTGGTGCTACAGGTTTTCATGCATCAGAATACAGAAATCTATGGGGGTCCAAAAGAGCTGTTATATTGTACCACCAACTCCCTGGCTTTGTGTCTGGGCATGATCGCTTTGACATTGTCCCTTTCACATGCACCTTTCTCTCATCCTGGTCTCAAAGGAAAACTCAGGCACAGGTGCATACTTGTGCCTAATCCTGATGTATGTGAAGCATAGTCCAGATGGAATGTGGAAATCATCCTACCTGATTTCAGGCACTGACACCAAATACGTCCATTGATGTCACTGTTGCCCTAAGCTCCCATTAACTGCAGAGGAGAGTCTCCCCTAGAGCAAGTTTCATCTCACCTAAAAGCAGAAATGCCAGAAATGCACCCAAATGCTAGAAATGGATTCCTGTCTGAAGTCCTGGCTTAATGAATTCCTGTCCCCAAAATTCTTAGTTCTTTCACAGGAGCACAGGATGTCAGGGGTTGGAAGGGACCCAAAGAGATCATTAATTCTGACCTCCCTGCCAGAGCAGGACCATACAATCTAGCTCAGTTCACACAGGAATGCATCCAGACAGGCCTTGAAAGTCTCCAGAGAAGAAGACTCCACAACCTTTCAGGGCAACTCTCTCTACTCAACTACTGCATTCAGTTGCATACTGTATTGGGGCAGAGTAGTTCAGCAAGGCAAAGGAGGGGATTCTGCCCCTTTGTTCTGCTCTCCTCAGACCCTGCCTGGAGTCCTGTGTGGAGTTTTGGAGGCCCCATGACATGATGCTGTTGTAGCTGGTCCAGAGGAGGCCATGAAGATGCTTGGAGGGCTGCAGCAGGTCTGCTATGGGGATGGGCTGGGAGAGTTAGGGCTCTGCAGCCTGGAGAGGAGAGGGCTTCGAGGAGACCTTATGGTGGCCTTCCAGGTTCTGGAGGGGGCTGGGGAGGGACTGTTGACGGGGTCTTGCAGTGACAGGACAACGGGCAATGGGTTTGAACTGGCAGAGGGGAGATTTAAACTGCGTATTGGGAAGAAGTTCTTTCCAGTGGGAGTGGTGAGAGGCCAGCACAGGTTGCCCAGGGAGATTGTGGAGCACAGAATCCCGCAATGTGATCGAAGATCTGTGCTCCACAGCCTCCCTGGAGGTGTTTAGGGCCGGGCTGGATGAGGCCTTGAGTGACCTGTGCTGGTGGGGGGTGTCCCTGCCTGTGGCAGGGAGTTGGAACTGGATGGTCTTTGGGGTCCCTTCCAACCTTACCATTCTATGGGATCCAGTGCATCCATAAAAAATAATAGTTATGAAGGTAGTTGTGTTTTCCACATTTTGTATACTTCTTAGTACTTGTCATGAGATTGAGTCATTGATGGTGGAAGAGTCTTCTTCTCTGAAGACTTTCCAATCCTGCCTGGATACGTTCTTGTGAAAGCTACCCTGGGTGATCCTGTCTTGGCAGGGGGGTTGGACTTGATGATCTATGGAGGTCCCTTCCAATCTCTGAAATTCAGTGATTTAGTGATTCTGTGGTTTATTCTTGTTATTGTTTGGTTTTGTGGGTTGGTTGGGATTTTTGGTTGGTTGGTTGATGTGTTTTATTTTTTTAATTGTAGACAGCAACGGGCAAGTGGCTGAGATTCGACATGCATGTCATATATATTTAGGTCCAGAAAGATCGATCACAGTGCCAGAGTTAGAGGGACCCTGTGCATGATCCAGGTGGACAAGTCCTGGAGATCTCAGTGATTTTCATATTCATGGCAGCCACCCACTTAGATCTGAGTCTGTGGCTGAACCCCTTTCTGGATATTAGGACTAGTTTGTAAAAAGATAGAGCTACAGACAGAGACAGCCATTATCCAAGGTAAGAAGTTCTAGAAGAAAAAAACTTAAAGAGAAAAGACTGAAGGGAAGATGTAGATGTGAATGCTATCATTCTAAAAACAGCTAAACAGAATTAATTATCACTTACTTTCTGCAAGATTAATTAAAAAAAAAAATAGCCCTGGAAAATGCAAAAGACTGAATGACCCTCCTAGCATTTCTTATCCCATCTTCACCATCTTTAAGTCTCTGCAGCCCAGGTGGAGAAATGGCTGAGCTTCATCTTTGCCCAGCTAAAAATAGAAGGCAGTGTGACAATATAAATCAGGAAATGTGCTCAGGGTTATTGGGCTGCTCCTAACTGCCAGCACAGAATTTTTGTTTTACTTTCTCTAAAGCATTTTTTTTTTCTCCTGTAAGGCTTATGGTACATTTAGATATTTGATTATATATGAAGTCTTGTATGATAGTTAATTAGCATTCCAAGGGAATATTTCAGTCTGTGCATATTATTTGCACAGGTTAAGTATTTCTGATAAGACTTTTTAAATCAGACAAGCTGAATTTGACTTAATTAGACCTATGAATACTCATGGAGAAGGTAAAAGGGAGCTTGCCCAAGTTTTTGTACCATGAAAATGAGGAAAAGGGGTATGAAGGGTAAGTGTGAGGGAGGGAAAACTCACTCCTAATCATTAAATAAAGAAGACAAGAAGAGAGAGATGTCATGAAATGCTCACAGCTATTCCTGTGCTCTCAGTGTAGAAAAAATGGGGAATGACAAACCTTTTTAGAGTCATCTTCATCAAAAAGGACAATATAGAAAATGTATTGGGTTATTTTTGGATAAAGAATTAAAGATGCAACTGACCAGAAGTAACTTACTTGCTAGTACTTTCAGGAACCTGTAAATGTATGGCTGCAAAATCTATTGTGCCACTGCAGCCAGCCCTTTAGATGTATTTTTTTTTCCTTTTCCTAAAATTAAGGACAACAAAAACATTGTAAATAGAGCCGTGTTTCATTGTGACATGCTGTTTTATCAGCATCAACATGTTCCTGGAGAATATGTCAATTTTGATGAAATTTTCATTGGAAAAGAGTGAAACAAATCACTTCAGCTGTCTTGTTTTATTTTGGTGGTGTCAAAACATTTTGTTTCACTATGGTACAGGCATATTATTTTGACGGCACTGTTTTGATTAATTGATTTTTGTTATGTACATAATATTTTTTTTATATTGAGCCTATATGAGATTTTAAAATGGTATATTGTACTGAAGATTGAAGATTGTGTTATAATCCGTTTTACCTTAAAAAACACTTTTTTTGGGGGGATGTAATTAAACGAGACATTTCCGCATCAGCAAACCAAAAAAATTTTACACTACCAAACATTTCAGTAGTTCCAAAAAACCTTAAAAATGTGTGTAGATGTTAGAAATGTGAATATAAGGCAATTTTGTTTGAGGTCAAGAAAAGATGATTTTTTTTTTTTTTAAGCTGAATTTTCCTTCACAGCAAAATTTCAGTGTCTCCTGCCTCTAAACATTTAACATATCTAGCCCCAAAGCAGTTCATCCTTTGAGACATGCTCCCACTTGCCACTTAGTATCTGGGTAATTATGTGGGGATATGTGATGCAGAAGGCACTAACAATAAAATTTCTGGTTACATGATGCTGTATGCATATGAGGTCATCACTTACAAGGATATGACCTTGTGCCATTTATTCAGGGAAATGTCTACTAAGACATTCTGGGGAAATGTCTGCTGCCATTCTGTGGTGTATTAGAAGGGCTGTGGCTAGTAGGTTGAGAGAGGTTCTCCTGCCCCTCTACTCCGCCCTGGTGAGACCACATCTGGAGTATGTGTTCAGTTCTGGGCCCCCCAGTTCAAGAGGGACATAGAACTGCTTGAGAGTGTCCAGCTCAGAGGGACAAAGATGATGAAGGGAATGGAACATCTCTCTTAGGAGGAGAGCCTGAGGGAGTTGGGGCTGTGCTGCTTGGAGGAGACTGAGAGGTAACCTCAGCAATGTTTATAAATATGTAAAGGGTGAGTGTCAGGAGGATGGAGCCAGGCTCTGCTGGGTAATGCCTGATGACAGGACAAGGGGCAATGGGTGGAAGTTGAGGCATAGGAACTTTCATTTAAACATGAGGAGGAATTATTTTCACTGTGAGGGTGACAGGACACTAGAACAGGCTCCCCAGGGGAGTTGTGGAGTCTCCCTCTCTGAAGATATTCTAAACCCTGCCTGGACATGTTCCTGTGTGATCTCATCTAGGTGATCCTGCTCTGGCAGCGGAGTTGGACTGGATGAGCTTTTGAGGTCCCTTCCAGCCCCTGACATTCTATGATTCTATGAAGAAAAAAAGTTACAAGTGGGCATCAGGTTTCATATAAAGTATTGGCTAGTCTATACTTTTTGGTATGTTCTGTTTCCAGCTGTATCAAAAGACAGTCAAAACAAGATACAGAACCGAATTTGTTACAAATACTGCTATGCCAAAACCAAAAATAATCACAGAGGAGTGATGGCTGAAGCCTACAGAAAAAAAAAAATGTGAAAAGTGCTTATTTACCTGGGTTTTGGGTTTGTTTTGGTTTGGGTTTTTTTTCCTACTCTTTTTTTTTCTCTTTGTCAATTTTTTATTTTTTTTTTTGTAAATTCTGAAGCAGACACATTTTATTAGAATAAAATAATGGTCTGTAAGTAATAGTATCAACTAGACACTAAGGCTAAAGGCCTTTAATAATATACATAAACCCATGCCCTAGATGAGTTCTTGCACTGTTACATTTACTCCAATATATGTGGATACAGAAGTAGATTTTGAGGTACATAGGTTTTAATGGCAGGGGGCCACACTCCTGAAAAACACAGAATAACAAACCCTATCTGAAAAAGTCTCTGGGTAGTCACCTTGTTTTCACAGTTTTGCTTGAGTATTCACTAATCAAAGCAAAATCCAGAAAAGAAGAAATACATCTATGATTTCTGTGTTAATGTTCAGAAACATTACGAAACCCTCTGCAAAGATGAAATACAAGCTTTCCACACAAACGTGGCAAATGTTCCAAGAACAGGAAATCACAGACTCACAGGATGTCACAGGTTGGAAGGGACTCAAGGAGATCATCGAGTCCAACACCCCTGCCAGAGCAGGACCATACAATCTAGCTCAGGTCACACAGGAATGCATCCAGACAGGCCTCAAAAGTCTCCAGAGAAGGAGATTCCACAACCTCTCTGGGGAGTCTGTGTCAGTGCTCTGGGACCCTAACAGTAAAGAAGTTTCCCCTTGTGTTGAGGTGGAACCTCCTGTGCTGCAGCTTCCATCCATTGCTCCTTGTCCTATCCTAGGGAGCAAGTGAGTAGAGCCTGTCCCCCCTCTCCTGACCTCCAGCCCTCAGATATTTATGAACATTTATTAAATCCCCTCTCAGACTTCTCTTCTCCAGAGTAAACAGCCCCAGGTCCCTCAGCCTCTCCTCATCAGGCAGTGCTCCAGTCCCCTCATCATCCTTGTAGCCCTCTGCTGGAGCTTCTCCAGCAGATCCCTGTCCCTCTTCAACTGGGAAGCCCAAAACTGAACACAGTACTCAAGATGAGGTCTCACCACGGCAGAAATAGTCTTAGTTTCAAAGGTAACAGTTTGCTTGGATATTTTATCAAGACTGAACATTAAAAAAATATATGGCCTGTCCTCTTAAAAAAAAAAAAACAAAACAACACTGCAGTAATACTGTGTAAATGTAATAGTATAAAGGCAATTCTCCTTGACCTTCAGGGACAGTCTTGTGTCCTGAAGCATGAGAATGGTGATACTTTCTCTTGTGATATTTTCCTGGATAACAGTCCTCAGATGCTAATCTTGTGTGTATACCTGCCAAATCCTTTCTTCAAATTTGCAAAGCTTTTTGCTTTATTGAGAGAAATAACACTGTGGAACTGAGAGCTGCATAGCAAGCAGATGAGTTTTACTGATTATTTCATTGAAAAATAATGCCCTTTTTTTTTGTCCATTGTAAATCTGCTTCCTTCAAATGTCATTGAGGACTCCTCTTGCATTGCATGAATCAGCTGGTCTTCCTAATATGAGGTGTGTTTATATACCTCGATGTTGTCTTAGCTTCATCTTGTGTCCAGGACACCATTGACCATTCAGTACCAACTGACATCAGTAATACAGAATGAATCATGGAATGGTTTAGGCTGGAAGGCACCTCAAAGATCATCCAGTTCCAAACCCCCACCATAGGCAGGGACACCTCCCACTAGAACAGGTCACTCAAGGGCTCATCCAACCTGGCCTTGAACACCTCCAGGGAGGGACCAGCCACAACCTCCCTGGGCAATCTGTGCCAGTGTCTCACCACCCTCACTGCAAAGAACTTCCTAACGCCTAGTTTAATTCTCCCCTCTGTCAG
>WBNM01028205.1:0-28518 GCA_013399055.1 Ramphastos sulfuratus
ACCAGGATGTCAGATTTGTTAGTAGTAATATTTTGACTCAGAAATTTTGCAGGATTTATGATTCAGCTAATTATTTCTCTTGTGGAGTCTCTTACTAGCAGTATCAGAGACTGACTGTTTATTTTGACCACAAATGTTCTGTCTATACCTCTCAACTAAATGAATCATCCAAAAGACAGGCGAAGCATTGGTCATGCCACTCTCACTCTCATCAACACTGAACACCATATTGCTATTATCATTAACCAACACTTATTTTTCTTTACATCTTAAGCAAGTAAGACAAAATTTGCATGGGATCTATCTTGTGTGCATGCCTTGGTACCATTTTCCTAGAGTTTTTTTAGTTCGAACACTATTGCTCCAGTCACTCACTATCTGAAATAAGGTGCCCTCAACAGTTTAGAGGCTCCTCAGAAGATTCTGTCTTCTTAGTGCTAACAGAAGATGACTGCATTGTCTGGGGTGGATTGCATTGCATACTTGCCCCATTTGCCTTCAGGTCCCTGCTCTCAGAACTATCTGTTGGAAAGGAATGGGGATGGTTCCTCTCCGTGAGGGAATTCTTCAGTCATCCCATTTGAAAGCAGAAGGCTTCAAAGACTGTAAGAAACTATTTGTAAAGAAAGAGTACATCTTTTTGGTATAGAGACTACACAGGAAAACAGACAGACTCAGTGCTTGCTGTTTGTCAAGAGAGGTCTGATGGACTCAGAGCAGGAAGTAAAAGGGCAGCCAACTCTTTTATCCCAGGGCTAGCTCTCCTGTTTTGTTACTCGTTTGTCTAGCTCCCTCAGAGGCAGGCTGTTTCAAAATAGCACTGTATTCAAAACACAGTAAAAAGCCAATTCCTTCTTAAATATTATGAGGCAATATTCTTGTTTACAAGAAAGCTCTTCAGGTGTCCAGAATGACTTAATACCTGTATAGTGACCCAAAGCACTGCTCTCATTTCTAGCTGGCAGAGAAGAGTCTGGTCCTATGCACTTTGGGGACCTCTGAATAGTTTGGATAAGAGGTAGTGACAGTGACTTGGACAGGAGAAACATGGAACTCAGAGGATTTTAGGTTTCTGTTGAGAGGAGTGGGAATGCAACTGGGGCCTTATCAGTTTAAGCATGATTTTAGGAATAATCGATGTCATAATAACAGAGGAAAAATTTAGAGGTGACCATTTGAGGCAAATATCACATAATGCTCGTATTCATACAGACAGAACACATGCTGTCCCTTAAGAAGTGTGGCCATGTCTATACTTCCTATCAAGAGGCATCCTGGCCCAGCCTATCCTCCTATTTCTGATTGTATGCTTGCTAACCTGCACAAAAATCATGCCAGTGAGCACTAGCACTTGGCACCAGATCAGGACAATTGATTATGGATCATCTCTAGAGATTGTGCTTTGGCCTGGTATAATTTGCTAACGGGACTGTGGCCCTTTACTGAAAGCGCATTGCTATCGGAACAGCCTTTACCATTTTTCAATTCTGTTATAGGAATGTCAACATTTTCCTTGGCAAAACTGGCTCTTAGCTTGTTTCCTACCGGTGTCTGCCACTTGCTATCAAAGACTTTTTAGTTCTGGATCAAAGATTGTATGGAGCTAATAAATTATTTTAAATTCTGGTTGCTGGCTGCTATCTGTCACTCTGGTAGCAGAGTCAGACATAAAGACATGACTCAGTCAGCACTCAAGAGTGGGGCATTGTTTAGAACATGCTTCGTTATAAACATTTGTGCAGCATGCCTTTAGAAGAGGCTTCCTACATAAGGAGAGCAGCTTATCTTTGATGTTTTCAGCTGTCTCAGTGAGCTTTTAATTAGATGGTTATGTGGTGTGGAGGAGTTCTAGAAGGCCACAGGTCCTTTGGCTGTGTAATTACAACTTGATTACAATTGTAACTTTCCTTTTATTTTTCATATTTATCTTTCTGTTGAAAGCCAGAAGTCTTTAACTTGTACAAACTCTTCTCACAAGTCTTGGAGAGGAAAATCAGCATTTTATGGTGAATCTTACAAAGGAATAGTCAAGAACTGTGGACTCCAAATTCATTAAATGAGCACCTCATTTTTGCACCCCATTTTTCACTATCTTGGCGTTCTTAATGAAAAGGTTTTTAATGTACCTTGCAAGTATTAATCTTTTACAAAATTAGTACCACCTCATGGTTGAATTTTTGCTTTCAGGTGAATATGTTTCTTCCCATTTGATAAGGCAGATGCTCCAACCTTTGGGAAGGAGGAATGGGATAAAACGTCAAGCTAAGAGAAGATATTTTGCTGCTTAGGCCTTGGTCTTTCTAGCCATATTGTGCTTCTCTTCACCTCTGTCACCTTCGTGTGATTTCCTGGGCACTGCTCTGTCCTTTCCTAGGCCAGAGGCAAAAGCACAATAAATGGAGATATTTCCTGTCTACTCCACCCTCCCCTCTGATGGGCACCTCTCTTTCTTTGTCCTTGGTAGATACATGCAGAGCTTGTTTTAAGGTGGTCTTTAGCTCAGTTTACAAGATACATCCAGCAATCTCAGCTGCATCATTCTAAGCTACTTTCATAGTAAGCTTTTCTTTTTTCCAGACAGATTGCTTAAGCATATTGCACTTATGAACAGTGTTATTAAATGTACATAGCCTAAATCTTATGCATAAATTTAATAGTGAATCAGGTTTCTTCTCTGCATTTTTGTACCCTGCGGCACACTGAGGATGGGTAGCTGTGACAGCACCTCTTTCTCAGTCCCAACCACAGAAGGAACTCAACAGCACTGCTGCTGTTATCTGTATCAGTTGTAAGGAGGATTGCTGTAATGGAGGAGTAATTAATTGATGTGAGATATGATTTTTCAAAATGAATATTGTTTATTAATTTTGATATTCAGGAGTCTTGCCCCCCATCCACTAATTTTAATAATAATTGGTTCTTTTGCAATGTCCATGGAAACATTATACAGAGGGATAATATTGGATCTAGAAATAACTAGCAAAAATATAAACATTAATTGAATTGGATGAGAAGGTTCTTGCAGTCAATACACTGCTTGCAGTTGATTGTGCCACTTGTCCACTAGATGGACTCAAGGAGTTCTGCTTATGGCAGAAGGCAATGGTGAATTACAAGAGGCTTTAAGTATTTACCCACAAAATATTATTTCCTGACTTGCAGGGTTAGCTACAGCTTCAGACAGCACCCAAACACTTTCAGGGAATTCTGTCGGTGTCTTGTCAGCCACTGAGGCTTCTGATTCTTCCCAGGATTCACAGGGTGCTGGGGAAAGAGACAGACAATCTGTGACCTGGTCCTGATCTCTCTGGATGATCTATGTACCTCCAGGACTTCCTGTCTTGGCAGGAGGCTTTCAGGTGTAGACAGGATGTCTTGTGATGTGCAGTCTCAGCACAGATGCCACATTGGTTANGTCCATTTTCTGTGGGACAGACATAAGATACAGGGATGTAATTCATTCATTTAAATGTTTGATTTCAATCACAGACCCTTCCAGGAATTCAATACTTACCAAATTCCAGTAAGAATGTACAATTTTTTCTCCCTTTTCCTTGCTCATTGACAAGTTATCTATTTTTAAATTACCCCCTTGCCTTCACTTAGAGCTTATGTCACAATCCATCATGCCACACTTCACTGTAAGAATTCTGAAAACCACAGATGTACTAAATTGACAACTTAATAGTCAATTTTTTGGTTGGCTGGTAGTTAATGGAGAATTTTTTTCTTTATTGTATAATCCGATTTGTCTGAAATGAGGAGTATCACACATCTGTGCTGATTAAACTCTCTGAGGTTATATTTTTCCAAGTGAACTCTTAGAGTTACTGTCAAAATTCAGCATGCAGTCACTGGTATTCCCCAGTAAGACTTTCCCTTCCTACCTGGGTGTAAGTTAACAGCATGTTGCCCTTCCTTGGTTTACAATTACTGTTTTGAGGGGCCCAGAAAGGAATGTGAAGCATGAAAGAAGAGTTGTGGCTGTGCATAAAGTGTGACTTAATGAACTTACTAAGCTCCAGTTAAACTACTAGCAAAAAGAGACAGCAAAGCCCACACACCCAAACTGACAGTCCAGCATCTATTTTTGTGGTGGTAGTAAACAGATGTCAGTGATGAGGTTCTGGCACATAAAACTGACTTGTGAAATTTTTTTGTCTACAGTCTGTATTGAAAGTGGGTCAGGCAGCATGACACCTGAATATTTTTTTAAAATGAAATGTTATAAAAATTTTTAAAATGTACTCAGCACAGCCCAAGTGGAATCGACTTGTCCAACAAACATTCTGCAAATATGTCAAGTATTTTATTTTATTTTTCTGCCATCTCTTTTCTTCTGGATATACTATCTGTCAAGACAAAACCTGGTGTCATTCGTCCTGTGCTGGTAAAAGGAAAGAGTGCACAGCAGCAAGAGGAGCCCTATCAACCTAATCCTTTTAAAAAGTACCTTGAAGAAATCAGTGATCAAGATATTGAGCAGGTAAGTAACACTCTTTGAAGGATTTTTTTTTTTTTTGGCAGCCTCAGCTAATTTCCTTAAAGATTATTGAATAGTCTTAGATTCTTATTTTAACCTGGTCTCTTCTTTATTTGCAAAGTAAAATGATTCTCTGAGGAGCACCTGGCTCCTGGACAAGAATCTCCAGGCTGGAGATGGGCAGCTAGGCTTTCTGCAGGGACATATTTTGGTGGTCTAAGGACCTGTACATAGAGGAGTGAACATTTTTTATGATGCTGTAGGAAACACTGCACAAAACAAAGTGGAAATCCTGTCCTCCTCTGTCAAGCAGATGTCTGGATCAGATCTACTGGAAAGTGCTTCCTCCATTTGGGGTACAGACCTGAATTCTCTTAAAAGAGAAATGGGGGCTGCAAAGACTGGGCAAGATTCCCTCTTTCCTCTCTGAGGGAGACTGCATAGGAGCCCCAGTGATTTTCCATGTCACTCCTCAGTGTGTTACTCCACCAGGACCATATGCACATCCCTTCAGAACTTAAGGGGGCAGCTTTTCTGCTACATGTGAAGGGCATTAATGGGCAGTCCATGGGGCAGCAAAAGTGTTGTTTTCTCCAATAGACCTCTGCATAAAGCCATAGAGTCACCTTGCAAAATTATATCTTGAACTTTGCTGACCTCTATGAACCGTTGTCTCTGAGAAACCCCAGATAAATTATTCTGTTAAGCCTTTTTCTTGCAGATCTGTGTTTGTGCGCATTATTGTGAATTAAGCCTTAACTGTGATGCACAATCTGAATGTCCCTGTAGCATCTTGTTATAAACCTATCTAACATGCTTGCAATCTTCCATCTGGAGAGCTGTAAAATGAAGCAAATAGTCCTCTTGTCAGACACATTCTAAATAAAATACCTTGTTAATTGAATTTCTCTTACTACTGTACCTCTCTAGTCACATTACAGGGAGACTTTATTAAAGGCAGTCCTCTCTTTTTCCTTTTAAAATTGTATTTGAAAAACATTTAGTTCTTTATATTCTTTCCCATAGCTCTGACTCACCATAGGATAATCCCAGTGTTTTTCAGGAGTGCTCAGCATTACAAATGGAGAAAGGTTTATTTGTAGTATTAATGGGCTCCAGCAACACATATGAGTGGCATCAAAAGGTTTCTCGCTCTACAGGTTTCTAGAGAATGTAGAATAACAAAAAAAAAAAAAAAAAAAAAAAAGATTTACAATTTGTTTTTGAACTTCCCAGGGTGACAGTGAATAGATGACTTCAGACACTACAGATGAGTTCATAATGGGTTTTTCATTCTTAAACTTGCTGAAAACTTTCTAATGCCAGGGTGCTGTGCTGCCGTTTCCTAGGATGAAAGAGAAGGGCTAACCTGTGACTGCTGCTGGAGAACGTCTGGTTCAGGCCACCTCAGTGGGGCCTCTCTGTAAAGGCAGGGATGGCTTCCCTTTCATCAGGGCTGGGCATCAATTCTGCTGTCTATAGTTTTGCTGACGAAGTTTTGTGATTACCAAACTTTGTATTTGCAGGAAGATACAAACCTGGGTTATACCAAAGTGTGAAGCTTTCTGACATTTGAAGCTAATTTTGAAAGCCACAGTACTGGTCAAATACAACATATACCTTATGATTTCAGCTCTTGCCTCTTGGTGCAGGTCCCTTGCGAGTTGTGAAGACTTGGGTGCACACATGAGGATGTTCACAATCTTACAGGAACTGTGGGGCTACAGCACTCCTTGTGAAACTGGGCTTGGTGCCCAGACAAGAGCTGAAAATTGTGGTAGTTTCTAACCACAGGATTGTTAGCTTATAAGGACACTCATCCTGCTTCTACACTTGCTTTTAGTAGTTAGCATTTTTGACTGCACAGCACCTGGCTTCCAAGACTGGGAGGTGCTCCCACTAACACACCAAAAACAAGTAAATTGCCTGCTTTCATGGGTTATAAGAGTTGTATATTTCAATTGGGAGACTAGCAGCTAGCCTTTAAGCTCCCTGTGGAACAGTCAATGCTAGTCCACTTGTTCTCAAATAAGAGCTCAGCAGGCATCTATCCTAGCTGAGGGCCAAACCTCTTACAGAATTACTTTTTTCCCCTGGCTTTTTTTCAAAGGTTTTCCCAGTCCTGCTATGAGGTTCAGCTCTTAGATTTAAATTCTCTTGCTCCCTCTCCATTTTCTTTTCTTTTCTAATACCATCACCAAAACCATCCTCTCTAGGTGACATTATTGCCCCTCCTTCACCCAGTTCATTTTGAAAGGACAGACCCTTTCAAGCAGAATCTTCAGTGATAGTACAGACTAGATTAGGTTCCAGGTGGCACCAGCTTTATTAACTTCTCTCTTTTGATATTTCTTAGATCTCTGCCATACCTCCCATCCCTGCCAAACCTCTCAGTGTGACACTGAGCACTGATAACTACGTGGGTGACACTCAGTTAGAGTTATAATGATGCAGCCAGACATAACTACTAATCTTCAGCTTCACATCCCTGTATTTGACATGTGGGTTTTCTGCACAACAGAGTAGCTTCCTTGCTTTCCACTTCATTAAGGAGTATTTTCATGTTGAAAAGACCATTTGCTTTGTAAACAAAAATAATCATTTTTGCTTTAACAGACAGTTGTTCTCATTTAGATAATCCAAAGTAATGAATAGAGACACAAACAAATTTCTAAATTGGTGAAGATTGTCTGGAAATGATTTAGAACAGTTCACACACAGTTCTTTTTATCTATGTTCCGGGTATGCTGTATATAGATTTACATCATTGGTGCCAATAAAATTTACAAGCCAGGGAAAAATATCTTTTTCTTTTTTTTNTTTTTTGGGGGGGGGGGGGGGGGGGGTTTTTTTTCCCTTTTTTTTTTTTGTTTTTTTTTTTTTTTTTTTTTTTTTTTTTTTTTTTTTTTTTTTTTTTTTTTCTTCCCTGAGGACAGGTATAACTTGTAGCACTGCCTATTGAGTAGATAATTCCCATCAAACATTTGTTACAGTGTATTATTTCTGAATTTCTAATCAGAGAATATGAAGCTTCCCACACTTTTAGATGCCCCTAGTGGAGATGGCAATTTTTACATCATGAGAAAAAAATTTCTTTTGCTTTTGCTTAATACATTTCTATAATGTTTCAGGAAAATAAACAAATTAGACCAAACGTGCTCTAATTTGTTCAGAACAGCATTAAATATAACTCTTGAACAGTTCTGGTATGATGGCTTCAAGAAAGTTTTCATTTGAAACTGGTGAAACAATCATTATTTTTTGGGGGGAGGTGGTGGAAATAGGGCACTTTGTTTCAGAGTGAAAACAGCTCATAATTAATGTTAGAGAATTTATGTGCTTGCAAATAACAAGGCTCTTTTGTCATTAAAATGATAAACCACTGTGGACAATGGAAGAGCAAGATAAGAATGAAATAGTGAGATATTAGTTGCGCTTGGCATGAAACTTTGAGGCCAGTTTGCAAGTTTCATTGCAAGCAGAAGTGAGGCTGGTGTCTCTGAGAAGGAGCAGCAGGAGGCAATGTGGTTGTGAAGCAGCTGCTGCTTGATCCTCTTCAAACTGCTCTTGATGTTGCCAGGCTCTGAGCTGCTGGTTTGCTCACACTCTTTCAGTGAGTGATACATTAGCTTCTGCTGGAACTAATTGCAGCTCTTGTCACACATTTTTGGGATCTTGAACTCAAAGGCACAGCATACAGGAGAGTTTCTGGTCTAGACTCAGCTAAGCAGGTGAGACTTTGGGATGTATTGTATCAACGACCTTGACAAAACATAGGATTTGTGCCAAAAGCTGGATATGTCTCCTTAATTCTATTCTAAATATTTTAAATCTTTTTTTCCTTGGATGAAAAATCACATACATATTAGATTTATTTAACCAGAAATGCTGTTAACTGCTAATAACTTACAGTAGTGAAATATACTGTGTATGAACCATCACTGGCTTAACCCTTAATTGGCTGGAAAGGCTTGTTAGCATTTTGTTTAAAAGGCTGAAGTGCTCTGCAAGTGCAAAACAAGGCTGACTTTCTTTTCTTCCTGACTGCCTTAGAGAGAACGATCACTGCCTAAGAGAGTCTATGCTGGTCAGCTGCCAGACTCTGAAGAAAGATCTAGAAATTGCTTTCTCTTGCCATTGACTGGAATAATAATTTAGGTTAATATGAAATGTCAATAGCATCTATTTTGGCCCCTCCATTCTGTGGGACTTATAAAATTTATGATTTTGCTCACTTACTAGTATGGACTGAAACTAAAACCAACCTCGCATTCCGTCTTTGAGGCATTCTGAACAAAAACATCATATCTACTGGACTGGGGTTTGTTCCATTTCAGCCTTCAGTAGCTGGGGCAAACGTGTTTAGGTAATGATGATTTTATGATTCAATATTTTCTTGGCAAGTTTCCCGGTTCATTGCAGGGCATTCATATGAACAAACAAACAGTTCATGACTGTGAATGTGGAAGTGAATTTTTGTAATTAAAATGGTTACTTCCTGTTGTTAATGAAAACACTGCTATAAAGTCGGAAATCTGCATGAGAAGATGAAAAAGGCAGGGAAAAGAAGATAATTAAGATAGTGCAATTTTTCATATATCATGTTAGCTGTTTTCTCAGACAAGGATATTCTTCCTGAATAGTTGCTGAAATAAGGAAATTAAGCTAATGCTCCAGTCTTCCATAGCACTGTCCACCCAAAACTCTTCTCTTGAAGGCAGAAGTTATAGGACAACCCAGCCTGTGTGTTTGCATTCCTCCCATATGGTGATTATTACATGGGCTCTTCATCCAAAATATTTTTATCCCAAGAAACTTTTGTCATTCCAAGCTGTCTTCATAAATTTTGCAAACATAAATGTAGCCACAAGAGCTACATAATTTCTACTTTCTTCCATTTTCCCATGTAGCATAAATTTACCCTAACACTTGGTAATTTTTTAATGTCTGCTGTTAGCAAAGGTATTTCACATGGTTTTCCTGTAAGTTTCGTACCTTTTATTTTTATGTAATATCTATATTATATATATTTTATGTATTCTTATTTTGTATTGACCTCTGACATTTTCCAGGTTGGTCAGCATCACCCATAGCTCAGAATTCACTGAAAAATGCTGTATTCTATCAAAGAAAATATCAGAGGATCATTTAATTGTATTTCAAATGCTTCCACAGCAGCATTTTACATAGTTATGTCATGAGGGAGCTAACTAGAAGGCCTGTGTTTTAGATAAGCCCCCATTACTTACCTGATGTGATAATTTAATAAAAAAATTCCACATATTTGGGCTTCTGGTTGACTTCCTGCCAACCTGCTCTTTTCACATAAGTAAAATAGACTCCTGACTTTGGTCAAGAACACATGCAATGGTAATGCTTGTGTTTCTTTAAATACATACCTTAATTTAGTTAATGCAGCAAATTCTGTCTTCAATCCTGTAAGATTTAGTGAAAATCCACTAAAATCTATGACATTAGCCATGATGAGTATAAAAAAATTAATAATTAGTCTTCTGAAGAAGTATTAGTGAGAATGACAAATATCATCTTTTTTTGAGACTTCAATATAACTCAGTTTACCCTTATTTTATAGCATTTAGAATAACTAAAATTAATTATTTGCAATAATTAAAAGATTTTAGCAAATAAAATTAACTGATTTAAAGTGAGACAACACAATTGTCAGAGATAGGTGACAATTATTGGTAGTGCTAGTAATTATTTCTAGTAAAATGTATTGTATTTCTGAACTGATGTCACTATCTAGATAGATGTGGTGCAATACTTTTGAAAACAAAATAAACCAGATGTGAATACTGAGCTAGTTTAACAGAAATAGAATTTTATTTACCTGAGAAGTAAATATTCACCATTTAAAGTAGTTTTTAACATGTTTCTGTTTTGGTCTATAGCATTAATAGTCTTTGATAACCTGTGATGGTTTGGGAGTGCCCCGCCCCCCCACACTTTGTAAAATCACCCAGACTACACTCAACTGGCTGGAACTTAAGGAATGAAGCTATATTTACAGCTTAGCACAATGTACAACCATATATATACACTATCTACAGGAATATTTACAGAAATATACAGGTTAAAGGGAATACAGAAACACAACACCCCTCCCAGAGATCAGAGACCCCCGGAGGGGCTTCCAACCACCCTTCCACCTTCTCCCCACCCCTATATCTTACCCCAAGGTTTGCCTTATGCCCAAGATGAGTTTGGAGGATCGGCCAGGGGAGTTAAAAGGAAGTGGTTACATAGGTTACTCGGCAGAGAGGAGAAAAGCAAGAAGCTAGACAGCCCGAGAGTGTCTGTGCCCGAGCGTCTTATCTATGTTTTGTATTCTTTTCTTATACATCTCAGTAAGCCTATGAGTGAAGTAGACATCACCATTGTTTTCCTTTCACAGCCTATAATATAATTTTCTCTATTAAAATATTCCAATTATCCTCAAACCAGCATATAACCAAAGGAAAATTAACATTAGTCTTATTCACATAGTCAATATTTAACATTTGAGACAGTATCTGTCTATAAAATGCCTGACAGTATTTGGCTATTATAATAACCCTACCCTCTGCACCACCTAACTATGACTGGAGCTAATAATGTCTTTAAAAATAAATAATTTAATTTCTTGTTATAAATAATCAAAATAACAGAAAACACAGTACATAAGACGTCAAGTTTTGAAACTTCAAACCATGAGGTCTACTCCACAAAACAAAACATCCTGACACCACAAGAATTTCTTTCCATTCTCTACTAAACCTGGTCTGTCATCTCTGTGAACCCCCTAGAGTGTTCCCCCTCCCTACTCCTCATCCTTTAGGCTAAGGAATAATATTCAGCGTGTCTCACTTGCTGGCTCTGCAGCCATCCATGAAACAAGACGGTTACTGTCCACATGGTCAACCTCCAACTCGCCTTTCAATCATGTGTTGTACTTTGCTTCGTCTTCCACTAGAGGGCAAAATCCACTGCCGCAAATTCTTGCAGTCGTTTGAAATATGTTGTAAACGAGCTACGGAGAGCACACAGGATGTGCCAGGGACTGAAGTTGCTACTCTCCACAATTTCTTTTAAACATTACCTGAGACAAGTATGCCCTCAGAAATTGGATATGGGATATGGCAAAACCCAGAAAAAAACATTGTTTTGTATCACTTGGTGCTAGATATGATGAGCTCCTTAATTCACTATCGTTTAATTTGTTGATTCAGGGTGTAACAAAATTATCTATTGGAAGGATACTGTGGCATTGTTTAGGCAGATTGAATCCTGTGCCAAGTTGTTTTTGTATGAAGCACTACCAGGTAAAAGAATCTTCTTAGACAATGAAATTATACAGATGAACTTGAAAGGTACATCTGTGGAGGCTTTGTAGATTATAACCATTCAGAGTGATGAAATCCATAAGCTGTGCCCCATGTGATTTTAGCTTCAATAGGAGAAGACAGCAGGAACTAAGACGTTGTTTTCCTTTTGCTTAGATAAGAGCAGAGAAGGCTCTCTCATCTGTTCACAGGCTGCTTCTGAAATAGAGATGTTGCTGGTTCTGTTATTGCTGTCCTTGTCATCTCCTTTGTTCTCTCCTTCCCTACTGTCCCTCCCAGGCATCAGACATTGCTGCAGCTGCATTCCTTGCTATTGAATAATTATATGAGTTGAACTTTTTTATTATTAAAAAAAAAAGTTAGTTTTCCTTTTGAATTGGAATAAAACAGAAAGGGATCTGGGGGTGCTGATTGACACCCGCCTAAACATGAGCCAGCAGTGTGCCCAGGTGGCCAAAAAGGCCAATGGCATCCTGGCCTGCATCAGGAATAGTGNACTGTGATACTGTGATACTGTAAAACAGCTCAGGAAGGTGGACGTGAGCACAACAGTTGATCAGCCATCTACTGTCTTTGACTTGGAACAATTGCTTTCACATAGAAGAATAAATCAGAAGCAAACAAACCAGTTCATTACTGCTGTGCCTCAAATTGGACCTCCTCATTGGGAAGATACTAATTCTTAATATTGTTGTGTTTTCTTTGTATGTTCTTGTATTTCATTCCTTAGGCTCAGTGAGATATTTTAATCATAACGTACTTAGATGTAATTTCTAGCACTTTGGAATTGTTTTAATAACGCCTGCAGAAGGCCTCTAGATGTCTTGCTCAGTTAATCTCTAAAGACACTTTCTGCAAAGCCATTAAATTGGCATCAGAAGATGAAGATAGCTTAGGCTCATCAGGAGACACGGCAAGATGTCTTAAATCTAGCACTGTTTGGAAAGAACTCTGCTACCCACTCCTGCAGATTCGACTTTTTCAAAAGACAACAAAAGGAATTGACTACAATGTTATTCCTTCTGGCCTAGCTAGTTAGACAATTTTGAGAGCTTTACTGTCCTATTTCCACTAGGAGAGTCTGATGATGGTTGGACACTGTTACTTCTTCAGTGCACTTATGCTCATTTAGAAAACATGCACACAAGAAGTTGTTTTCTGGAACAAAGTAGGATCAAATCTCAACCGACACTTTCCATAGCTAGAAATCAAAATGTGCTTCCCAGTGAATACCATTCCTTGAAGTATCATGGTTTGCTTCTTTGCACATACTTATGTTCAGTTTTGTTGCTTTCTCATTTATATAGGTTGCCTCTGCTGGGATATCTTAAACAAGTCTTAAGCACTAAAAAGTGCTTCAAAATGCTTTGTTTTCATTCTGAAAAGTCTCTATGTAGTATAAAACTTGAGTTCAGTCTTATTCTGGCTTTCTAGGATGGTGGCATCTACCCTTCTGCCTAGTGGATTTCAGGCAGTCATTTTAAATACATAAACCAATATAAAACATAATAGACATTCTGAAATATGGCCTTGACTCCACATCCAGTTATGTTAGAAAAATGTAAAAGAATATAATTAGTTTTGGTGAAATTCCAAGTATTTATTTAGAGTATGACTTAAAGCAGTCACCCCTGTAACAGAGATATTATATATTTGGCATTAGCAATTTTTTTTTGCTTTTGGCAAAGTGTTCTGAACTATGATGAAGAGGTCATACATGATAAGCTATGAATCATAGTACTAGCTTTCTCTTTTTCTTAATTAAACACTGACTATCATTTTAGTAGGTATATAATAGGCAAAATATGATATTAATACAAGTTTTAATATAGTAGGTGACAGTTGCACATATGTTCTCCTGAAAATTCAGTCTGTAGTTTGGATTAAAGTAGCTGAGGTCAAAGATCTCTGTTGTGTGGGAAGAAAACTTTTGAGGGAATGTTAGCTCTGAAAATTCAATCAATTTAATTTCACACAGAGGTTAAAGTTCTTTGGCTATTATCAGTCAATGAACAATGAACCCCTTTGCGGGGCAGGGAGGCATTTTCTAAGGAATTACAAAGAAGCTTTTTCTAAGCAGTGACTCAGTTTCTATGAGTCCATAAACAGCTCACAGTCAATATGCTGTGGGAAATTTCAAACACTTGCACTGCTGGAAATTCAGAATTTTTCTTTCCTATGCAAATAAAAATTTGAAAATGTTTTAATACCCCTGAAATCAATATGCATTATTTGGGTTATATGAACTGACTCCACGCAGATAGTTCCACTCCATGTGATTAGAAGATACTTTTCTCCTCTGCTGTCTTACTCTGTGGGGGGTATATGTTGTAATTCTCATGCCTCATGTCTTCATTATGGACCTTGTATCCTTGCTGGACACCAGCTCCTGTAATCATCTGTAGTGAAATTAGCCCTCTGAGGAATTGCAGACCCTGATTCACACATTGCATAAAATAGACACTTACCATGATTGCCCTGAAGTCCACTGGTAGTGAAATACGTTTTAATATTTTATGGAACTAATCCAAACCAAAGCATTCGGGTCACTAAACATAATATTGCAGTTATGAATGAGATTTCTTGTGATTAAACACTTAATTTTAATTTTCTAAATGGCTAGTGAGAGTTTGAAAGAGAGATCAAAATGTTTTGCAGAAAGCTGCTGGTATTTTTAATTTAAAAAAAACCATTTTGGCAGGAAATCCCAAATCAGTTTCATTGTAGCCTGACCCCGCATGAGACACTGAACTTGGCCTGGGAAAAGACAGCCAAGGGTAAATTGATGCAATCCACTTAGAGATAAGGAATCTCTCCTGCAAAGCACTGTAACTGCTCCAGCCTCTGGTATTCAGATACAAATCCTTCAGACTCACTCCACTCTGGTGCCCCCCAGGGCTGTGTCCTGTGGGAATGTGTCAGTGAACCGTGTTTCAGTGCGAGTTGTCCTTCCTGTGAAGGTACTCATCAGTATCTGGAGAGAGTTCTTAAATCTTAAAAGTTAAAAATGCACGGTAATGCATAATAATGATAGGTGGATCAGTCAGGATGTTCTACTGTACGTGTAGCTGAAGGCACATTATAGATCTCGGTTGTGATCACCCTTTCTGCTACATTTGCTTTTATAGAAAGATGAAAGGTGTGAAAGAATTGAGTATTTCACTGATTGAATCCTTGAAATGGATTTTATACTGTGTCAGACAGACTGTAGACATCGTAATTATAAGTTGTCACTTTATATTTTATCTCCCCTTAGTGGAATGTAGTCCTTGCTCTGCTGCTGGGGGTGTTTTACCATTTACTTGTACCCTATATTTCATGTTCTTGTATTTATAAAAAGTAGTTTTATAAAACACATACACTTGTTATGCATGTATAAATAAACATTTTTAGTCATTGGGAAATTTGTACTTTTTCCTGTTGTGAAGGAATAACTCTATGGTTCATAAGAATCTAGAGTACCCAATTTGTTTTTAAAAGCATATGAAAGACTTGAAAGACTAGCTTGAAATAGTAGTGTATATCTGAATGTTCTTTGGTTGAAACATTTTTTCCAATGTACATAATCTCTCACTGTCTCCAAAGAGTTTTAAACCTGTGTCTCAATTAGCAAAGGTTGCAAACCCTCTAGAGACTGACTTATATTTGTAAAAAAAAGGCTTGATATTGAGAACACCTCAGAAATCTTTTTTATTAGTTCAGAGGTAACTGTGATTCATAGCACAATAAAGATAAACTGACCTTTTTAAAGGCAAATATGTCTTGCTGATTACAGAGCAAAATGAACAAAGGTCTAACTAAGATGTTATATAACTACCTCTTTTTTAAGCCTTGTTTTGGCAATGTATATAAGTTCCCTTTGGACTTAAATACTACAGGTATTTATACATTGTCAGGATATCCTTCTCTGCTCTGTGGTTTGTGAGGGGTTTTTTTTTTTGGGGGTTGGTTTTGTTTGTTTGTTTGGTGTGTTTTTTTGGTTTGGTGTTTTGTTTTGTTTTGCTTTGTTTTTTTCTGCAGCCAAAAAAATGCAGATTTGTCTAGTTTGCCCCTTCACTGTTTTTAGAAATAACAACTAGCATGTTACCAGATACCTGAGTGGCATCTGGAAAATTTAAGAAATATTAATTAACCTTTTAAGAGTGATGCAGAATTTTGTAACTGGCAAAAGAATCAAGAATAGAAATTATAAAAACAATGTTGTCATCTTCTATCATCAATGGATACAGTTCTTCTACACTTCTGGAAGAAAACAGGGCTTCTTTCCAGCTGCTCTGACCTGGAGATGAAAGATTGCCAGTGACAGAGCTTGCTGAGGTCTCACTAAGACAACACACATGTAAAAAGTACATAGTCCAAGTTGTATTTGCATTTCAGATCTTGTGGTCACAGGCATGTTCTTATATGACTCTGAGGGGTGATAGTCACACAATGTCCAGTAAGGAAGATTAAATCCCACCTCATCCTACACCCTTTGCATTTTGGTACTTTTAAGTTGCCTATCTTGTACTCTCATGTTGATAGCTCATCTTTGCAGAGATATGACCATACTCTGTGAAGATTTTTGCCCTGTCCTTAGGGCTGCAAGTTGTACTACAATTCAGAGAAAAGGATGAGTTTTATAAGATGGGCTATCTGTCCTGTTAAATGCCCATCAAACACCCTAGGATGACCACCACACAGAAAGGACAAAATTGAGATGCCAATGCCCTACTTCAGTATTTGCCCAGACAATGAGACCTGATCACAGTGCTTATCTCGCCTTGCAGAGATTCACTGTTGCCTCTCTTCCAAAAGAGTCCAGCCTTTACCTACGGAGGTAGAAAAAACAAGTACTCTGGGATAGCAAGTTCAGTGAGGAATGTAGGGCTCATGTGGTGTGCATTCAATAACACAAAAGTCATATTTGTAAGGAAAAATCAGGGAGGAAAGAATAGAACTCTGTAGCATCTTGATTAAACTTTTGGAGGACAGGCACGGGATCGTCTTCACAGCAAGGCTGACTTGTTTCAGACTGTGCCTCCAGCTCATTATAATTAAGACACGCAGACCAAGGCTCTTGGCTCCTCTGCAGTACAATTCTAGGGGAAAAGCCAGCACCCTCATTTCACGGACTGCAAGACTAAGAGTTATGTCAGTAGGAAGGATACAACAACTCATGTGCTCTGTGTTGATTACTGTGCTGCTTAAAGTTCTTTATAAATGCAGTCATATGTGACTTCCTTAGGACTAAGCCTCATATCATGGCAAAATCAGGTCTCCAGCTATCTGACTAGTAGAATGTATATACTTTTCAGTGATAACTTTGGAGTGTTTATGTCAGAGAAGCCTTGTGCAAACAGAGAGAATTGTATATTGTTCTTTTTTTCTCTGCCTTAAATCTGTATTAACTTTTTCCTTCTGTTATTAATCAGTGAAATCCTTGTTTGTCTCTCCAAAATTATCAATGTTAGTGGTGTTTGTCCAGAAAGTACAGGTGATTTTCCCCCTCTATGGAGACCATCATGCATGCTGGCTCTTTAGTTTGAAAAGAGGATGCTGCCAAAATAAAGGAAGTAAATATATTGCTTGAACAAAATAAAAATCATTAATTTTGCCAGGTCTGAGGAGGGACTTGAGACCTGAAACTCAAGGAACAAAATAAGACTGAATCATGACTCAGAGAGGCGTTTCAGGTTAACATGGTAGGCAGTGAATACCATCAAGAAAGGCCAGGACAAGATAACACAATTAAAGCGCATTTTTCATTGATTGGCTCTCCGTGCAATTTGGGGAAAAGAGCTGCTGCATTCATGGATCACTACCTGCCTAGGGAGCTTTTCTTTTTTGTAAGCAGTGGCCTATTCTCAGAAAGCTTAGCTGCACATCAGAAAGTAAACAAAAAGTGTTCAATACTTTCCCTCTTCTCTTTGTGCTTGACCCTTTTTACAGCGATGCCATATTCTGATGTAGCAATAGCTAACTCAGCTCTAGGGCTTATTTCAATGAAATAAGCCTGCCAAGGTACCACAGGTGTTTCATGTCTTTGTGTATTACTAAGGTTTGCCTGTCTTTGGTAGCTACAAGAAGCTGGGTTTGGAAATAGGACTTCTGCCTCCCACATAGGCCGTTAAACTACCACTTGTGTCTGCTCTGAAAAGTTGTGCTGCAGCAGTGGGATGCTGCTAGTCCTGGAGACTGCCTTAGTGGCTGCACTGGTAGAAATGAGGAACTAGGTGTGTTGCTGCTGAGAGGACTTAGGCTCTACATGCCTTCCTTACCCTCCTTTTGCCTAGAATTATTACTTTGTCTAAATTTAATATATGAATAAATAAACTTGTTGCCTAAAGTTCATATTGCTGTATTGCCTAAAACTCGCCTTTTAATGTGGGGGGGAAGGGGGAAGGAAAAAGAAAAAAAAAGAAGAAATTAAATGATTCGAAGTCCTGTAACTGCTGCTCTTGTAGCTAGAGTTGATTCCTACTTTTCTGAAAATTAATCAGAGCAAATTAAAAAAGGTAGAGAGAGATACATAGATGATCCATAACATAATTGCAGAAAAACAGAGTATATTCCACTTCAGTATTCTTCATATACAGGGCCAGTTCAACAGATCATTTTGCTTCTCAAAAAACACAATTTCAAAAAGAATTTTCTTAGGGCAAGACCAATGTTTGTTTTTCAGCAACACGTGACTTGTGAATTTATTATTTGATCTAAATGCCAAAACAATGCTCGTGATAATTTAAAAATATCACTGTGATAATATAAGTATATCCAAGCTTGTTTTCATACATTTCTAAAACACCCAGATCCCAATATTTTCAGCAACCTTTGCTCTAGAAAGGATGCCTCTGTGTCACTGCATAGGAAAACCTCACAAGATTATCATCTTAACATTGCCTGCATAAGCTCCAGCATATATCTTTTATTTGATTTATAATCTTACTGAAATTGTTATGGTTCTTAACTTGAGTCACATCCATCAAACTTCGTACTCTTATGCAAGTCATAGAATACTCAAAACACTAGAAAATTACTGAGATCTAAAACTCCCTTCTGCACATACTAATTACTATCATACAACATTTTTTAGTTAAATATTTGCGTGATTTATGTCTATGAAATTTAAGATTGAGAACACTTCTGGAAGAGATTAAAGATGACAGATATTCGAAGTGACAGAAATACAGTTGCATTTTAAAATAACTGTGTTCATTGTCTCATGCTAAATGTATTGTAAGACAGGTGCCCTTGCTGTGATTTTAGCTTCAGATACCTCTTTCAGACTGGAAAGTGATTTATCACATTCTCATACTTTTAACTGTGGGAATATGATATAATGGAAAACACAAATGAGATCTCATTGCCTTTCTATCCTTTGCATAACTGAATGTATTGACTTTCATTACTAAACTTCAGTGATAATTTATACAGAAACTGAACTGATAATGGATTTCTTTTTTCCCTTTTTTAATGTCATGCTCTCTCCAATCTGTGACATCTTGGCTCATCAGTCCAGTCATCCCATAGTGCCTATTCCAGAAAATGAAACGCTCAACTCTGACAAGGTAACCAGTTGACATTTAATGAGTTTAAGCATTTGCATGCTAGTTTAATCTTTTATTTATGTGGCTTGTGTAGAGTTGATGAGCAAAAATATGCTGACCTCCCAAATTTGTTGTTTTTGGGATTTTTTTTTTCTCCAGTGCACAGACTAGATAAGCATTAATTATTTGAAATGATTAATGAAGGAAACAACAGAGTTCTTTTGCAAACTATGTTGCTTATGTGAACGCAAAGTAACACTAACATTTACAGTTTGAGCTTGCGATATGTGATGTGGGATGTTAGCGAGCAGGCTTTGTTAAGTGATGCAGTTAGTTCCATTAAAATCCATTCCATAATCTGTGGAACACACATTCCATAATTTGTGGAACATGTCATTAGTATGGCTTCTGTATTAAGTACCAGATACAATAACTACCAGAAACACTTAGGATAGTTAATTATTGAGAATTTTATAAAAAACTGTCAAGAAAACAAAAGACAACATAATACCAGTTTGCCCACAATCAAAATTCAGTACCAGCTTTGTTCAAGTTTGAACAGGGACAGAAATCATATATGTGCAGCCTTTAATGATGCAGCTGATTTTCCTGTATTTGAAAATACCAGGAAAATGGTGTGAGATTTCCATTATCTTGTAAATGACATAATTTAAAAAATCATGCAAGATAAGGAATGCAAATTACTAAATCCTCATTTCTCATCCTTTTTGCTTTATGATTTACACATGAAGGGAGAGCTTTCCTAATGGAAAGAGAGATCTTTTTGAAAAGAATGCTTGTTAAGAAGAAAACACATAATTTAAGTGATGCAGTTACGATCACTTCAGAAAGTGAAACATCTCACGTTGACATACTAAAGACAGACTATAGTGACTGAGATATTTTTTTAAAATGCGAGGTTGCAGTATGCTCCAAACTGACAATGACAACAAAAGTGCAAAATTTCTTTGGTTAGAGGCCAACTTGGTCTATACCAAGGCAGACAAAATACAGAGTACTGTCGTCTGTAATTCCACACCCTTCCTATTTTAAGCAAACACTTCGAACAGAATTTCTATCAACCAATTTATTAAAAAGCTTAAATGTACTCCAACACATTGAGCATTTGAACCATGACATATATAGAATAAGTATCTATGATGAAATTGTGGTTCTGTTTACAAAGACTAAAGAAAATTAATTGGAAAGAGGAGGATTTATCTGGGCTGTTATCAGTGCTCTTTGTATTTCCTTTGATTAACATTGTGTTTGGTGGCTGCCATTCACCACTTGCAGTAATGTTATCTGAAGGCAAATGGATTAGCTTCAAAGTTTTTAAAAAAAGTGTCAGATACCATTTGGTACAGCTGAGCGAGCTGAGTTTTTGTCCTGGTTCCCTGGCCTGTCACTAACATGTACTTTGTAACTGACTATGATTATATAGCTGGACTGCAGTCTACATGTAGATAAAGCAGAAAGAATTGTGTCAGAGTCACCAAAAGCTGGCCAGGAAATAATGTCAAGAGATGATACATTCTCTGTTTTCTCTGCTACGAATCAAAGACAGTCTTCCCAATGAACTTTTCAAAGTAGCTGTACAGGGCATGACTTCTGATTGTTTCCCCCATTTTTAATCTCATTCTTAGCAGAAGAAGGTGATTGAGGGACAATCGCGATGGCCATGTTGAGACCAAGAAATAAACACATCTAGAGATGACCCTTTTGCTTATTCTCAGTTAAGAAGGACAGATCAAAGGCATCTGTTTCCCTTGAAATTTATTGTGGGAGACAGAAGCATACGGCACTGATGCTCAGAAAGAGATCAACACTTGTGCTGTCTTAGAGACAGACAGCAGAGCAACACAGAGTCAAGAGCAGCTCTCAGCATTTGGGGCACTCTTAGCTGCCTCAAGGGTGGTGGCTTCTTTGAGATATAATGGTGAGCTGTCTCTGAAGAACCACCATTTTTTTTTGTTGTATGTGGTTGGTTCTTCAAATTTGTATTATGCTCCTTTCCCTTTTTAGTACATTGAAAAATATGAGGGAGGCCTTCGTTGATAACTTTTAACATCACAACATATTTCAGAAAGTTGTATTCCTTCTTGTGTAGGGACCTATCTTGAATCTAGAATGTGTTTGTACTGAATTTAAACTTTATGAGTTTATATAACCCAAGTTTGAGCTATGTAAACTCACAAGCAAACGTTATGAGTTTGGATGCTGAAATGATTAGTAAAAATTCAGTCAAGTTATAAGACAAATATTACTCTTATTGCTGTAATAAGAACCTTGTATCTCTGTCCTATTGTATCTCCCCTTACCAAAAAAAAACCCTGCTTTATCTAAAAGTATGTAAAAGCTCATACTTAAATTCTCCTCCTGCAATGTTCCTCCCATAGAGACAACACCACAGTGGATGTCAGAATGATTTATGCAGGTCCAAAAAAGAATGGGTGGGCTTATGCTCTGTGAAATGTAAGCACTTCCACTGACCTCTAGGAAGGAGTGAGAGAGAAGTATTCGGTGAGGGGAAAAGAAGAAAAAATCGTTATCCGCTTATTCAGAATATCTTTCTAAATGCAACTTTGGCTTCCTTCTGCAACAGCATGATGATAATCAGACCTGTCACTTCCTTCTAAAAGCAGGAAAAACAAATAAACATTATTCTTCTCCTTACACAACCCTTCTCTAAAACCAGTAGTTTTCAGTTGGAGAGGATCTGAAGGATACTCTTTTAAAACCCAACCAAAACATTTACCAGCAATTTCCTATGATCTTCTCTTCAAGTAAATCAGTGTTTGCCCAGGTTCTGATGTGTGGATGATGTTACAATAATTATTGGAACTGTTTTGAGTCAGCAGCTTTAGAGAGAATACAGGGCACATGTACCCATATAGTCACCAAAACACATTGCATGCAGGTGCTAAAAGTACGCACTCGTTACCCTTATGCATATATGACTTGCAAAATCCTGTCTATTGTACAGCTACTTTAGGTTCATATAATCTTTTGTTGCAGCTGTTTGTCTCATCTGTTTGTTATTCCTGAAGGATATGCAGTAATTATTCGAGATAATAATGGCATCTGCAACATCAACATTCATAAAAGACCTCATCAGATAAAGCTGATTCCATTGACTTCAGTGAGGACAGAATTTCACTGACTGTTTCTTGTGCAATATTTGTGAGAGTTTTGGTGCAAGAAATTCCATATTTCTTTTCAGTAGGGGAAGCAATTTATGTGCCCTGCACCTCTTTAAACAATTTTAATAGGAAATTTGAAATTCAGAAAGATGTCAATAAGGTCCAAAGTTCTGTTATACATTGCTCTTGATCTTTATTTACTTAAGGAGTGCTCCTGGTCAAAGGTCAACATTAGTATTAATGATTGATAGATTCTGCATATAAAAAATGCACCACTTTTATGAAAGTTTCTCTGTACTAAAGAATTTATCTAAGGAGCTTTATGTTAGACCAATGTTCCAATCCAAATGGCATTATCAGAGGAAAGTGATTTTCTTCCAGTTTAAAAAACCTGTAATTGTACCCCAGATTCACAAAGAAAATCCCAGAGTTTACAGGTCCCCCCCTCCTATCATGATGCATTCCAAAATGTTGCTTTTCTAGCCAGGATTGTAATTTTTTAAAAGCAAGATTTAAACTGGCAAGAAAAAAAGGCAACATGTAGAGTATGTGTTAAAAGAAATGTATTTTCTAACCATTGCCCAAGATAACACATCTGCTTTACGAAGGCTTGCTAATTCTTATTTAAATAGAATGCCTTCTTGATTGCTGCTGTATAGTTTGTGTCCACATTAAAAACAATTTTCTGAAGTTCAATAACTTATTTGTGCATTTTGCAGAGATTTTTTAAAATTCTAAGTTATAAATGAAGTCTTGATTTTGTTCTTGACTACCAAATGGTTAGTGTATACTAATTAAATTTTAATGGAACAGGCGGCCTAGGGAAGTGACAGTCTCCATCCCTGGAGATATTTAAAATACTTGTGGATGTGGTGCTTAGGGACATGGTTTAACAATGGTGACTCAGCAGTAGCGGTGGGATTGCGATCTTAAGGCAAGAAGTTGGACTTGATGATATCAAAGGTCTCTTCCAACTTCAACAGTTCTATGATTCTGTGACTATGATGTGGGAGTGGATGAATGCAGGCTGTGCACATAGTAGAGGTCTGCCTTTATCTGTCACTGGTGGGAAGGTATAAGGGCGAGCTAGAGTCTGTCTTCTCTAGATTATGCTGACAGCTGTGGGTAGAGGCTGCTGGTGGTGGTTAGCTATTCTGTAATGATCCAGCACTCACCTACTTTTCAATACCTTTTCAAATTGTGACTAAGATCCCTGTCAAAGCAACATCAGAGGTACGGTAGATACCTAATGAAACTAGAGGGAGCTGTATCCAAAGTTGCTCCTTCTCTTGGTGCTGGGTCAGGTCTTCCTTGCATGCCGCCACGCTGGGGAAATAGACTGTGCTGCTTGTTGTGCTCTCCTTGTGGAAGCTAGTATGGGCTCTCCAACTGTTACACTGCAGTTACACTATTCACATTTTACTTTCAGTCTTGCATAAAATTACCATTCTATCCTCCAGACAGTGGACACCTGGTATACAGTAGTCTGGTAGAGCACCAGTGTCAGCTCTGTAGCTAGCCAGGCCTTAGAGCGCACGTGTGGTACACAGTCAACTTCTCCTTTGTTCTCACATCTGGGATGCAGGTGGGATGCAGCACTGCTGAGTTGCAGAATTTATGAGTTATCTAATGAACCAAGGGGCATTAGGTGATTCATACAGAATGCTGCACAGACTAAGCATAGAGATTAAGGCAGCAAGTAATAAGGCAAAGAGCAACAGCAATGCACATAAACAGCAACCTCTTGGATGATGCAAATTAGAAAATTTTTTGATGTAATTTACGTCCAAACTGTAAATGGTTCCAATTCCACCTGTGACCTTCCAAGATATTTTGGAACAAAATGAGCGGTATCTCTCTGAAACAATGGTCTCACCACTCTTAGTTTATTTTGTCCAAGCCAAGGGCTACCCTACTCTCTCTCCATATCATTGTAACAGTTCATTTAACTAAAAACATAATGACTCTGCAAATGAGCATTAAAAGTAGGAATAACTGCTGCTTTTATTAAAGGAATAAGAATTGCAAATGTTAGCTGTGACAAATTCTTTAACATGCTAAGTAGATGAGCCACTAAATGGGAAAAGTAAGTTGCTGTCTTCTGATATTTATGAGTAGAAAGGTAGGTCCAAACAATGTCCATTTGTAAATTCTCAGATAAAACCTTTATACATCAGCAGACATAATTTCTATTTACTGTATGTTTCATCATTGTTTACATTTAAAAATTATTAATACTTTATAGGTAGAACAAGAAATTTATACTTATAACAGGTATTTGGGCAATATTTTTGATGCGCTTCAATGATATCTCCTTGTTAATCTCCTTTTATGTCTTTCACTTAATAAAAAGTTTCATTTAGAGCTTGTTGACATGAAAGAGTATATTGAGTCACCATGCATTAACAAGGAAAAAGCATTTAATGTGTTTTTTAGGATTTTAGTTCTAATGTGACTGCAATAAAATGAATTACTATAAATGCATTACTTATAAGTTTACATTAAAAAGTCTGAAAGTGTGCTATATAAATGTAACACAGATAGCATATGAAATGTCAGTATGTTATTTAAACTGTTATGTTAATTTAATTCTATTTAGCTGTAAGAAACAGCTGTTGTAGTTATTCTACTTTAAATAATGGCACCAATACTGTGCAGCAGTTTGAGGAAGTACTCAGGACATAGCTGTAGTCTGAAGAAGGCTTTTTTATTCTTCAATACTTAATTAATGCATAAGTAATTATAATCACACAATCAAACAAAAATTAGAAATAGCATTTGACCATTCCTTTGATAAAAATTTTTTTTTTCTTGTGGTTAGTTAGAATTTTCTCACTTGTTGTTTGCTTGCCCCTCACCATGCAAATCTGTGCTGTCTATAAACCCCTCTTAAATAGCTGGAGAGTGAAGTATCACTTAGCCTACTCTAAAGGTTAAACAAGCCCTGTAGCCTTCCCTCATATGTCATATGCCTTTCTCAGACATCAAAGAATGCTTGCAAACATTGTTGTGATCCTCCATTGGGTTTCTTTTATTTGCTTGACAACTTTCAAAGGAGGACTCAAAAATGGAAACTATACTCAAGATACAGCCTCATTAGTGCACAGCTGAGCTGAATAACCCCACCAGGTGAAGGATATTGCATTTTCCTTTGTTCAGAAAGCTCCTGCTAGATCATTCCTTCAGTGTGGCAAACTCCTCCAACATGGGAGCTGTATTTCTTAACTTATCAATCTCTCCCTCCCCTTCAGGTTAGTATCATCTACATGTAATATCCCCCATCAAGTTAGTAATATCAATTTTCTGAGACATGTTGGCTCTTCTACTACCCAGGTCCCCAGCAGAGATCTCACCATAGCATGCTCTGAAAGGCCACCTGGAAAAGAGACTTTGAACTGTTGACAACTATATTTTTAGATAAATGGTTCAACCATTTATTCATCCACTCTGCAGTCCACTTCTGGGTACCAGGTTACTGTAGGAAAATGAGTTGGAAGGAGGTGGAAGAAAAACAATACGCGTGACATGTGAATGCAAGGTTGGCCACGTGCTGTCCTTCCAGGTTGCAATTCAGAAAAGAAATGGAAACTCAACATGGGTCTGTAACATCCTCTTACATGCATTCAGCCGAGGTGATGCTTGTCAGTTGAAATTTACGATGTACAGTATACATTCTGAAACATGTCAGTGCATTAAAACCCATCCTAGGCCAGTAAGCACGGTTTTAAAGAAACAATGAAGGAAACTAATGACTTTAAAAGACAAGGTGCTGTATGAAATTGTCCACTGGTTTGTACAACTGTGTTTGCTCAACATATTGTAGATTTTATTCTCCTCTCTGATTTGTTTTCCCCTTTTAATCCCCCCTCCCCTTTTTATTTCCCTACAGGGTGCCAATGAAAAAGGTTCTGTTTAGCTACAACAGTGAGTATTGCTATTTTTCTGACTTGACTGCAGTCACACTTTGAGTATGTAACTACTTCTTTAGTGTCATTATAACTTTTCAAAAATGATTTTGTTTACAAAGCTGATAGGATGCTGTACAATTTAGGTTTTAGATAATAAGCTGGCTCTGTGAATAATTTTCTGTTAATAATTACCAATGCAGAATAATTCCACTTCTCAGCACCACAGAATAAAGTCGCAATTGAACTGATTTTAAATTGAATGCAATCAAACAGTGGGTAGAAATTGAGGTATAGTCTGAAATTACACTGTGAAGCAATGTCATTGTAATAAGATAAATATTATATTATCTCTGAGTGCATAGGCTCACAGTCCTATGAAAATCAGTGGTTTGTTAGATTTTAAAATGTGCTTGAGAGAAGATAGAAGGTGGTACCTAATAAGAGAGGTCAGTAAATATGTGATATACAAAAGGCTGAAATGTTCAATGCCTTTTTAATGTAATTTTTTAATCTTCACAAAAAAACCCAAAACCCAAGAAGTTTAATTATGACTGAAAGTTTGTTTCAATTATTATTAAGAATGTGGGAGTAGGATCATGGATAGAAAAGGAGAAGAGAGCCTGAAGGAATACTGGGGTAAATCAGAGTATTCAGAATGGTTGTAGCCTAATGAAACTTACCATTAAAAATTGCTTAATCAAAGTGATTTCTCAAACACTAGTGATAAGTAGAATGAGTGAATTCCCACAAAACTGGAGAAGGACAAACACAATGTCATAGCTGACAAAACAGGAAAGGAAAATCTAAAGAATTACAGAAAAGTCAACCATAATAGCATTTCCAAGACACTGGAAAAAAGTATTAAACAACTCATTTGTAGATATCTAGCGAATAGTAAGGAGATAAGAGGACTTGCAAAGGGACATGTCAGAAACAAATCCTATCAAGTTGATCTCATTTCCTTTTCTGACAGCAAAACAGGTATAGGCACTGTTTGATACAGCCTATCTTTGACACAGTCCCACATGATATTCATAAGCAAACAAAGCAGGACTAAATTAAATTCATGTAAGGTAGATGTGCAACCGATTGGAAAGCTGGACTCTGAGAGCAATCATTTGCTGCTGAGGTGGGAGAATATCTCACACATGCTTCCACAACTCTGTCTGATGGCTCTAGCACTATAAAACATTGCCATCAATTGCTTACTCTATCACATGGACAGTAAGCTTGCTGAATTTACGGATAATGCCCATTTGGGAGCAGCTTGGAAGGATTAGAGTTCAAAATACGTCACTTACATTAGAGGAGTGGATCAAAATCAGTGTGATCAAATTCATTGAAGACAGCTGCAAAGAAATAGGGAAAGCACGGAGAGAAAATGAGTGTCAATAATACTGCAGAACACAACCTGAGGCTTGCAGGGAACCACAAATGGAATCTGAATTGAAGGGACAAGGCTCTTATGAAAATACGAAATTCCAGAGAGATGCTGAAGGAAGTGCTTATAATATAATGGAGATAATTACTCATCTCTGTATAGTATTAGTGAAGAACTGTTCGTATGTTATGTATGAGAAAAATGGGAGATTTAGAAAAGGTGTAAAGGCTTCAGTGTATTTACACAGAAGAGAAGAAATAAGGGCAGAGTACTGGCACAGCAGCTTGTATCTCTTCACGATGGGCTGTTATATAGGGATTTTAGCCACTTCTCCATTATTCCTGAGGGTAGGAGTGGAAGAAATGGGCCTGAATTTCAGAGGGAGAGGTTTAGTTTGGAATTTGTGTATTTGCAGCTATAGGATCACAGGATGTTAGGGGTTGGAAGGGACCTCCATAGATCATCGATTCCAACCCCCCTGTCAGAGCAGGACTATAAAATATAGCTCAGGTTGCACAAGAATGTATCCAGATGGGTCTTGAAAGTCTCCAGAGAAGGAGACTCTACAACCTCTCTGGGCAGCCTGCTCCAGTGTTCTGTGATCCTGATAGTAAGGAAGTGCTTCTTCATATTGATGTGGAACTTCCTGCACTGTATTTATACCCATTACCCCTTGTCCTATTACAGGCTGCAACTAAGAAGAGTTTTTCCTCTCCCTCTTGACCCCCAGC
>WBNM01028206.1:0-17645 GCA_013399055.1 Ramphastos sulfuratus
GCTGCAGAGCTTCAGGGCCAGCCATCACATGCATACTAAACTCCTGACCTCATGTTCTCTGCAGGTGTGTGCAAGATAAACACACAAATCCCGGTGGAGGAACTGCTGGAGGCTCTGAAGAGGTTTAAGAGGTCAGAAATAGAAGCAGAGCAGACAGAGGATGAAGTAGTTGACATACACGGTGCTGGACGTCTGAGAGAGTATCAGGTCTGATTTAGCTTTGCTTTCGCACCTTGCTCACCCAACCCTCAGCCCTTCCTTGTGTGTGTGATGCAGATGGCCTCGACCAGCCACAGAACACGTGGCAGTACAGACTGGGCTTGTCTTCTTCCTCTGCAGCAACTGTCCTCCACTTTATTGCATCCCTGCAATACTGGGAATGAGCTATGCAATCAGAGCAAGAACCGCTACAAGAGCATCATCCCATGTAAGCAATGGTCTTCAGGGCTTAGCATAGGCACTTGGAGGTGCTTGGGCAGTACAGCATGCTGGGCTGGCATAGGTGCCTCTCAAGCACTTCAGCAGTGCTGAGTTCCTTGGCTTACCCTCCATTGCCACTGAAACCCAGAGGCATTTTCCAAAATCATGGTGTTGGGCCCATTGTTTTATATCCAGTTGGAGAATGTTTGTTCTGCACTTCAAACCTCCCTGTAAGCTTAATCATTCACCTTTGTATTCCTGCTCCTGCTGCTAGTGAATGCTGAACACTGACATCCAGAGGTGGCTGTTTGTGGGAATGTGGAGGGAGTGACTCAATTTCTATCAAAAATTAAAGCTCCTCTGGGTCCACACGCTGTGAATATTTGGCCCTTGCACTAAAAATCTGCCCTAAAAACATACTGCACTTCCCGATGTGTCTTTCATCTCACTAGCTTTTCTTTAAACATGTCTTCAGGCCTGGAGTGCTGCTGAAGAAGGAGCATATGGTCCTGGTATTTCCTAAATTACATCCCCCTCTTTAAGCAGTCACCTTGTCATTGCCCCAGAGAAACAGTCCACCATCTCCCATGTCCTTTCTCTTTCAGACGATCACTGTCGTGTGGTGCTGCAGCCCTCTGACACAGGGAACGGCTACATCAATGCCAGCTATGTGGACGTAGGTAGCAAGGAACTGCTGCCCTGGGTGGGTTAGCAGATTCTGAGCAGCACAGGAGAGGTGCCCGGTTGAATGAGAACAGTCCTGCTCACATGGGTTACCCCAGGGTCTTTTTGCCCTCAACTGTTGGCAGATCTTGGGGTGTCACTTTTCATGCATCCTCTCTGAGCTGCCTGGAGTACTCTGGGTTTGTGTGCAGTTTGCATCTCTAACAAGAAAGGGACCCATGTGAAGGGACAGAAGCCAAGATGCAGCCTGAATACCTGCTCTCTGTGGTGGCCAGGAGTCGTGCTGTGGGACATGCTGTGCCAAGGGTGCTGGACTCTGATGTCTATGGGGATGGGTCCTTTTTTTCATTCCCTGTTCAACATTTTACCTGTATGATCGGAGCTCTTCGAACCTCTTTCCCACAGAGCTACCGGAGCCCACGTTTCTTCATTGCAGCTCAAGGTAGGTGATTCCAGCTTTGATGTTCAGGAGATGCCAGTTACTGCTCTGAGCACTTTGAGGAGTGGGGAACTGGTACAGCAGTCTAGGAGCTGTCAATGTCTCAGTCCAAGGCCTTGTATCCCCTAGGTCTCTGTCCTGGACAGTAGTTATGGCTGCTACAGGGCTTAGAAGGCCTTAGTGGTAATTTGGCAGTGGCCAGCTGGAGACAGTCTTTGTGTTGCCCAGGCCGAGGACATGGTCCTTCCACTCACAAACCTAGTTTGTCCCTTCTGGCAGCTGGTGTTGACAGGGACAAACTTGCAAGTGCCTGACACATCTGCACTCAGTGCACTTTGAGACAGACTCCTTCCAAAATTCCAAAGCTGGGATGAGTTTGTCTGCCCTGTGCAGCATATGGCAGGCAGGTCTCAGACTCCTCGAAAAGCTCCAGAAATGCTGTTCAAGAAATAGGACTCTAAATGTGGGTGCAACTCATACTTGTCTTGAAGGTCTGAATGGAGGATTCCCCTAAGCAGCAGTGAATCCCTGATGTATCCTCGGCTCACCTGCCACCTCTCTTCCTTGTCTCAGTTTCTAACATGGGTGATGAAGCCAAGGTGTCCCCCTGCCAGTTGCTGCTATGCCCAGGTTGTGCTGTGTTAGTCCCTGAGCATAGGGAGGTGCAGAGCTACTCACAGCCTGGGAATGTCTGAGTGCCTGGGAGCAGCTACCCTGCTATGGCTTGAACACTGACACAGGGCTCTCCTCTTTGTCCTCAAGGCCCCTTGCCTGGAACGGTGGTGGACTTCTGGCAGATGGTTTGGCAGGAGAAGATCTCAGTCGTAGTGATGCTGACTGGCTTAGTGGAGCAGAACAAGGTAGAGAAATTATTTCAGCTTGTGCTCAGCTTAAGCCTCCCAAAAGTGCAGAGTTTCTTCCCTGCTTTGGTTTGCTCCAAGTGTAGGTGTTGATGGGAGACCTTATCACTCTTGGCAACAATCTGAAAAGAGGTTGTAACAAGATGGGAGTCAGTATCTTCTCCCAACGAGTGATAGGACAAGAGGAAGTGACCTCGAGTTGTTCCAGAGGAGGTTTAGACTGAACAGTAGGAAAATATTTTTCATTAAAAGGGTCGTGAGGCACTGGAACAGGCTGTCCAGGGAAGTGTAATGGAAGTGTAATGGTGATTTAGGAGTAGACTCCAATGTTGTGATAGAGAACTTTTATTAAAGTACCTGAGGGTTTATATATCCTTAAGGCAGCTGATGCAATTATATAGACAGTATAACAAGGAACAGCTGTGTTTTTATCTAACATAAAGCAAGCACTATTTCTTCACTAACTCAAAGGCATCATTACTTCCTTATCTAGAAGGTTAGGGCAACCTACAAACAGATACCTTCCCCAGACCAGCACAGCAAAGCTCTATACTCCCACAATTTCATGCTCACAAGCACAGTTTTGTCCTTTTTTCCAGCTGATCCTCTGCCAATGTAATCCCCACATCTCCTTCTTTGTTAATAAAAAAGAACCTACTCAATTGTTCAATTAACACAGAACACAGATTAATATACAAAAAAATACTGGCAAGAATTCTATGCCTACTTTTAACAGCAATTTTACCAATTCTGTCAGATTTCCAAGCAAACCATCAAACCATTCAAAACCTTCATCCTGCCTTTATTCTCTGACTCCTTCTTGCAGATCTCTAATACTTGCATGAATTGATACAGTGATCAGAGAGATTCATACAGCATATTCCAGCAAATTCTCCACACCCATGACCTTGTGCTAACAATAAGAAACTATTATAGCAACTCTATTTTGCAGCAAAGCATGTCCAATTGAAACTGTGTCCGGTAATAGTTTTTTACAACGGTCCCTTTTTTTTTTTTTTTTTTTAATGAGAACATAAAAATTGAGAGCATAATGTGTTTTAGCAACCTGTCAATGCCTGCACTCCTATTTTGTTTTTTAATTTTGATTCCATGGCAATCATGGGATTCAACTCTAATTCAGATGTCTTCTGGTCTCATTTAAACACAATGAGTCTCAGATCAATACCATCAGTCTCAATTCAGCATGGCATATGATCAGTCTTAGGTTAGCCAACTTCCAGCTTGTAGGCACAGCCATCACTGCACTTAGCCTTCATTTAGATGCATGGGACTTTGTGCCAACCACAGGCTACTTGACCTGCTCTCCTCTCCCGGATGGCTTTCTTTGTAACAGAGAATTCCACCTCTCATCTCAAGGTCTGGCATGGCATGTATCTCCATCACTCGGTGACTGCTGGGTTGCAGCCAACAGCAGAGCTAGAGGATCTTCTTGGTGGCAAACACAGAGGCCAATCCAGTCTTGCCCCTGACCATGATAGAAGGTGTTTTGTTGGCCCTAGTCCTTTCACCTGGTTGCCAATGCAGAGCCTCATGTACCTGATCTGTTAAGAAAGGGCTATCATGGCAAGGCAAAGGCATATCTATATAAGCAGAATAATCACAAGACGTAACAGTGTTTTTGAAGATACTGGTGGCTGTGAGGTTCCTAGGGATGTTTTGCCTACATATTGATTTCTGCAGTGTCAGCTGAGACCTTCACAGTACCAGACTGTAGAACTGATCTCTTCAGCTTGTGATAGATCTTGATTTTTCTTGCTAGTATCCACTGAGGACCTGTAGATGGCAAAACACAAGCACATCCCTTCCCTACACTAACAAGCCTCCTGACCCTTTCTAGGCTAAAGCATGTGCTGTGATGTTACAGGGAATGCTTTTCCTGTGAAATGAGTGTGTGTTATGTGCTGAGCAGGCAGGTCACTTACCTGCTTTATTTTTTTCTTGCACTTTTCTAATTGCAAACAAACTCCATATGTGACTCCATAGGTGTGATCTTTCTGTCTAGTTTTTATCTAATTATATCTCAGTCTATGTGTCAAAACGTAATCCTGCAACCGTTGCCTATTGAGCTCTTGCCACTGTATTGTAACAACTTTCCTATTCTTCTAAATCTTGACATAATCCTTATTTTAAAACATTATTACTGATATAAAGAAGAGACCATGAGCATTCTATAATATCCCTATTCTAAACTCTTAACCCTACCTAACACTAGAAATCTACACCAAAACAAAAGATATCAAAATCTAACCTCTGAAGGAAAACAGAAGATTTTCTATTACATAGAGCTCTTTTTTTTTAAATGCCATATCACCTAGAAAAAGTCTTAAACAATTTCATGACTTATTATTATTTATATGTTATTACAATTATTAATTACAGAATCACAGAAACACTCAAGATGGAAAGGACCCTCACAATCACCAAGTCCAACCGATAATCCTACTCTACAAGGTGCACCTTGAATCATATCCCCAAGCACCACATCCAAATGACTTTTAAACACATCCAGGTTTGGTGACTCAACCACCTCTCTGAGTAGCCCATTTCAATGCCTGACCACTCCTGCTGGGAAAAAAAATTTTCCTAGTATCTAGTCTAAACCTACCCAGCTGCAGCTTGAGGTCATTCCCTCTTATTCTACCACTATTTACCTGTGAGAAGAGACCAACACCATCCTCTCCACAACCACCATAATGTAGGCAGTTTCCCATTCACCCGTTCAAGTTTCCAATATTACCATATGCTATTATAATTAATTACTAATTATCATATTCTGTGATAATTAATGACTGACTATAATATTTTAGTATAATTATTGCTTGACATACCGTATTATAATTACTTACTATTTAACATTGTAATTACTTAATACCCATCATAGTTATTATTCATTATTAATTATTCATATTGTTCACATACCCATGTGCATAAACCATCACTTTAAGAATCCATGAAGTGGCTGCCAGGGGGAGGGAGGGAGAGAAGAACCATTCAGAGACACAGGCAAAACGGCTTGCAGAGAAAGCTAGCTCTTTACAGCGTGACACAAGAAAAAAGTTACATGGCTGGGACTACTGATTTTCCAAATTTCTTCAGGTGGTATGCATTAAAGCTCATTTTAAAATGTAGTCTTCTGAGAACCGTAACACTTTCCAGAGTGGAGGGATGACAGTAGTGGCCATAGTGTGTTTATCTGTGATTGCTGCCTGCTAATTGATCATAAAAGCGTAAATCCATCATTTGTAGAGCCGTAAATCAAGTGCCACGGACGTTTGAAGAAACACAAGCCTGAGCTCTGCCTGTTCTCGCCACAGAGACAAAAGCTTAGGTGAGGCAGGGTGGACTCCGTTCCAGTGTTCGGGGCTTAGGTATTGGTGGCAGAGGGGCCACGGGTAGCTCTGGGCAGCCTGCTGTGTCAGGAGGGAACAGGTCAGGCTCTTTTTCTGTATCTACCTAGCCTGGATCAAATGGATCCTCATTCATACACACTGTAGACAACCAGAGGTTTTGTCGCCTTTGTGGCTTCTCTAACTATGATGGTAATGCTGCAGACACTGGCAGAGAAAGAGTTTATGCACCCCTTCCATATTGAGAGAGTGGAGACCTTATTGCTCTCTACAACTACCTGAAGGGAGGTTGTAGCCTGGCGGGGATTGGTCTCTTCTCCCAGGCAATCAGTGACAGAACAAGAGGATACAGCCTCTTGTTCGACAGAGGCAGGTTTAGGCTGGATGTTAGGAAGAAGCTCCTCACAAAAAGAGTGATTGGCATTGGAATAGGCTGCTCTTGGAGGTGGTGGAGTCACCGTCCCCGGAGGTGCTTAGGAGACTGGATGAGGCACTTAGTGCCATGGTTTAGTTAATTAGAAGGTGTTAGTTGATAGGCTGGACTTAATGATCTCGAAGGTCTTTTCGAACCTGGTTAATTCTGTGATTCTGTAAAATCTTCAGAATCATCTTTGCCTGACTCAGAGTTGCTCTTAAGTGCTTCAAAAACAATTTGCCGCAACCCTGCTACCGTCTTATCGTTGTGTGTCCCGCAGCTTAACGCCCACACGATCGCATTGTGTATAGTCTTTGTAGGTAATGAAGGATTGTTTTGTGAAATCCACAGGAGTGTTCGTTGAACTGTGTGTGAACTGTGTGTGAATATCTATGTGAACTGTTTTCCTCTGGCCTTTAACAATGTCCTTAAAGGTGCTCAAAACACTTTCTCTTCATGTGTTAATTAATTTCCCATAGTTTACAGCCGCTTACCCTGCATCCAGTGAAAGGTTAATTTCCCAGGCACCACTCCACTTTCTTTCAGCGTTTCTCCCTCTTTATCTGGGGATATGTATTCGTTTGGCTATGCTTCACTGCCCAGATCCTTCCTTTCAGGATTTCAGTCCCTATATTTGGGAGGCATTTAATCCCCACAGAGGTGGTTCTTGAAGGTATGATGTAGGTGTGGTGTGTAGTGACATGGTGTAGTGGTGAACTTGTCAGTGCTAGATGAACAGTTGGACTTCATGATATTAAAGGTCTTTTCCAACCTAAATGATTCTAAGAAGGCAGAGAGCAGATTCACACCACTGCTAGTTTGCAATACACCGTTCATGAGTCTGTTAGTGCTTAGTTGTCTCACTGCTTTTGACAGAACAAGTGTGAACAGTATTGGCCGGAGCAGGATCAGGTCTACGGGAACTTCATTGTGACGCTTAACAACATCAGGACCACCACAGGCCTTGTCACACGCATCTTCTGCCTTCAGAAGGTAAGCCCGGCATGTAGCTGAGATGGAGGTGCAGGATGTTTCCAGGTTTCAGCAGCAGTGGTAGCTGTCAGCTAAGACTCTGTGAGATTTTATGGAATCCAGCACTAGCAAGTCAGTGTTGCTATCACTGAATGCCATGCCAGAACAACAGGCCCAGATTTCTGTGCGAAGCAAAGGCAGTTGGTCAGCTTCAGTGGTCCCCCAAGATGTGTGTGGACTGATGATGCATGTGAGCAGAACATGCATCATTGAGGGTTTGGCTGAAGTGGTCACAAGAGTATAAAAACAATTGAAGTGTCTAAAATGACATCTCTGCAATTTAGAATGATGGGGCAGGTGCCTGCCTGTCACCTGGACTGATGTGCAGAGGGTCCCCATTGAAACACTGTGGCCACTTACATGAACATATAGTTCCTGGTTTAAGATAATTCAGAGCATTCCTCAAGGTGGGTACTTCTGCTGAAGTTATATGTCAGATAATAAGCAGAAATTGAAGGAGCTGCAAGGAGGGGGAAATGAGTGCAATACAAAGAAACTGAAGTTATGCATGCGCTTGTGTTTTCTTATCTTGCCCAGAGGAAAGCGTAGATGAAAGGTAAAGCTCCAGGAGCACCTGATGGTAGGATGTATGTGTTCATTAATTCCAGTCAAGTCAATATGATGTTTAGGGAAAAACATACGTGTCTACATACACACCACTGCAGTAGGAAATACCTATTTGGGGGGAAGCCAGGGCTTTTCAGTGACTCTAAACTGTGATTGTTTAAATCTTTTTTCCCCTCTGAGACTCAAGCCACATTTATGGTCTGAGTTCACTGTTCACAGCACAGGACAGCAGGGAACAAAGTGCCCTTTGCTTTCTGATGGGGATGCTGAAAGGCAGCACTGAATACTGGTGCCCCTCTAGTTTTCTCCACCACTCTCTGCTTGTTGGCATGCAGTTACTTTATGCAAGTTTCCAGGATGGTTCCTGCTCCCTGCTGCAAGCCATTTCTCCTTTGCAGGCAGGCTGTGCTCTCCCAAGAGTGGTGGAGCAGTTTCACTACCTGCTGTGGCCAGACCACGGAGTGCCCAGAAACCCTGCTCAGCTCCTGTGGTTAGTGGAGGTGGTGAACAAGAGGGCTTTGGAAGCACCTGCTGGACCCGTGTTGGTGCACTGCAGGTACTGGGCTGGGAGAGCCTAGGTGCTGGAGCAAGGCTGGCCAAGACAGCGCTGAGCCCCAGTTCTCTGTGTCCTTAGTGCAGGAATTGGGCGCACAGGTACCTTCATTGCCCTGGACTTCCTCCTGAAGATGGGGAAGGCTGAGGGGAAGGTGGATGTGTTTCACTGCGTGCAGAGGCTGCGGGAGCAGCGAGTCAGCATGGTGCAGACCAAGGTGAGGAGATATAACTGCTTCCTGCATGCTGCCAGGCCGCATATCTGTTTCCAGCCCCCTCCAGGAATGTGGATTGCAAAGCCACACTGGCCATGCCATTCATGGTCTAGCCACTGGGACTGGAGCTGCCAACTGATGGAGACTGCAGAATAATGTCAATGACATATCCCAGCAACAACTGATCCATGTCCTCATGCAGGAGCAGTATGCCTTCTTGTACGAGGCGCTGCTTGAAGGATTGCTCTGTGGCAGCACCGGGATCCCAGTGGAGAACATCACCAGCCATGTCCGCTGTCTTCGAGAAGCTGAGATCTCAAAACATAACAGTGCCCTTGAGAAGGAGTTCAAGGTACCACCAGGATCTAGTGCACTTGGGTTGTGCTGCTGGGACTGGTCTGTCGTGCCCACTGCTGCTCCTTTCCTCAGATGTGAATGCTGATACAGAGGCATTTCTCTGGGGTGGCTGAAAAATGTGAGGAGTTAACAGGCAGGACTTGCTTGGCTAAATCATCTCTACAGGCCCTGCAGATGTTGTCTGAGTTGTTCCAGCTCCTGCCATGCAGAGAGGCAGAGAAATCCAGCAACCAGCCCAAGAACCGCAAGCCAGGGATCCTACCAGGTACCACTGGCAGAGTTGGGCAGCCATATAATCTGCAGCATGACATCTGATAGCAGCATGGGGGATGGGGGGGGGGTGGTGGTGATGCTGCCCTTGCTGCTTTCCCCTCAGCCTGCCACTGGCAAGTTCTGCCCAAGATCCAGACACTGATTTCTGCTTGCTGATAAGTATAGATTACACTGGTCCCACCATGGAAGCAAGACCTTCCCTGCTTCCCGATGGGCTTCCTGGAGCATGCATGTATTTATGGGATACACCTGGGATAAACATGTCCTTGGGTCTGATCTATCCCAAGGAAGGAGCCCAGATGTGGAATCAGGGAGCAGTGAGGGAGTGTGGACCTGCTATGCCTCCATCCATGGGATTTTGAACGTTGTGTGTCAGGCAGCCCTGAGCTGCCATGGCCATGGGGCTGGTGGTGCCTTTTCATCCAAGCCTCTCTGGCCATGCTGATCCCACCATTTGCAGGGGAAGCCCCATGTGTCTGTGTGAAGAGAGGACAGCTCATAATTTCTCTTTCTGCCCCTTGCCTCTGCAGCGGATTCCTACCGGCCCATCCTGATGTCATCACTGAATGCAGATGGATCACCAGGTTACATCAACGCCGTGTTTGTCGACGTAAGGGTTCAGCCGCTGCCGAAGGTTGGGGGCTGCAGTTTGCAGCAGACACACCTCTTGGGCACCGCTGCTCAAGGCAGGGGTAGACCATGTCACCCTGGTTTGAGACGTCCCAGCTACTCATAGCGACTACTCCCTAGTGGCTGCGGCCTTGCTACCACCAGGAGATGGCCCCAGCGTTCAGTCTAAGCCCTGTCAGCATAGGCAGCTCAGCAGGCTGCTGCAGATGCTGCTGTTCGCCCGCTGGGAGCAGAGCCCGGTTGTGATAAGCTAAGGGCACAGGGGCGTGGGGCTGCTCTGACATGGTGCCCTGAGTCTTGGGGTCTGCCCCAGGCCTGAGGAGCCCGGGCTGCAAGAAGGCAGAAAGCAGTTCGTCCTGCCAGGGAAGCTCTCAGGGGCTGGATTGTGTGACTTTTTCCTTCCTCACAGCCTGGGATGTTTTGCAGACATACACAGAGGAGGACAGACTCATCGTCACCCAGCTGCCTTTCACCACCACGCTGGTGGATTTTTGGGCTCTGGTCTGGGATTACACCTGCACGTCAGTGGTTGTCCTGAACGAGCTCCAGGAGCTGGACAAGGTCAGCAGTCCATATGCAGTCCTCCTCTTCCCCACAGCTTTCAGTGTGACCAGGCAGTGTGTTTTCTGCCTTTGTCCTTGGACGGTTCTTCTCATGAGAGTCCTGCTTGCCGCAGGCTTGTGGACAACCAAGGACAGTCCCAGCACTACAGCAGGGATGTGTCCTAGGTCTCATAGCAAGGGAGCATTCCTCAGGTTTTGCTGTCCTTGCCCAGATGTCCTCTCAGTGGGAGTGTTATTCTTCTGGTTGCTGCACTGTGGACTGGTCCCCAGCAGGCAGAGTACCTGTGTGCACACTGTGGGTTGTAGTCAAGGGGTTGGTGCACATCCATATGAGGTGCTGAGCTCTGCCAGGTGTGCAGGCTGGAGCTATGTGTGATCATGCCTGTGTCTCCCCTGCCAGACATATGTGAAGTTCTGGCCTGCTCAAGACGAAGCTGCCTATGGCCGTTTCCATGTCCATCTGATCTCAGAGGAGCCTGGAACTGGCTTCACAGCCTGGACACTTGCCCTCACCAATAGACAGCAGGTGGGTTATTTGTATATAAACGGCAAAGTCCTTTGAGAACAGGGCTGATTGGACTCCAGCACTGGAAGGCTTCAGTTTAGGGTTAAAGACACAGCTAGGCATGGCAGAGGCCACAGTGGTCAGAGGAATCTGATGAGGTACTGGAAGGGGATTGGCGGGAGCAAGATCTTTTACCTTAAAAAGCAGGTTAGTCCAAAAGGGTGAGGCTACAGACAGAGGCATATTTGTACGTTTCCCTAACTTGGAGGACAGCAGACATGGATAGAGTCTGTGCATTTCACTGTTGGTTTGTAGATAGGGACAGCTCTTGTATATAGCTGGACACTTGGCTAGCATCCATTATGAGCTGCACCTGTGCTCAGCTCTTGTGTGCTCTGTCTCAGAGCACTCAAAGGAGAGGTGCAAAGTCTGGTACTGGGCCATCCCACCGTAGAGCTGCTCCATTGATCCAGTATGCATGGCTAAGCCAGGATTGACACACTCTGCCTCCCTTCCCTTCATGAAACCAGTGGGTTTCTCTGCCCACTCCACTGTTTTTCTTCCCCACTAGCCCAAGAAGTCTGCACTAGAAGTCCAGTTGTGGCAACTGAAGGACTGGCCCATGCAGCAGCCTCTTCCCCCACACTCTGCTACCATCATCAGCCTGCTAGGGAAGGTGGAGACACACCATCGGCAGAGTCGAGATGGGCACATTCTTGTCACTTGCTGGTGAGTGAAGTCTCTTGGAGGAGCTGCCATGGCTCAGCCCAGGCTGTGTCAGTGAACTGTGGTCACAGCTGCATCTTGGGTGTACACACAAACATGAATTCAGCTGTGTTCAGGCAGAAAGGCTTCTCTGTGGAGATTGGCTGGGTGCAGAATCTGTGAGCATGATCATCCTGAGAACCTGCATGTCTACTGGAGCACCTCTGAGGCTTAGCCCTGCTAGGTGATCCCAGAGCAAGTGACTCCCCTTGCACTCATCTGCAGGGACGGTGCCAGTCGGAGTGGGATCTTCTGTGCTGCTAGCTTCCTTTGTGAGCAAATCCAAAGTGAGGGGCTGGTGGATGTATCCCAGGCTGTGAGGATGGTGAAGAGGCGGCGGAGACAGCTGATAAAAGATGTGGTAAGTGCTGACTTCAAACCCAGCTGGGGTGGCAACACCAGAGCAAGAGCCATAACCTTCTTTCTGCCACTGGGACATACCCACTCACTTGGGCAGGTTCTGCAGAACTAGATGGACGCCAAAGCATTTGGGGGACTGAGCTGCAGCTATATGGTCCATCTGGCCTGCTCAGTGTGGGGCTATGCTGGTGGGTGCTCAGCTCTAGCTCACCCATGGCTAGAGGTCATCACAGAGTGAGCACCCTGGATGGGAGTGACGAGCAGATGTGTCATGCCATGGACTCTGGCTTTCCTCTACAGGCCAGCTGGCTCCAGCATTAGGGTATCCCAGCCCTCAGCTACTGGATCCTCAGTGGGAGAAGGTGGGATGCAAGCGGGATGAGGAAAGTGGGCCTTACCTATGCTTGCTCAGGAAGCTGCTGGCAAGCAAAGTTTGCATTCTGCCACAAGTACTAGTGTACCAGATTCTCATGTGCATCCTTCTGTCCTCAGGAGCAGTATGGACTCTGCTACGAACTAGCCATCAGTTACCTGAATTCATTTGAAACCTATGGGAATTTCAAGTAAGGCCTGGCCACAGCCCATCTCTGGCCAAGGCTTTGACTCTCTTGGCAATCTTCCATTAGTAATAGTGGAAACCAAGGAAGTATACACAGCCTGAAGATGCTTTACTCCCCTGAAAAACCACCCCAAGGATCCTCCGTGGCTGGAGAGCGCAGGCTAGACTCTCTCCAAATTGTATTCAGGCCCTGAAGAGGGAACCTGACCCTTTACCCAGAATTTGTGCATGAACATAGCTAGAATCACAGCCCAAGTGTGTATGGCAGAACAGAGGTACCAGGAACTTGTCCTAAATGTACTGGGGTAAAGAGAACCAGCTGTCCCACCCAGGCTACTTTGTCCCTTCAGGTGGACCTGGAGAAAACAGGGAGGTAGCTCCACCAACACCAAAGCTGTGTTTTGCCAGGGCAGCACCAAACCATTGTAAGATCCACAGGATCAGGAGTACAGAATATCTATCCTACTTTGGGAGAAACATGAAGCCCATGGCCAACAAGAACCAAGAGAGGAACAATCCACAGTCCTGTAGGGCTAGCCTGGTGCTTTCTATTCCACACATTCTGGAGCTCCATTTTCCTGATGCTGATCCAGATGCCACAGCTCTGTCAATTCCAGAGAGGCCTCCTCAGCATTCTGTCTGGATCGGCCATGGCAATCTCAGATTATAGTGGCTCGATTTAGATATATCAGATGTGGTTCCAGCAGGGGCTGCTGCACCATAGACACTGATTCTGTCTTTACTACTCAGGAGGAAGGGGGATCTCAGAGCCTGGACTGACACCATGGCTCTGACTTGTGTCTCACTAATAAAGACTCCGTACTGGCCATGGTTCAGCCTTGATCTTCACTTTTCCTCTAGGTTTGACTTGGCACAGGGGCTGCAAAGGAGATGAGAGCACATAGATCTCTCATCACTTTGACCACAGCATAAGGACAGAACACACTTCTGCCCAAGATGTTCCTTGAGGGACATCTCCCTTCACTGATTTCCACCACAGACCCCATCTAAACTCCCATGAGAGACACCCAGAACACTTCTGGGGATTAGAAAGACTGTCAGGCATCACTCAAGGACATGGGGTCACAGGTCATGTCCTCTGCCACAAATGAGTATTTAAGATCACTTAAAGAATTTGTAGAAGTGTAGCTGAGCAGAGTTTGATGGCAGAGTTTGCTCTATTACTGTACAGAGGACATACACAAGAGAAAATCAAGTTAGGAGTGATTTGAAACCAGCCTTTATGCAATTTAGCTTGGCTGAAAGTTTCTAAGTGTACATTTGTAGCTTGTGGCCCAGGGCTTCAGCAGCTCCAGCTGCTAAGTAAGTGAAGCTAAGCAAACAGTACAACACGGTTATATTAAGTGATTCATTTCACATAAAACTTATTTAACTAATATCTGTTTATATTGAGAGGCAGCCCTGCTCAAGGGGAGAGTTGCCTAGTGTGCAGTCCAGTTGCTGTGAAGGCAGAATTCAAATTGGGCTCATCTGCTGCTCTGTTGCTGATAAAAGATCTCATTGCTGGAGGCTGTGGCCATGTAGCCACACTGCCTAACAGGGAGACCCAAAAGGTGATTCACTTAGGTTGTCCTGTTATAGAATCACAGAACACTTTGAGTTGGAAGAGATCTTTAAAGATTGTTTAGTCCAACCTATCCTGCAGTGGTATCTTTAACTAGATGACATTGCTCAAAGCCTTATCCAACCTGACATGGAATGTTCCCAGGAATGGGACAAACTGGACCAGTGTTTCACAACCGTCATCATAAAAGCTTTCTTCCTTGTATCTATGGGCCTTGCTAGGAAGATTGCATGAGTGTCAGAAGACTGTTCTTAGTGGTGTCCAGTGACAGGGCAAAGGACAGTGGATACAAATGGGAACACAGAAGGTTTCATGTAAACATAAGGGAAAAAACATCTTCATTATGAGGTTATCAAAGCACTGGAAAAAGATCCCCAGAGATGTTGTGGAGTCTGTCTCTGCAGGCATTCAAAACCCACCTGGAGGTATTCCTGTGCAATTGGTGCCGCATCCAGCTGGAGGCCTGTCACTAGCGGTGTCCCCCAGGGATCAGTACTGGGCCCCATCCTCTTTAACATCTTCATTGATGATCTGGACGAGGGCATCGAGTCAGTCATCAGCAAGTTTGCAGATGACACCAAGCTGGGGGCAGATGTTGGTGGGTTGGAGGGCAGAAGGGCTCTGCAGCAGGACCTTGAGCGCCTGGACAGATGGGCAGAGTCCAAGGGGATGGCTTTCAACAAGTCCAAGTGNGGTCTGTGGTAGTGGGTTGGACTTGATGATCTTTGGGGTCTCTTCCAACCTTGGTGATACTGTGATACTGCAATAATTTACTCTAAGTCATCCTGCTCTATCAGGTCGGTTGTTCTAAATGATCCTCAAAGGTCCTTGCCAGCCCCCTACCATTCTGTGATTCTGTGATTGTCCCCATCTTTCTTATAGGTTGCCTTTATGTTCGGAAAGGTCACAATTAAGGTCTCCCCAGGGCCTTCTTTTCTCCACGCTAAATAACACCAACTTTCTCAGCCTGCCCTCATAGCAGAAGTGTTCCTGCCCTCATAGTAGAAATGTTCCAGCCCTCTAATAATTTTTGTGGCCTTCTCTGGACCCACTCCAACAGGTCCATGTCTTTCCTGTGCTGAGGACTTCAGAGCAGGAGAACATGGTACTCCAGGTGGGTTGTCACGAGAGTGAAGCACAGAGGAAGAATCTCCTTCCTTGACCTGCTGGCCATGCTTCTTTTGGTGTCACCCGGGGTACAGTTTGCCTTCTGGGGTGTGAGCACACGCTGTTGGCTCATGTCCAGCTTTTCACTCACCAATACCCTCAAGTCCTTCTGTGCACAGCTGCCCTTAATCCCTTCATCCCTCAGCCTGGACTAACATTGGGGATTGCCCTAAGCCAGGTGCCTTGGACTTCACATTGTTGAACCTCACAAGGTTCACATGGGCCCACTTCTCCAGCTTGTCCTGGTCTCTCTGGATGGCATCCTGTCCCTCAGGCATGTTGGATGTACCACTCAGTGTCACCTGCAAAGCTGCTGAGGATGTAGTTGATCCCATTGTCCATGTCATTGATGTAGGTATTAAATAGCCTTGGTCCCTGTGCAGACCCCTGATGGACACCATTTTATCACAGTTACAGAACAGAGTGGTTGGCTCATAGTCAGAATGCACGCAACGGAAGAGGTGTGCAAGAGACTTCTTCTACCCACAGCTGTCTTTTTTTCACTCTGCTCCATTGTGAGTTTCCTAGAGGAGCTCTTGATCTGGGTCTAGTTAAGACTTCTAGTTCCTCAGGTATAGGGTCCAAACTGCTGCTGGTTTGGTTAAGGGGTGTTGAGTGCATCTGTCAGAGCCTCCTCACAACAAGGCAGTTATCTCCCCACAGGAGAGTGTTACCTCATAAGAACAATGAGGGGACCCAGCAGAAGCAATAGTGGGACTGGCAGCCCTCTCCAAAACCACAGACCTCTATTGGTTGTCTAGGCAGGGTCTCAAAGGTGGCCTATCAGGCCAAGCTCCAACAGAGTCCTGAGTTTGGCTGAATATCAGCAAACAGCATGGGAAAGAGGATTGAGGAGATGAGTTGAGAACCTAGGACACAGCAGGAGCATGGACAGACCCACAGGCTGAGCCCATGTGAATCAGGGACTGGGAAATCTGGTCTATATTTCCTGCTTCCAGGAAAATGAAAACAAAGACTGAAAAAAAGGAACTACAGAAAGTTGCATTCAAAGGCCTTAAACAGCAGTAAGTGAAAGCTGGGAGATGAAGGCGCTGAAGAAAAAAAAAACAGCACAACTCTCCTTGGCCTCCTGTTTTCCTCTTGCTGTGATGAACTGGATGGCACCCAAGTACTGGTCACAGTCAGAACAGAGCCAGAGTAGCACTTAGCTGAGGTCATCCTCTGCACCTTCTCCACTCTCTCACTGCTTTGAGTATCTCCTGAGGCCCTGGCCAGGGGCTGGAGTGATTGCTGTTTATCCTGGGCATCATTACCTGTGGAGATCAAAGGCATCCAGGGCAGAGGCTCCTGTGAGCCCTTGGCTTCATGCAGAGATGGCTGCCACAGCTACCTGCATACACAAGAGAGGCTGGAGCACAGGGCAGTGCCTGCTATGTCTTTAACCCTTTGTCTCAGCTGAACCCCACCATAGGTCACTGAATGTGCCCTTTGGTGCCCAGTTAACACCAGTAGTCTTTCAGCCTGACCCTTCTGAGGTCCCTTCTAGCAGATCTCTACCCTTGGGAGATGACATGGCCATGGGTCCATCAAAGGACTAAGCCATAAGAACCTCATTGGGATGCCCTTCTTTGTGTGGTTCTTCCCTTGCTCCAGGCTGAGAGCACTGCCTAGAGCTGTGATCTGCTACCACATGCTGCTGCGACTTGATGGGCAGAGCCATTCCAACCATCCCAAACACCACAGGGCTGGGGCAAATAGGGAGTTGCCTTACTGATGAGGATGAACAGATATTTCTCTTGAGAGTCAGGCTCTCCTGGAAGATTTCTGCTTTCTTCCCAGATGCCCTTCAGCCCTACAGCCCCTTCTGTGACAGTGGTCCTGGAAATAGCATTTTCTTACCTCTTGGATTATACTCTTTAGCTTTTCTTGGAAGATCTTTTCCTGGAAAGCGAAGGGGAATCCTGAGTAAGAGACAGGCATTGCTAGTTCCAGCTGTTCAGCCAGCTCCTGCTGAGCATGTCCCTGCTGAACTTCTTACCTTCTTACTCACCTGGAAAGCATGAACCACAAGATCGCTGCACAAATGAGGAGGAGTGTCACCAGCACAACCACTCCAATCACAGTCCCATACCATGAACCCAGAGGTTGTTCTGCAACTAAAACAGAGACAGCACTGAGTGTCACAGCCCAAGCCACACTCCAGCAGTGGCTCAACGGTGGCACAGGGTGAGTCCAGGAGTGTAGATGTGTGCCTTGGCTTAGGTTTCTTCCGGACTGGAGGGTTAACCCATGTATGAAAACCTAAAAGTTTCTCCTGCCATCTATGAGACCCCAGCACACTTGCCCTTGGCCAACTCTCCTCCACAGG
>WBNM01028208.1:0-76402 GCA_013399055.1 Ramphastos sulfuratus
TCTCACCAGCCTCGTTGCCCTTACGAGCCTTGAAGTTCATGTTCTGGTTGCTACTTTAGGTTTCATGTTTGGGGTGTTGGTCTTTTTTTGCTGGGCTGGCTGCAGATCAGAGAGTCGGGGGAAGCTAGTTTCTGGCTCCTCCTGCTTCTGCATTTTGCTGTGTTTTTTTGCATATAAGGTAAGGTGCATTGTATTATCTCGTTTCCAGTAAAACTCTTTATCTCAACCCAGGATTTTTTTGTGTTATTTTCCGTCCCATCTGTGTGTGGAGAGGGGGTTTTGTGAGAGCAACCTGCGTTAACCCACATACCTTGCAAAATTATACACTGTAAAAAAATAATGTTCAGCTGCTGGCTGCTGCAGTGAAAAACTGTTTTGACTACCTGATAAATAAGATGGTGCAGTGATATATTCAGAAGACTCATAATAGTGACTTTCAAACTTTTGTCTCTTGTCTGATTGCAAGATCTCCATGAATTTATCGATTCTGTCTGTAGTAAAGATAACAGGAGTTGCCTGCTTTTTACATTATTGAGGAACAATTATCTAATCCAAGTAAACTGCTGTGAGCTAAGATGCATTTTTACTTCGATTACTTTAGACTTTCATGATGTATTTCATGATGTATTTCTGTATCACAGAAAAATCTATTTTGGAAGGATCAACCAGTCCAATTTTCCCTTGAGAGCACAGCTTTAGATTAGGTCATGCAGGGTTCTGTCAAGCCAGGTAAATCTCAAATAATTTCCAGTGAGGGAGGTTCTACCACTTCTCTAGGTGACCTATCCCAATCTGTAATTCTTCTGTGAGGGGAGGGTTTTGTATCCAGACAGAATTTCCCATGAAGCAACTTGTGTCTCTTGCACTTTGTGCTCTTACTGTCCATCCTTGTGAAAAGAGTGCCTCCACCTTCTCTAGAACTGCTTTTGATGTTATGGAAGACTCTTATTAAACCTACCCTAAGCCATCTCCTCTGTCTTTGAAAATGCTCTTTCTCAACCATCAAGTTCCGTAATCCTTGTTTTCCTGGTCATCCATTCTTTCTAGCAACTGTAATTCTCTGGTTCCTTGACTATGTGCTTTGTGAAGAAAGAAAGAAAAAAAAAAAAAAAAAGGCTTGTCTGCAGTTTTGGAACAGTTTAAATACAGAAATTGCAATTTACTATTCAGTTAAACAATTTGTAATATTCAGTTCAACTACTTGAAATAGTTCATATTCCATACCTAAGCTTTTCTATTTTGTTCCATCTAAGTTTTAAATTTGAGATATGTATTATATATATACAGATGTATGGACCCAACCTGCAAAACACAATACAGACAAGAAACAAATATTTTCAGTACCATGAAATTCTCATGTGGTTGCAGAAGAAGAATAAAATCTTGGAGCAGGATGTTGTTGCAGCAGAAATTGCAGAGGTAGTAAGAGTTTACCATCTGGCAAGGCCCCCAGACCAGATGGATCCACTAATGACTTTTTATGAAGCGTTTTATCAGACGCTGCTGGAATGCATGACTAGCATCTTTAATTATTGCGAATTAATAGGGCTCCAGCCTTGGATGCTGGTGTCAGAACTGTTCAACTTGGAAGGGAAGGGAAGGAAAATAAACTATTTCCTGAAATTACTTCTTCCAGACATTTTTATTAATAAGGTATAATGTTAAAATACAACCTAAAGTTTATTGGTTCATCTTCAGTGGATTGTTTGCTTAAAAGAGGTGCCTATCCATGGTACTTTTATTAAAGACCTTTTATGCAAATGCATCAAAGTGCTTTTGGAATTCACAGATCTATTCACACACAAAAGCATTTGGCTGCTCAGAAGAGCAAACTGCCAGAATACCCCTTCCTTTCTTTGCCTTCCCTGCCAGGAAGGAACGTGTACTTCCAGAACAGTTGATCTCTGCCACTTACCCTACATGTGCATCTGCTGCTGTTGCTTTTCCCACAGAGATAAGGTTGAGTCACGTGGGGAATTGACTGCCACTGCCAGCAAGCAGTACCAGCAGCAGTTGGAAGACTCTTTAGGAAGAGAACCTCCAGTTCTGCACACCATACTTGGATCTTGTGGGACTGTAGTGAGGGCACTGCCTGAGCCATGGCTGCCATTGCTCAGCTTTCCTCATGGAGCAGGACTGCTCTCACTGCTCCTTGAGAGTAAAGGCTTTGCTTGTATGGTTTGTATAGATGGGAATTTATATTATGGGAAAAAGACAGGAACTATATGAATTGTGTTTAGGAGAAATGCTCACAATTTTAATATTTAAGTCTTGATTTTATTTTTCCCACTGTGTTGTTGTCATTAGGTACTGGAACTATTACATATTCTCAATACTGAGAATTGATCTGAAAGTATGCATCTGCTAGTAAGTGTGCAGACTCTGGTAGATGAGCATAGCAAAAGAGTACAGGCTTAGGGAGGAAAAGATGTGTAGTATGAAGTGTGGGAGTGAAGAAATTAATTGGTTTCTCAGAGGAGTTAAGTCTTAAATAGTCCAGCCGTTCACTTCAGTCCAACACTACTGCATTTCAAAGAGGTGTCTGCAGACCTGTCACCTGTGACTTGCAGAAAACTGTCTGGTTGCATAATAAAGACTTGTGTTTCTAGGTGTACTTCCTGCTGGAAGAACGGGAAGTAATTTCCAAATAATAGTATTCTATACCATAAATTGTGATGTTTGTATGCCTCAACTATTCTAATAATGTTTTCATATTGCATTGATACAATAGTATTCCTGCATTTTCCAGTGATGCATATAGTGATGTGGTATCATTACAAATGGTGTAGATACTGGGTAGGATGGATGCTTAGAAGGGTTGAATAAGTGCACCTAACAGCTCAAAACAGAAGCAGTGGAGCTGGTATTTTAAAAGGCTAGTTAGATCACAGAACCTGTGCCAGTAGGAAATCTTGAGAGTCTGGAGACAGGAAGGGACCTCTAGAGGAGGGGTATCATAGTAGCACATACGCATTCTATATTTCAATACACAACAAGCATGTAAATCTTATACAGGTATCAAGTAGTCACCAAGATTTGTTGGTGAAATTGGACTTTATTTCCTTGCTCTGTAACCCACTGTTCTCTTTGCCAAAAATAAACACTTGGTTATCTAACAGCCAGACTGAGCGTAGGCAGTTATGGTGCATTGTAAAGGCTGTTCAGTGAAGATGAATATCCTCAGTGGTTCTGAAAAATCAGACTATTTACTGAGCTGCCAAAAACTAATATTAGTTCCTAATTTTAGTTTCCCCAGTAGCTGACTTCATGTATCAAAAAAAAAAAAACAAAAGAAACCAAACCAAACCAACAAACAAACAAAAAAAACCAAAACCCAAACCAGATACATTTAGTACAGACATTTATATTTTAGGAAATGTGTTCTTGTTTTTAACCTTATATCCAGAAATGGAAAAAAAAATAGAAAGTTTTGATACAGGAAAACTGAGCTGTAAACCAGTGGTAGATGTAATTAAGCTGCAGTTCTGTTCTAGCAGTGAGATTGATGAACCAAATTAATCTTTTCCATCTGATTAATTGAGGAAAAATATTCAAACTTAATCATAGGCATGACAGGTTAAGTATGGTGAAGTCATTGTGCCCATTATAGGTTTTGAACTGAGGTGAACTAGTTGATACCCAGTAAAATCTAGAATCCAGACCTGTGAAGTGCAGGAGCAGATAAAACAGGGTTATTGGGCATTGTACTAAAACTTGGGTGTTTTGCATGAATCGTTCTTTAACATGAAAAAAATTGAATACTCCATGAAACTTCCTTAATTCTTTTGGATGAATTCTTTTTAGTAATTAATACTATCTCCTCCTTGAATAGAAGAAATATTTAGCTTCCCTAAGCCAAATGAATGTCAATTTATTAATAGGATGTTTTTCCTCATTTCATCTGTAGTTCACATGCTTAGACGTTGTTCAAACTTATTTCCTGGATAACAATATAAAACTGTATTTGTATTCATATGACCTTAGGGAGAATTTTTTATTATTAACAACCCCAACCTAGATATTCAAACTAGATCCTCTGGGTTTTGTCAAAGACTATTTCAAATGTTAAAGGGTAGCTATGACAATAGGAAAGAGGAGCTTGTAGTACTGTGTCACTATTGGTAGTCTGCATTCTTCCTGTTAACATGGGGTGAAGTTGGCTAAATGACAGTCTTTTGTGTTACAATGAAAATCTGTAGCGTGATGAGGCAAATATATATATATATTTTTTTTTTTTTTTATTTTAAATTATGCTACTGCTTGGTTCTGGGAAATAGTCAATATCTAAGAGAAATGCTCCCAACATAAAAAAATGGAGGTAAGTTTTAATGTTCACGCTTAGGCAGAGATGAGAGAGAAGGTTTCTGTGGACTCCCTAGTGGGGATTTTCATATCTGAAGGATTATGAAGTGAAGTATAGTTAGATTCTGTGAACAGAGCCTGCATTAGAATGACGCATGCATAACCTGTCTCTTTACCAGTACTACAGAGAACAAAAGGATTGATTGTTTAATATGTTTAATAAATGTGTAAGAGAATTGGTCAAAACAAGTCTTCTGAATGCTGGTGGAGTTAACCACTGAAAACGGGGAAGGAGTTTTTTAAACATGGGCACCTTTCTTGGAAGTAGTAGAAGTAAAGTTGGATGTGACATGTTCTGTGCAAAGTACTGTTTCTAATCAGCTGTTAGAGAAAATGAGGTAAACTAATAAAAGTACTAGAAATGTTACTACTTGTTAGACAGTAGTAGCCAGATGATCTTTTAATACATATGTCATTGTTCTTCAAATATAGGAGAAACAGTTGATTTCTCTGTCTCTTCTGAGGTTTCTGTCTTTAAATACTTAACAATGAGAGGATTTCTTTCATGTACTTTTCATAGTGAAAAACACTCATTATTCAGCCACTGGTCCCCATTTCAGAATACTGAAGCTGATGTGTAAAAGAGGAATAAATTATAGAAAATCATCCACTGAATTTATAAAGCTTTGAAAGACTAAAAGCTTATGTGTTCATGCAGATTATTAATCAGAAGTACTCAAATTCTCTGATTTTATTTTCCTTACATTTTATAGTTAAATATTATTACATGACAAACTGTATTCTGCACTAGCCAAGGCTGGCTTCAGTAAAACATATTTTAAGTAAACAATGGCATAAACTGAGTTCTGAAAGCAGTTTGTTCCAGTGAATCCAAAGGAGCTGAAGTTTTTGAGAACATGGGAAAAAACAACCTTTAGTTGTTTTTTTTTTTTTTTTCCGTTATTATTTGATTCTTACATTTTATACTATTGCTGATTCAGAAAGTGTGTGGTAACTTCAACTGTGTTCTATTTCAGCCTTGCAGTCCATCCGGATAAAACTTTAGTGGCTACAGGGCAGGTTGGGAAGGACCCTTACATTTGCATATGGGATTCCTATCGTGTACAGACTGTGTCTGTTCTTAAGGACGCACATACACATGGAGTTGCCTGCTTAGCTTTCGATTCAGATGGCCAGGTTTGTATATCTTCTTCCTTTGTGTTTGGAGTTTAGTTTGATTGCTGATTCTAGAAGATATGTACATTAAAGCATTTTATGTTTAAATAGCTATACGATTGTAGTACTGAAACTCCAATTATGATTTAATTTTTAATGCAAGGGCTGCAAATAAAGCTCTTTCAAAGAAATTGGGTTTGAGATTAAAATTGCAAGCTAGCATTGAAGTTGAGGCTTTGGGTGTAGGACAAATATTCACAGAAGAAATGACCACATACTTGTCACCTACTGTTCACAGAGATCCATTCCTGGCAAAGTCTTCACAATAGCACAGCTATTTTGGCAAAGGAGCTCCAGTAATCTCGCTGGTAGGAGAGGCTCATTGGCTGGGATGCACAGCCAATTTAATTTAATAACAGGGTTAGGACACAGAGTGTGTGACTTTGTGCAATGTAATTTGATTATCTGGTATTTTGAGACCAAATTTAAAATGTGAAAAACAAATGGTGGGTTGTTCACAGCTAAACACTGATTTTTATTTTGGTTTTCCCCTGGGGGCAGACTATTAAAAGCATTTTATTGTGAATGAAGTAGGAGCAGAATAGACCTACAATTCATGTAAACCTGAGGAAAATTTCACATCGATAGATAATTCTAAAACTATCTGTGCAGTTTTCTCATTGATGTCCAGATGTGTTTTCTGATGTAACCTTGTGGTCATACTTTATAGCTTGCTGCTGAAGTATTTTCAGGAACATTTAGATTAGCTGATATCTGGATTCTTACACACATCCTTACTGGGTTTTGTATTGTCACATCACAACTGAATCCCAATGGAACAGAACTGCCTTTGAATATTCTTAAAATTGTGTACTAGGTGGTTATCTGTCTGTTGAGAAGTGCTTCATTATCTTTTGCCTAGCTGCTCTTCACTGACTACACACTGTTGTTGCTACTCTTTCTGAGATCAGAACTGTCCATATAGTGCATAAAAAGTATTTTCACATGACACAAAATTACTTTTTATTACACATTATCCTGTGTGTTCTGTTTAAAAAAAATATGAAGTGAAGGATACCATCATGAGCAATTGCCTTTAACATTTTTTAGAATGTTAATAGCTTGAATTACTAAACAGCACCATGTACTCTTATTTCCTCATTAAGAATTTGAACCAGCTTTCTATTTTAGGCCTGGTTTTCAACCATCTTCTTTGAGATTTCTTAAAGTAAAGCCATTTCCTCTGCAATCTCATGTGTGTTCCTGGGAATTGTGAAATAAAAAAAAAAAACAAAAAAACAAACACATGAGAAAAACCCTAAATCCACAGAACAAAATTTTGAATGCTATTGTGATGGTTTGGAAGTTACACACCCCCCCCCCCCCCCCCCACAACCAATGAATTCACCCAGACTAGACTCAGCCATCTGGAAGTTAAGGAATAAAGCTATATTTACAGCTTAGCACAATTATACAAGCAGATATTTACAATATATTACAAATATATACAGCTATGTACAGAAATATACAGGTTAAAAGTAATACAGACACACAATACCCCTCACAGAAATCAGAAGCCCCCAGGAGGGGCTCCCAACCACCCATCCACCTTCTTTCCACTCCTCTACCTTGTCCCAAAGTCTGCCTTACGTGCAAGGTGAGCTGGAAGGATAGGCAAGGGAGGTTAGAAGCAGAATGATTAGTTGGGTTACACAGATCCAGGCAGAGCAGCAGAACCCCAGGGGAGAAAACACAGACACCAAACTCCAACAGACAGAAACTGTCTTATCTATGTGTCCTTGCTCTTACACATCTCAGCAAACCTATGAGTGAAGTAGACATCACCATTGTTTCCTTTTCACAGCCTATAATCTAATTTCTCTCATTAAAATACTCCAATTAGCCTCAAACCAGCACAGCTATAATATTTTAAAACATGTTATCCATTCAGAAATACCTGTTTTAAAAATTTTATCTCAGCTTTAACTTTGCAACGCCAGTGGATAAACTGTTTTTTAAGCCCGTTTAAGCACCTTAATGGGAAAAGACTCAGCAAAGAGCCCAGTCTGGATGAGTTAAAGGTAGAGACTTTTCTGAAAATCCTTCTGGGTGCATTCTGTAATTAAAACCTGAACTTAGTACTGGGTTGACCTTGCAGAACAGTAACCTTCTGTTTCTAGGCATGCTGGAAATGTTGCAGTTTATTCTGGAAATAAAAATTTATACAGAATGCTTTTATAGTTGGAGAGAGACCAATGCTGGAAAACATAANCTTTGTATATTTCTGTAAATATTCCTGTATATAGTGTATATATTTGCTTGTATATTGTGCTGAGCTGTAAATATAGCTTCATCTAAACTTCTAACCGGCTGAGTTTTAGCCTGGGTCATTTTACAAAGTGTGTGGGGGGCGGGGAACTCCCTAAACCCATCACAGGTATAGATGCAATTAGAAATGTATTCTTTTTTCCACTAAGTCTGTCAGCTGTTCCCTCTCTAAAGAAGAACAGGCTGAGGAAAATCGTCTCTTCCAACTTGGTTGATTCTNTATTTTAAAACATGTTATCCATTCAGAAATACCTGTTTTAAAAATTTTATCTCAGCTTTAACTTTGCAACGCCAGTGGATAAACTGTTTTTTAAGCCCGTTTAAGCACCTTAATGGGAAAAGACTCAGCAAAGAGCCCAGTCTGGATGAGTTAAAGGTAGAGACTTTTCTGAAAATCCTTCTGGGTGCATTCTGTAATTAAAACCTGAACTTAGTACTGGGTTGACCTTGCAGAACAGTAACCTTCTGTTTCTAGGCATGCTGGAAATGTTGCAGTTTATTCTGGAAATAAAAATTTATACAGAATGCTTTTATAGTTGGAGAGAGACCAATGCTGGAAAACATAAATATGGATAAACTGCTGTACTGAGCCAAAAGTAAAAGGCATGGCAGAAAGACTGAATATTTGCAATTCTGGTGCTAGCAGTTTCAGTTTGTTTAGTCAGCATGGCCAAGGGAATTGGTATCTTGTGATAGGACAAAGCAGACTTTGCATACATTGCTTGCATCTTTTCTTCTAATGCCTACCTGACATTCCTTCATATTGAATGTCTGTCAGTATCCAAGAAAAAAACACCTGAGCTGGATCCCATAAAGTCAGCTTCTGGTTCCAAGGATAGCTGCTGTGTTGAGTGTTGTGCAGCTTCAGTATGTGGATTTAGCACGGGTCTCAAAATAATGACAGTGCATCTGTATTTTAACCAAGTTAATTAGCTCTTGTTGTACCAGAAACTCTGGGGTACCTGTTCCAGGCATTCAGGTGAATTAATTCTGAACTATTACTTCATGCCGGACTTCAGCTGACACAGCATGGAGGCATCTTAGTTGTCTCTCAAGTGTTTCCCAGACATAATGTACCACAAACTGGATAATGAAATGTAAACAGGATTTGTTCTGTAGTACATGGAGAAGATCGATATGTAGCTTAAATCAGAGGATAGCTTAGGTGCTTCCTTTATGTACCTTCAATACATCTTTAAATTTAGAGACAAATGTATTTTGAGTAAATTTCCTATTTTCTATGTTATCTGTCGTTAATATTGTATTGTACCAGTACTGATGGGAACTGAATATCTTGCAGAACTACTACTGTTTAAAAATATGCAGTTTAGTTTGGTCTTTTTCTGTAAGATGAGGAGATGGTATTTGGTGGGAGGAAGGCTGTACTTTCTTCAAATGTCTGCTGAAGTCAGTTTGCCTACCATTAAAAAGTCTTCTGTTGCATTGAGTTATCTGCAGTGTCTCCTTAAAAAATACTAACATCAACCCTTCACAGAATTACCTGCAAAGATGATGTCCTTTATACTAAAGTATTTTGCTAATACTATACAACTCAGTTTCTGTTGAGTATTGTAGATTAACCCTTTTTGTGTTCTTTTAAAAACAGTTTTTAAATTGTTTTTTAATGAAATGGGGAGGGCACTGCTGTAATGTGTCCATATGTTTCTAAGTGTGGGATTAGGTAGCAGCAGGCTTCTTTAGCCAGCTCTTCTAAATCTGTGTAGATTTAAAAATAATGGTTTAATTCTGTGCATAAGCCACTTGACAGATATTTTCTTCTGGTACTTCCGTGAATTCTGTGAACAGAATTCTGTCAAATTATCTTCCAGAAGAAGGACTAAAAGTGGAAGTGTTTCAACCAAAATGGAAATTCAGAATCTATCACTTTTCTGCCAGCAGGAGACCTTCCATAGTAGACCTATGGGAAAAGAAAGTAGAAAATATATACTTCTTCATTTCCTCTAGTACTTTCACTGTCCGTCTACACCACTAATGATAACTTCCTAACTGGTAGTTACAGTTCTGGTCTGATGTTGTTCGCATCATGAATCTAAGATACTGTAAGTACTGCTATGGTTTCCGCAATTAAGTGATGAGTATAGAAGAGGCGAGAAAAAGTCAGAATCAGTGAAGGTTCCATAAAAAATGCCTTGTGTTTTTATTAGTACTTCTAAATGCCTGGATAGGTGTAGGTTGCTGAAGGGACAATAAAACTAATTTTGCTACAATAGTTCTTTCTGAAAAAAATACTTTGATGTTCCCATATGTGACTTTTTCTTTTTCCTTCTTTACCATATGTCTAGTAATCAAGCATGTCTTCCTAGATTAAAAGCAGATATTCAGTGCACATCTGAGACAGTTTAAGTCTTCAAACAGATTTTGATGTAGCATATCATAATCCAGCCTTCCAACTACTCAGCATTTTGCAAGTTCCTGTAGTTCCTGTTTTTATGCTTATACATGGCATGAAAAGGTGTGGAGTGCTTGTCTCTGAATTATTTTGTAACCGAATGAAAGCTGAAGCTTTCTGTTTATTTGTGAATAATGATTTAGTCTCTCTGTTGTACAGTAGTTGATAACCTTACTGCAATTAGTATTTTTCTAATCTAGCATTTTAAAGGGATCTTTGGTAAATATATTTTTCTTTGCTGCCTCACTTGTGTTATCCTGGAAGTTACTAGACTTTAAACAATTTGCTTCTTGAAAATTTGAGCCAAAAACCAGGTGACATTTATTTAGAGGAAATTCAGTTGAAGAGATTTGCAAGTCATCTTCTTGAAGCAAATCTTCAAGGAAAAGATCTGTTCATTGTAGTATCTGAAACATACCTATATTTGAACCAGGTGGTTCATCTGCTAATCTTCATCTCTGAGGCAAAATGGAACATTTCACTTATTGCATGTTCTTGAAGCATAGTCTTTCCTGTAACAGCAAAATGCTTAGGAGCCATCATAAGAAGTTGAGAGGACAAGGAGAAGAAGAAGGGACAGGCAGTATGGACCAATGGATATGATGGTGCCTTTGCAGTGTTGTTCAAACACAAGTCACATGTCGGGAAATCAATTTGTACATGTAATAATCTGAACTACAGTAAAGTGATTTTGGAGTTACTTTTCTGTTAACTGGATTACTGTTGTTCTTCCTTAGCGTTTAGCTTCAGTGGGACTGGATGCCAAAAATACAGTGTGTATTTGGGACTGGAAGAGAGGAAAACTACTGGCAACCGCTACTGGTCATTCAGACAGGGTAATTGTATGAAAGGTTTACTGACTTTTGTCTAGGAGTTGTAAAAGGATTTTTTTAATATTTTTTTTTTAATATTAAGTAAGTGTGAAGATAGTTTTGATCATTCTACCTGGCTTTTGAAATAATGGACAAAGTATTTACTTCTTCTCATTATGCCAGCCATAGAACTAAGCACTGTTACGAGATAAAGTGCATGATGGATTCTTGAGCTGACTCTAGTAAGCCTAGGGAGGAAATGCTTTGTAACTACCCACCAATTAGGATGATATATAGCTCTTTGTATGAGATGTGAAATGCTAGCTCACTGGACAAAGATCATGTTCTTTCTGAATATGTCTAAAAGACAGTTTGTCCTGAAGGGAATGTTAATTATGTACCATCTATTTTTAAGACAATTACCTGTAGAAGAAATATAACAAGGATAAATATTTGATTTTATATCTATTAACTTCAATAAACATCAGAAGTGAACAGATTTGAGTGTCATTCAGGATTAGGATTAAACCGATTTATCACAAGCAGAATACCTCCCCAACATGTATAAGCACAAGGATGCATATGTTAAATTATGAATACATTCTGACAAGTTTTATCTGTATTATAATATAATAATGTGTTAGAGTGTTATAATATTGAGGTATTTTTTGAGTATTTATGTATGCAAAGCAGCAGACTAATAAACCCTTAGTTTGTGTACATACAGTCTATCTAGATCTTGTATCTTCTAAACAAGTCTGGTCGTTTTACTTGGAGTGTTCACAACTCAACAGACTCTTATTGATTATTCAAATTATTCTTTCAGAAGTGATTCACTTCCCAGTTACATCAGTAGAAGCTTTGTTACTGACAGGATCAGGTTCTGAATTAGCAGAAGACTCCAGGACAGGCAAGAAGTACTAGAATCTTAGTCCTGCACAACCAGAACAAGGAGATTTTGCTCTGAAGGAGGGGTGGGAAATGATGAATATCTAACTAGGACACAATTCTTATGATTTGTTGTGCAGGAATCATACAGCATTTATGTAGGGGAAATACCTTGTGTATTCTAACATTTAAATAGTACTTGAACTACTGTAAATCCTGGTGATTTTAAAGAAGATAAATATTTTGCAGGAAGGCAGTTCTCTTCCTTGTGTATAAAACGGGTGATGGCTAAGCTTAATATGTTGGATAAAGTGATTTGAAATTCTTTTCTGATTTATTCTTAACAGCTGAAGAGCTAAAAGCAGCAAAGTGACCCATTGTCTTTCTCTACAGATATACATTTTCTGAAGGAACTAATGACTGTGGTAACCTCATTGGTTTTCAGCTTGTATGCTGAAAAGCTGAATGCCAGAAATAAAAAAAATTAAAAAATAATGTATTGTGGCCCAAATTTTCAACAATATAAACCTTTTGTTTCCAAACATTATACAGTATTTTTAATTTGTATAATCCATAGTCCTAGAATACCCAGGAAGTTTGTACTGGTAAGCTATGTAGGATCTGATACTTCAATTTTTGATGCGTATTGTTGTAAATGTAACATTTATCAAAATTAAGAATTTAATTTGGACTCTGTAGATTATGTCAGGTGAGTGACATTCACCCATGTCATCACTGGAGTCTTTCGGTAATCAGCTTAAATTAGATACTGTGACTTTCACCCAAAATAATGGATAAAGATAAGTGTACCAATCTTTCATACTGAAAATTGAGGAAAATTATCTTACAACATAATTCCCACTTTTATTTAACACAGTAAATACTGCTTATTCAATAGCATCTTGGAGCTGGAATAGATTGGTAGTATGAAGGTAGGAGTGAGGTGTGTTGACAGAACTGCATAAGGAAGCCTGCATATTTGCCTTAATCTTTGTTTACAGAGAACTCTGGAGTTACCTAAGTAGTGCTCTTTCATTTAAAGTAGTATGTTGCAACAGAAATTACGTCTAAAAATTGGTAAAAGTGAACTGAGTTTAGATGTAATTACTGTATAACTTAAAATACCAGCTTACTGTTTTTCTTAACAGATATTTGATATTTCCTGGGATCAGTATCAACCAAATAGAATTGTTAGCTGTGGAGTAAAACACATAAAGGTAAATAGCTTTTATTGTTCACTTGTTAAAAAGTACATAAAAGTCCCCAAAGAAATGTGTGCTCTTAGATGATGAAGGCTTTAAATATAAGGATATTTATATTTTTTCTGTCTTTATTTTTGTAACATTTTAGCAAAGCTTTTTTTGTTTGAAGATTATTTAGACACTCAGCAGTGGCTGAGGTGTAGATTCACTTAACAAGGTAGGAAGATCATTTGGTGTAATATTCATCATTATGTACTTGTAATTTTTGGGTTCTCTACCCTCTCCATTCCACCAAATTGTCTCTAAATTTTCTCAACCTTTAGTGATATCTCCAATCAGGAATCCCAAAGAGTCAATGAACAATTATAGGAAGAACTAAGTAAAAAGTATTAATTGAATGAACTGCTGTTTGGCCTATCCTGCTACCAGCATTTGTAGGAACACCACAGAGAAGGTATACAAGGCATGCAGAGACGAACGGATGAAAGCTTGCTCCCTCTAATTCACCTTTTCTGGAGGTGATTTAAATACAAACCTAGACATGTAGTAAAAAATTAGGATAAAACATTTTCTTGGCTGTGAAAATCTTAGAAAGAAATCCTTCTGTTTGCCAACATTCCCTGCAGGTTTCTGTTTTACTCCTGTCTCATCAAATATATTCCTAACAGATGGCAATTATTTCACATGACTGAGGTGGGAAGCACTTTAAGTTTAGGAAACCAGTTAATATCTCTAGCTCTGGTTACTGAGAAGCTTGTGCCCTTAAAACCACCACTGCTTTCAAGCTGTGGGTGGTTTTGACAGGAGTGATACCATCTGTTGTATTCTGCAAGCTGTTTTCCAAAACCTGTCTTTCTTTGGCACCTGTATTCTGTTTAAAGTGGCTGTAATTGCCCTGAACGTGCGTAACACCAAGCAAAGCAAATACATGTAGATAGAGGTGTGGCAGGGGAAAAAGGTGTGGAGGGGAAATGATCAGATGTTGCTGTGCAGCAATGCTCAATCAGTAGTCTGTATACTTGTGTCTTCAGGCTTTGGGAATGTGATAGTAACACGTTAACTTGCAACAAAGGAATGGAACAGCCCTAAGAACTCCCACTATGAGAACTGGGACTAATACTTGGGAATAGTGCCATTTATTCCTTTAGCATTTCTGCTCTACTGGCTCATTTGTCCAGGCAGATATTAGAAGCTGTGGTAAAGCCTAGGAGCTAAGGAATCTCACACTGAGCTCAAGATCCTCCTCCACCCATTTTCTAACACTGCTACTTACACTCTTGTCCTTCTACAGCTAACCAGAAGTGAAGAGAGCAAAATATATTCCTCACAGAATGAAAGCCCTGGGGGAAGTATTCCCACTGCCTTCTCATAAATTGGCTTATGTTAAGAGGCAAAGGGAAAATGTAGTTGAATTAGAAATAGAGAAGGACATGAAGTAAAAATCCTTGACTCAAGGATTTTCTAGAATTCAGCTTTATAGGAATTTTCTAGGAGTAAATACAAAAATAATAACAAATTGGCATATAGCCACTAAAAGATGTAGGTCTGTAGTGGGAGTGAGATAGACGTTGTGTATCTGTGTCAGACACTTCATTATTTCTGTTCGGTCTTTCAAGGTGTTTCTGGTGGCAAAGAATCACAGAGCACCAGTCTTAGAATGTTTTGGTTGGAAAAGACCTCTAAGATCATCGAGTACAGCTGCTGACCTAACACTACCATGGCTGTTAAATCACATCCTAAAGTGCCATGTTCACACATTTCTTCAGCGCCTCCAGGGACAGTGAGTCTGCCACCTCTCAGGGGAACCTATTGCAATGCCTGACCACTTTTTCCATGAAGAATTTTTTTTTTAAACATCCAATCTAAACTTTCCCTGGCAAAATTTCAGGCCATTTCCTCTTGTCATGCCACCTGATACAAGAGAGAAAAGACTGACCCCCTCCTCACTCCAAAGTCCTTTCAGGTAGTCGTAGAGAGCAGTGGGGTCTCCCCTCAGCTGCCTCCTCTCCAGGCTAAAAAATCACAGTTCTCTCAGCTGTACCTAATAAGATTTTTTCTCTAGACCCTTCACAAGCTCTATTGCCATTCTCTGGATACACTGCAGCAACTCAGTGTCTTTCTTGTAGCGAGGGGCCCAAAACTGAGCACACTCAGTGTGCTGTGGCCTCACCACCCTGAGTACAGAGACGCGATCCCTTCCCTATTCATGCTGGTCACACTATTTCTGATGCAGGCTGGCATGCCTCAACTAACAAAGACCAGAGCTGGCAAGTCCATTCAGGACTGTGGTACACTACATGGATTTATTGTTCTGTTTCTCCACATGATGCCTAGAACATCCTAATCCTGGCAGGCCTGCATATTTCAGCACTTCTATTACACATCTAGTTGAAATTATTTGCTCTGCCTTCCCCTGAATCCCACCACTACAGACACACTTCTTTTTGTGAGAGAACTTTGTATTCTCTTGACCCTTTTCTCTACTCCAGTCTTACATTCTCTTTTGCAGAATGTTTCTGTGTCTGTGTAAAAGTCAAGAAAGTTATTACTGCACACTTACAGAGCCCACTGCTCTCATAGAGTGTTTTCACATACAAGCATTTGCAACCTCTATACAGCATACGGTTTCTCAGTAAATATATTTGAGGGACATACACCTTTCGGTGTACTGGAAAAGGGCAGAGATGTCTGCTCCAGGTATGTGAGATCATAACAAATATTTTATTTCTTAGAACTGTAGTTTTATTTAAGATTTGCAGACAAGAAATGGGATGTTCCTGTCTTTCTTTTTAAAAAAGAGTGCATTCACATATATATCACCCAGCAAAAGATAGTGAGCTAATGAGAATGGGTAGTGTAGCAATAGTGAGTTGGAATCATACCTCACTTTCTCAAACAGTTGGATCATTTTGTTTTGTTCTCAGACTTACTTTGTCTGGGGGTGTCCTTGGTAAATGGACAGGTTTTGAAGTAATGGTCATTTTAGTAAGACCACAGGAGGCACTTAAGTGTCTGTCCAGACACTGTTCTGTGTGGATGTACATCAGTGGGATCTGCACACTAATATGAAAAATGTAATTGATTTCCTAATATACCATTTCCATTTCAGTTTTGGACACTGTGTGGAAATGCACTGACAGCAAAGCGAGGAATATTTGGTAAAACAGGAGATCTCCAAACCATCCTTTGTTTAGCATGTGCAAAAGAAGATATCACATACTCTGGTGCTTTAAATGGAGACATCTACATATGGAAAGGGCTAAACTTAGTCCGCACCATTCAAGGAGCACATAGCGTAAGTTGTGTTTTTAATGTCATTGCTGAAATTAACTGTTCACTGAACTGGAAAACTTCTCAAACACTTATCTACTAAGATTTTTCTTCTGTTTCAACTCAGAAGAATGTCTAAGGTTGTTCATCAGTTAAGAACTTAGATGTCATTTTGTACTTTGTTTACATATCAGTAGATGCTAACTACTGATATTCATAGCATTGGTTTTCACAAAACACAATAAATCTAAAGTGAAGTTTCTAAGTCTGAAGTTTTGATCAGCTTACTTAAAGATAGTTGATAACCAAATGACCTTATTTTGAATAGAGTTTTATCATTAGACTTCACAACACTGAAGATAGACTTCATTAAAGCTTCCATGTAGAATAAACCTAGTTAATCTCTGAATTGCATTCTGACCCTATTCCTAGGCAGTATTACTCCTATTTGCTTCATAACAACACCATCTAACTCAGAGAACTTATAAATACAGAGAGAAAGGGGAATGTAAAGGATCATGTTAGATTTCTAACTGCTGTAATATAATAAATGTATACCTCTGTTGTCGCTGTAGCAAAGGCACAGCAGGATTTTCATGTCTTGCTTCAAACAGATTTGGGAGCTACTTCCAGTTGGAATATGATTGTGGCTGCTGGCATTATGGTCAAAAGGAAACAGTATTTTCCTTAGAAAATTGGTATGAAATCTAGCAGTTGTCACTGTATTTTGTTTTCTAGACACCTTCTAGCAAAAATACTACAAACTTAGCAGCTTTTTCTGGCCTCCCAAAAAGTCAGTTATGCTAGTAGTGTGTAAAGATTCATAGCAGCTCTTCAAATGAGATCTGAGGGTGCGGGAGAGTAATCACTTACAGAAGTAATTACTGATTTATCAAAGCAGTCAGACCAAAGTCAGTGGGACCCCTTCCTGTGTTATTACTGTGTAATTGCCAGGTTGTGGTTATGTGCAGTTGCAATAATTTGGAAATACCTTTGTAAAACGCTCTTGGAGAATTTTGTTTGCATTATTCTATTTAGATTCCCTAGAATGATTAAATACAGTCTTTCTGTATAATGTGTTTTGTACATTATGGGATTTGCTATGACTAATACACATTCTCTTGCCCAATTTATAATGTCTATGTAATTATTATAAATATTAATTTAAAACATTGAAAAAGGCCACTTTGAAAACAGAGTTCTTCTCTTCGTTGTATTAAAGTCCATGCATTTCAACTTGTCTTTTAACCGACTTTTCCTAACATACTGAACCAAATTGCACTTCACAAGTTATTCCAGTGTATGACAGCACAGAATAGCACAGAGGTGCTTTAAAATACAAAAAAGGAAATTCAAACTTTAATAGAAACTTGTCTTTCAACAAAGAGAATGAATTGACACTCTTTCAGTTCCTGTCATTCCAAATGATGTCTGAAGTGAATTAATGAAAGAATGTCTCACTCATCTCTGCATCTGTAAGACTATTTGTATTGTTCTTTTGCTTGATTCTGTTTGTTCTGGATAACTATTTATTTTAACTGTTCTGTTATTTGTTTAATAGTTTTTGTAATAATAGCTAAACCAAATTTAAAGATCTGCATATAGGCTACATTGCTGCTATTGATACGAAAAAAATTACTTAAATCACTAAGGTGGGAGTGCTTGAAATGAAAGTATCCCTGTGTTTGCTGTTTTGCTTTCTGGATGGACAACTTTTATAGCCTGGTAGTTTCTTGCCTTAAACAAGAAAGAGTCTGTTCCAAAAATTTTCTTTGTGTGTTTATATCTTTTATAAAGAACTTTACAACTTGTTATGCTATTGGTTAACAGGCTGGAATTTTTAGTATGTATGCTTGTGAGGAAGGTTTTGCCACTGGAGGGAGAGACGGTTGCATTCGGTTATGGGACACTGATTTCAAACCAATTACTAAAATTGATCTCAGGGAGACTGAACAAGGATACAAAGGTAATGAGCTATTATTTTAATGTTTTCTCACACATCTGGATAACAGACTATGACACAATTTCATTTGAAGCATAAGTTTCTGCATAATGCTGATCGTTTTGTTTTTTTGACTGTTTACTTTTGAAATCTGTATTCCCTTTTTTCTCTCACAATGATGTAGCCTGAAGAGTTTTTCCCATTTCATAGTATAAACTGCTGCTGCTCCTCACCATGCAAACAGAAGATCAGTAAAACCTAATTAAACACAAAAAGATAGAATTAAATTAGACAACCTTTAATGCAATTAATTACTTGCAACTCATTTAACTGCGATTTCTGGAACCTGGTATTCAAAGGTGTTGAGCATCTAAGCAGCCTGTTAGGTTGATTTGGAATGGTAGCACTTGGCATATTTAATAGTGAAAATGTTATTAAATTCTTGACCATCAAATTTGTTGCATCTCGTTGCACTTCCTGTGGTCACTTTATGATTAGACATTCAGAGATCTTACAATCTTCGTAGCTCTTAATGCACACTTTATTAAGATCGTAGTCATTTGGGAATTCTACGCATCCATTTTGTGTAAATTCATGGAACCTAGCCCTCAAAAAAGTTGTCAAAGATACCCAACCAGTAGTCCCCTTGCTCTATAGTTCTGGCTTTGAGGGCTTTTTTATGGCCAGAATCATAATGTTTAACGTTCCTTTCTAGAAAACCAATAGCAGTACCTTCTGACCATTTGCAGCAGTTTTGATCAGTTTAGAAATATGTTTTTTAATTGTGGAGAAATAAGCCTGTACATGTGGGTTACATCATTGTAGCCAATACCAGACTTCCATACCAGTCCATTACTAATAAAAGAATAGCATATATGAAGCGCTGCACAGAGAAAGCAGTGCTCACACAATACCTACATTTTCAACCTCATTGGTTCTTGTGAAGTGATCCTGGGAAGGAGCTCTATCCCTCATGTGTGTGGCCAGAGTAGCACTAGTTTTTTGCACTTACTGCTGCCTGGGGCATGTCTACACTCAAAGCAAAACAGGCTTTATGACTTCAGTTACTTTTAATAGACTGTAGTTATCTTCTGTGGCAAATTAATTTTTCAGAATTATCTTACAGAACTGTAATATATTCATAAATGTGTCTTTTCTGTAGAAAGCACCTATCTATCCTTCTGTATCAAGGAAGGGTTTATTGAAAGTGAATTCTCATTAGACATGCCTTGATGCTGTTATTTCTACCGTCTCCTAAATGGTATAGGATACAGAATATGTAACTGAGAGAAGCTGAGTAAATCCAGGTGCTGTAACAGCAGCTATATATAGCATGAGGGGTTCTTACCTTCCTATTTGGCAAAAGTAGAAAAATAATTCCCTTGTAGAAAAATAATTCCCTTGGAGGAAAGTTGAGTTACCATTTAGTCTTTCATGTGTAAATGATAGAAAATTGTATAAAATTGATAAATTATTTGATTTCTAAAAATTAAAATGAGAACTCTGTCCAAATCTTGTCTCCAAATAATTTAAATCCTTCAGGTTTATGTTTATCAAAATAGAAACAGTACTTGCTTCAATAGCAAGAAACTGATACAAGCAAGTCTGTAAAATTTTATTAATGCTTAGTCAAAGATATTGAGCCCATGAGCATAATCATAATCATTGAGACTGCATAAAAAGACATCCTGGTGAATCTGTGAAAAGTGCAATGGAACTGCTGATCTGACTACAATGATAAAGAATTAGGACTTTGGAGATGACTTCAGGTCATAAAATCCAAGCATGGACTTTGACCCTGTCACTATTGCTTTTTAAGATTTTTATCTTTTTCCTGATTCAAGGTTTCTGTTCTTCCAATGTGATACAACTCTGTGATGTTCCTGTCCTTTTCTGCTGTTTCTGTCTGATATGTCATCCACTGATGAGTGCTTCCATTTAGTGCTTGTTACTAATAGACATTGGAAATTCTGTTCTGGTTACATTGATGGCACTGATTAGTCTAAACTCATATGTAACTTCAGGCAATGGTGGGAGCATTAACTGCTTACTTAGGACCTTCTGTCCCTCTTTTCCAATAACTGCTTTTTTCCAAAGCAGTTTGCAAAGGCATCAGCTTTCAACTTAAAACTTCTTTCTAGGGCACTAGGAAGACACCCCCACCCTCTGGTATATACTCACTCATCAGTCATCAAGAGTACTGAACTTGAATAAAATGTATCACCAGTAACAGTCTGACCATAGGCTTGCCTTTTATATTTAATCACACATGTAGGTTAGTGAAAAAAAATACGATAATAGATAATCTTTATGTGCAGTTAGTCATGGAAAGCGGTCCCTTTCCCACATCAAAAGATGTGCTTTATAGTCTAAACCTTAACAACAGCTGTTTTCCACTTAACATTCTAAACTTCATTCCTTTTGTGGCCTTTGGCATGTATCAAGAAGATACATTAGTTAAATTAATTATCAAAATTAAATGGTACTGAAAATGGATAAGACAATAAATGAAGATTAATTTGCCCCTTTCAAGAGATCACAGAAAATATATTTTATTTATATGATAGTATATAATATAGCATATTTGGTTCCAAATGATGTAATATGAAGATGTAGTTGACCTTGATAACAAGATAAGGGCAAATAAATTTGTATCTCAGCATCTAGACCCATTATCTGAAGTTTAATTTTCATATTCTGAAACAGAAAACACAAACGCTGCAGGCAAACAGAGTGTGCTGTCAAACTAGTCAACTTGCGAAGAGTGTATTTTTAACCTTGTAGTTAGTAAAAAAACCTGCAAAGTTAGAATCAGATTTGTGGAAATAAAATCAAGCTCTCTAAAAGTTAACGCAAAGCAATTGCAAGTTTGCCTTTTGGTTTTTGTTTGTTTTGGTTTTTTTTTAAATCAGTTGGGACTAAAGCAGAGAAGTGTGATAACATGGGCACAAACCTTTTACATTCACCACTAAAATGCTATTCAACATTGTGCCTGAAGGTAAAGTACTGAAGAAAAGGAATAAAAGCAGCTTCAGTCACAGGAACCTTGCCCAGTCTAAAATTTAAATCTTTAAATGATGGGAAGTTGAATTGTTTTCTCAAGTCAGTCCCCAAGATGTATGCAAAGCATATGAGCCTGATCCTTTCAGAAACTGGCAGCAGGAATGTTAAACGCACAGTGTTTTCCCAGAATTGACCCTTCTCCTTTTCTATCAGAGGTAATTTACGGAAATGTGTTGACTTCAATGTCAACAGTTGTCATAAATTAACTCTTACAGTGTTAATGATCATCACTATATCACTTGTGATTGCCATTAATCTAAGATTATTCTATCTCCTGTTAGGTTTGTCCATCCGAAGTGTCTGTTGGAAAGCAGACAGACTCTTAGCAGGGACGCAGGACAGTGAAATATTTGAGGTGCTAGTAAGAGAGCGAGATAAACCCATGCTGATCATGCAGGGTCATTGTGAAGGGGAGCTCTGGGCCTTGGCGGTCCATCCAAAGAAGCCTTTAGCAGTCACAGGCAGTGATGATCGATCTGTACGGTAAGGCTAGATCTTATTTATTTATTATCTCTTCATTTTTGTTCACATTATTTTGTAATGTATTTCTTTTCTGGCATTATGTTAAGACTCCATTAAGACAACATTGTTTTTCCATGTTTTTCTTAGCAGCTTTGCCTTTTCTCTTCAGCCTTCATAGCTGGGCTCCACACATCATGTAAAAGTAATCAGAATTTGTGTTCAAAGTATGCTGGATTTATAGACTCTGCTTTCCGTTCTAATTCATTACAGTTCTGAACAGCAGGTGCAGGTATCTAAATGGAGAATAGTCGCCTCATACTTCTGTTAATACTATCCAAGGAACCTAAAACCTTTCACCATATTCTTACACAACAAGAATCTGACTCAGCCTTGAGTGTTTAGAAAATCTGATCTGAAACCAATTCAGTTAAAATGGCAGACAGTGAGGTTAGTGAAAATGCACTGGTTTGCCATAGTGAAAAAGGTCTTTCAGACATTTAGTTGAAGCCATTGTGCCTCAAACCTTTGTAGCAGGGATCTGAAGTTCTGTACATGTACTTGTAGAGGTTGTCACAAAGTCAAGGATGTTTCTTTCCCTGTCCTTGTTAAATTGATAAGCCTCTGAAAAATGGGCAAATTCATAAGCCTCTGAATAAAGCTAAGCATTTTTAATGTGCTTAATAGACTTTACAGCAAAGTTTGCCCATTGTGACCAATTATTTACCTATAGTTAGAGACATATTTTCTAACTGCTAAAGCTAGCTGTGGGGACTGCAGAGATTTTTGGAAGTCATGGCTTTATTATGGCACTCTCCTGAGTCTTTCCTTACATTGTGGTTCTGGTGCCCTTGCCTTGAAGCCCTACCCTTTACAGCACATCATGTACAATAGGGTTCATAACAGCTTGGTTTCCCAAGCTCCAATGTCTCTAGCTTCCTCTTTAGTGGTTTCTTCTCACCTTACTATCTTAATTTCTAGCCCCTCCATCAGGTTTTTCTTCAACCCCATCCCAGAAGGATGACGACTGCTTTTTGTCTTGTGTAAATAATTTGATTGTGTGTTTTCAAATCAACTCTAAACAGTTTTTTAATGGACCATTAGTCAACTTCCTTCAGAACATGCATGTGGATGTGGAAACATACATGTGGCCATATTTCAGTGTTAAAAAAATCTTATCTCCTACCACAGACAGAGCTTCTAATTTATGCTCCTTCACATTCCACATTATGATTCACCTCTGCCAAAGCTTGCTGGCCAGCTGGAATTTCTTTTTCCCCTTTACTTGTACTGGTTTCCTGTTCTTGCCACCCCTCATCCCCTTCTAACCTTAGTTAAAATCTAAAATGTGAAACTAACAGAACTGCCAGTTGTTCACTACAGTTATGTTTTTTCCCTTTTTCCTGCACCTTATTTCTTTCTGTTTATAAAATGCATGGCCTCTTCTGCTTGGGTTTCTCTGCACATTTTTATAGTTAGCCACAAACTGACACTGCCTGCCTTCTGGTAGGTTGCAAGCCAATTTTAGAACAAGAACTGCAAAGATGTGATTTGCATTGTAGTGCCCTCGAACTAATAAGCCAGGCTGAGACTTTGGGTTTACTGTCTTGGACTCATCTCTTGATGAGCCTGGTAATTCAATTTTGGCTTCAGGCTGGTTAGTGTGCTGCTGACTCACAGCGTGCTTAAACAGACTTGTGCCCTCAATGAAAGGCTGTGCCAATGTGCTCTTTGTGCACATGAAGCCTCAATGAGTGGTGCTCTTATAATGATTATAGTTGTTATTACGTTATTATTATTACATTAATTATGCATTTGAACATTACTATTCTGTAAAACATGCATTTGTTAGCCTTGCAGGTGTTCTATCACAGTACATCACACATCCATTTAGCTCTTTAGACTCTAGAGAGTGTGGCATTTGGATTCTTTATACTATAAATCAAAATTGTTTTACAGATTACTTCACTGATCAGATTATATTCTCATGCCCAAGTGAAATGTCTAAATGAAAAGGACTTCTGTAGAGTTAGGGAAATTCCTGTAGATGTTCCCCTAACACAGCTGAGAGAAGACTAGCCAAATTGAGGTAATTTTAAACTTCAGAATCATATCAGCTAGAAAAGCTGTCTGCTTCCAGTCTCTTATAAGAGGTCCAGAAAGAAAGCATCATTCTCATCTGAACACTAAGAGGCATGCAGAGTTATACACTTGTTCAAGGCTCCTCACGTATCTTTATTTAATGTTATGTTAGAATGCCTACTGCAGGACCACAAATAGCTGCTGTTCTGGCAGAACATCTCTGCTACAGTGTCTGTTTTGTTGAACAATCTCTGTCTTTCCGCATTTATAATGGGATTGTTTGAAACTTACTTTTATAAGAATGCATCTGAATATTTATATATCTGATTTTTTGTGCTGAGCATTTTTCTGCCAATCGACCGAAACAAAGCAGCAATAAAGTTTTTTTGTGAGCTATGGCATTTTCTGCAGATGAAGTGTTTGCTAGTAAGCCTACTGGGAGTTTGTAATCACCATGTGCTCCAGACTGACCTATCAGGTATATGACAGAAAGACTGGAATATTGACTAATAAAATAAAGCTTCATGAGTCTATTTGAGTATTTTTTTAAACTCAATTGCCAAAGAGTGGGAAAACACATCATTATCTTCTTGGAAAATGCATGCACTTTTTCTATGGAAATAGTTTATTTATCTGGCTTTAAAAAATTGTATAGAAGTATTTTGCCAGAAAAGCTTTTATTTTGTCAGTGATGTATACAGATGCCTGTATGTGTACAAATACTTTTTTTTCTGTTATAAAATGAAAAAACTCATATTTAGAATTACTCTTCCATTAATTTTAAAGGTTTGGGTTTCTTTTTCTCATTTTTTCTTTCTTTTTCTTTTCTTTTTTTTTTTTAAACCGCAATCTAATTACTCTCCTTGCACCACCATGTATTGTAATTACTCTTCTAATGGATTGGACTAAGCAATTCGTGAGGAAGCTATGTTTTTAGAGGCAAAATTTATCCTGACATTTCCTTTGAAATATTTCCAAACCCTTTCTGGTTCGTTCTTTCTTGTATTGAGCTCATAGCTTCTTCCTAGCAAGACTGCTAAGATTCTTGCTTCTGCTCCTACATCTGTTTTGTCTTTGAAAACAGTTTTAGCATCCCACATCCATCTTTTTTTTTTTCCACCAGCAAATGGTACTTGCCGTTTCTTCCACAGAGAAACCTTTTCAAGTTCTTTCTCTTCCTTTTGAATTCTCTCAGCCTAAGAGGTAACCAGTGTCATTCAGGATTGTCGATTCTAGACTAATCCTCATAACATTTCCCTGACAAGGTCCAAAGGATTTCTGACTGAAAAGAAATGCATGTCATCTTTCCTCAGTGCAGGCAGCCAAATTCCTTAATCATTTTACTACACTTTTTTTTTTTTTTCTTTCTTCTTCTGTTACTCTTATGTTAAAGCTGTATGTTATGCTGGATGTTACTGATGGGGTGGTCAAAAGCTTCCTCTATTCAGGTTCTACGATTGCTATTTGTTACAGTACCAGAATGGCACATAACTTTTTCTGCTTTGCCATTTGTCCTACTCATGTATTTTTGGAAGCAATACTGTCCCTTCCCATCCATTGTTAGCCATAAAGCTCTGAAAGTGTGGGCTTCAGTTAAATTTCATTCCATGTCTGCTTATTTTAAAATCAAGAAACTTCCATCGCTGGGTTCACAGTTCTTCCCAGCTTGCTGTCCATAGCAAATCTCATTAGCATTCTGATCTTCTGTGCCAGTGTCTTCAGTGAAAATATTAAATGTTACTATTCCAAAGCTTGTCCCTAGAATTCTCAGTAGTATCTTCTTTCTAGCCTCATTGTTCCTTTCTGTACAGCTTGCTAGAAAACTTTATCCAGTATCACATTACAGTTCTTACACGATCTGTCATTTTTCCTGAGTTTAGCCAATAATCACATATGCTACTATTCACAGAATCACAGAATTATTGAGGCTGGAAACAGATCTCTGAAATCAGCAAGTTCAGCTATTCAGCTATTTTACTGAGTATTTTATAAATATTTTACAAAAGTGTTATAGATTACAGCATTCAAAATAAAGATAGTTGGATATTGCTGACTTTTTTGTATGCTAAGAGGTCTTTAATGTGTTTTATTCCACACTTCTGATTATTCTTTAATTAAAAAAAAAAAGTCATTCATAATACTGAGAGCTGATAAACTGTAGTGATCTCAGAAACTACTTAAAAATATAGGTGCATTATTTGCCTTCCTCCATCTTACGGCGTAATTCATTGTTTGATTCTTTTTATTTGAAATAATGTAAATGAGCAAATCAGCACACATATTTTGTCTGGTAGTTTGTTCAGGGTTCTCATAAGACAATTTTCCCCATGGATGGAATGTTTATGCTTTCTGAATATTACTTTCAGTTTCCATGAAATTTCAGTCTGATCCACCTTGACCTTTCCTGTCTACATAAACTGCATTTTTATTATCCATCAGGGAGAATTCTAATAAATCATTAAAGTCTGGAGATAAGGCCATATGATTACATAATTGCTCATATTTTCTCTTTTGCTGCCACAGACACATGTTCGGGTCTCAGGTGCTATCCCTCTCTGAACTGGGAACAATAGAGACCTCTTTATTTTAAAAGAAATTTGAACCTGGAACTTCTCTTGGAAGTGTCCGAAAGCTTCACTTGATGATATTTGCTAAGAGTGTCACTGACAAGTCAGTGTTAGAGAATTCTATGTATATTGATTCAGGTAGTCATTTTACACCCTCTTTCTCATCTCTGATAGACTGATAAGTAGTTGAGTGCTTAAAACCTACATTTCTGTAAACTCAAGTCAGAGCTTCCATGGCTGGAAGGAACTCAATACATTGTAAAATCGTAATATAAGTTGTGCATATATATGGGCTCTTACCCACTGAGTTGGATTTTTCGTAATTACTCTCAATGATACTGAAATAGTGTCAGGGAAAATCTGCTACTGGTTTCACTTTCCTTCGATGCAGACTGTGGAGTCTTGCTGACCATGCCTTGATAGCTCGTTGTAATATGGAAGAAGCGGTGCGGAGTGTATCTTTCAGTCCTGATGGATCACAGCTAGCGCTTGGAATGAAGGATGGCTCCTTCATTGTGCTTCGCGTAAGGTAAGATGAGAAAACCTCACTTTAGTTTCTCACATTGGTAGGAATTTTTCCGAGTAACTTGAGATCAGATTATGTTTTATTCCTACAAAAAGAAAAAAAAAAATCTATGGATATTTTATGAGAAACAGAGTAAAAATTGAGCATGTTTCCATAATACCACTTGGTGTTTTAAGAGATGGTAGTTTGGCAATGAGGAGAAAACCTGTGATTTATTGAATTCCACATATTATCTCTTAATGTTGAGAACATTCAGGATTTTTTTATTTATTCTGAAATTATACAAATATTTTTTGAAAAGAAATGTAGATGACAGAGATAGTGTAGTTTTGAGAAGGATCTCTGTGGTGATTTATTTCCTGTCATATATGAGAATGGATCCAGGCAAAATAATTGGTGATCAAAAGACATTTTTAAGCATTTGCAAGATAGAAATGAGTTCTGGTTTTCACATTACATGGCAAGCCTTTTTCTGCCTGAAGGCATCTTATGCCATAGCCATTTCCTGTCTGTAATCATAGAATCATAGAATGGTAGGGGTCGGAAGGGGCCTCCAGAGGTCATTGAGTCCAATCACCCTGGCAAAGCAGGATCACCTAGGGCAGATCAAGTCTCTGGAGAAGGAGGCTCCACAACCTCTCTGGGCAGCCTGTTACAGTGCTATGTCACCCTTATAGTAAAGAAATTTTCCCTCATGTTGAGGTGGAACTTCTTACGTTTGTGAATGATACACAAAAGCAGGTTAAACACAGAATTGGCCATAAAGTGAAACAGCCAAACTAGCATGATTTCAAACCATAGAACCTGTTTTAATTGATACTTGCAAGCATTTAAGTGCTTCCTTAGCCTTGCTTCATGTTCACTAAGCATAGTTAAAGTAGTTTGAACCACTAGCTGATAGGTGGGGAAAGCCTGTAATAAATGGAAGATGTGTGAAAACCCCTGTGATGTTCTGCTCTAATGACTTGAACAAAACTGAAATGATCTGCTCATTAATTTAAAATCCTTTCAAAGACTAGTATTTTTCTAAAGAAGTTCATCTTCTTTGTCTCACAGTAATCTCGTCTTTGCTGATTGGCCTTATACCTACTATTATTCATGATTCAGCTGGCGAAGGGTGATAATGATAAACCCATCATTATTCACAGAGAGTGGCAGCACTGTTGTGTGAGACCCTGAATGCCAATCACTTCTCCATCTGGTCCTTTTCTGTGACAGGGTAACAGATCTGCAGCCTGTGGTCCAGGATGCTGGCATTGTGCTTTGTTGGCATTTTTTTTGAGTCATGCTCTTAGTGTTGTGAGTCTTTGTTTTCATTTTTCTTGGCTGTGAAGGATCTGGATCTGTGGAATAATGCACCTGCTCTTCTTAGTAGCACTATTTACCACTATGGAATATTGTATTACCAGTTTTCAATAATAAGGCAGAGCTAAGAAGATTTTTTTTTTTTCCAAAACACTTTCTGAAGGGAAAAAAGCTATGAATAAGTAAGAATTTTCACAATTTTAAGATTAATTTGTAACAAAATTATTATTTTACATTTGTTTTTTGAGATCCTGATCAACTGTGATATTAACCTTATCATTCATATTGACATCACCCAGAAATCTATGTCTTTGTTTACAGATTGTTCTCCTTTCAGAACTCTGCTTGTATCAGTGCTATGTAACAGCATTTTAAAGATATATTAACAGTATCTATTTTCTAAATAAATAAATATTTTTTCTAAATAAATTCAAGTATTTTAATGAATTTGACACTACTGGCAGTAATTAATTTTTTAAAAATCAGGAAAAGTATTTAAAATGGATAGTAATAGAAGTATGACACATACAGAAGACTCTTCCTCACAAAATTTCATTACAGCCCCAGTGTATAACCTGGTGTGGATTGACTTTGTAAATAAGAAATTAATGGCACTGAGACTTGGCTTCTTGTTTAGTTGACTCGGGAAGATTTGGATTTTAATTTGGATTTTAATTCTTTCCTCACAGCCAAAAAATTTGGGAAAAATTCTGTTGTCTGTGTAGAAGAAACATCATCTGGTGTAGTTCAGACCAGACAACTGTTTTATAACTAAAATTAGGTGAATAATATGAATAGTATCATTGACAAATAAAGTTGTTTCTAACTTCTGCTTTTAAAGTATGCTTCTAGCCAATGAAAGCAATAGAAACTTCTCCAAAAAAGGATTTTTTGTGAAATATGTTTTTTGTTGTACAAATTATTCAGTTTATCTATCCTCATATTTATCTTAAATATAAACAGGATTGCATGGTCAGAGGTTTACAGTTCATATCTTCACTATTGGCTCTTGCAGAGACATGACAGAGATAGTTCATATTAAAGACCGAAAAGAAGTGATCCATGAAATGAAATTCTCACCAGATGGCTCTTACCTTGCTGTGGGTTCTAATGATGGCCCAGTGGATATCTATGCAGTTGCTCAGCGATACAAAAAAATAGGAGAATGCAACAAATCTTCCAGTTTTATAACTCATATTGACTGGTCTGTGGATAGTAAATTCTTGCAAACTAATGATGGTGCAGGAGAGAGACTGTTCTACAAGATGCCCTGTAAGTTTACAAGTGGCCGGTATTACGAACAAGTAGACTGCCGTATTGATTTGAAGAGAACAACAAAAATGTGATATAGATAGTATATCTGCAAGTAGAGTTTCTTGACTGGAACTTACATAAATATCTAACATTTTCCCTATTTTGCATGTTTTTTAGCATGTTTATGTGCAGCTAGAACTTGTAATATGTGTGGTGTTGTTGAATACCACAAAGACCATACTGTAAGATTATACATATTTAAAGTAAAATTGTGAATATTTGTAATTTATTGGAATTAAAAGTCTATTCCAAAGAAGAATTCATAGATAAATGTGATTAAAATAAATGGAGATTACAGAAAAACAAATTATTAAACAGATTACTCATGTGCATATTTTCAGCTGGAAAGCACCTAACTAGCAAAGATGAGATCAAAGGAATTCCCTGGGCCTCATGGACCTGCGTGATAGGATCTGAAGTGAATGGAATCTGGCCAAAGTATACAAACATTACAGATGTCAACTCTGTGGATGGAAATTACAACAGCTCGGTGCTAGTGACTGGAGACGATTTTGGGCTGGTTAAATTATTCAGATTTCCATGCCTGAAAAAAGGTAAAACAGTATTTTTTTTTACCTCTGAAAAATGCAATATTTAGTGTGCACTATTTGTAGCAGGCTTTTAACACAGGTTATTGTGTCTTTAATTTGATATCATAGCCATGTATTTTCTGATAGTAAATTTGAATTTGTTTATAGTACAGTATGTATTATAAACAGTATAGTACTACTGAAGTGAATATATAATTTGCATTATTTTGTGCCTTTTATTTTGATATTAAAATTACTTTTAATATCAAAAGTTTTCAGTTTTCTTAAGAGTTTTTAGACTGTTTCCATTAACATTGTAACTAATATAGTTAGACTTTTAGTTTTTCTTCCTCTTACATACTAACAGGTTCTGGTTTGATTTGTTTAGGAGCTAAATTTAGAAAGTATGTTGGCCACTCAGCACATGTAACTAATGTCCGATGGTCCCATGATTTTCAGTGGGTTTTAAGTACAGGAGGTGCTGATCACTCTGTTTTCCAGTGGCAATTTATTCCAGAAGGAATAACAAATAGCATCCTTGAAACATCTCCACAAGGTAAAACATTATCTGTTCAAGGTATTTATGAAATAAAATCCACATAGAATGCAGCACTGGAGAAAAAACTTGCATTGGATTAACAGAAATTTAGCATGTTTGAGACATTTTACTTTTCATAGAAAACCACTTGTTTCAGGCATTAAAAACTCTTTAGCAATTTGTAATGTATGTTAGGAATATATGAGTAATATTCTTCAAAATATTGTGAGAAAAAAGACATATTAGGGGGAGAGGATAAAATCAAATGAAAATTTCAAAATTAGCCATCTAACTTGCATTTAGAAGTCAAGACTACACATGTTGAATTATTTTCTTTTCAGTGCAATTTCACATATATATGTGATAGCTGTACTTTAGAATTCTTTTCTTAAATGCATGATACTTAGAATATTTTACCAGAGCCATATGAACTACAGTGGCAACTGTTGAAAATTGGATGCTTTTCAACAATTGGGCAAAATTTACCTCCTTACCTGCACAATTTGGTAAAACACATATATTACAGCAAGTCTTTTTAAACACAGACAGTGATCACAGTGAAAGGTTTTATTTACCATTTCTGTATGTTTTCACTCCAAAGCCTGTTGAGAAAACAATATTCTCTCAGATGATGGAAATGTACCAGTAGCTACTCAGTTATTCTCCCTCTGCCACCTTTCTGCCCCAGGCATTGGAACAGGAGAAACAGAAATGAAAACTGACACATTCAGCCCCTATGATTTTTGCAAGCTGCTTAAACTTCTGAAGTTCTTGAGTACTGCTTTGCACGTAGTCTAAATTATATAAAACATCATGTGCTATCTTCTTGTGATTTAGATGTGTTCAATATATTGATTTTTAATTTTTTTTCTTCATTTTATTTTTAATGTAGAGGGTGGCATTGATTCCTACAGTGAAGAATCAGATTCAGATTTATCTGATGTGCCAGAGTTAGATTCTGATATTGAGCAGGAAGCTCAAATCAACTATGATCGCCAGGTGAGTGTAAATTAATACACTGTGCCAATCACCTGACAATTTATACTGACTATTCAGTAAAGATAAGTAAAAGAAGTTTGCAGCTAGTTCATCTGAGAAGATTATTTTGACAGTATTCAGCTGCTTATGCAACCAATATACACAAAAAACCAGAGTGTACTTTAGCTGGCGATGAGAATTTAGAAGGGTTTGGAAGAAAACAATGTTGTATATATACCATTATACATTAGAAAGAAGATCTATCTTAAAAAGCACAAATTTAAACATGAGCATTATCCTCATTCTTGTGATACGTGTTAAAGCAGACTTTTCAGTCCTATCAAATGCAGAATCACAATTTGCAGAATATGGCTCATGGCTGTCCATATTTAAAGCAGAATACTCTCAATAGAATGAAGCCTGTATAATACATTTGTGGCTTACTGTTTTTTTGTGTTGCCAAGACCAACAATGTTCAAGAATTAAAGTTGCCCTGGTTTATGGGAACCAAGTAAAACTGTTTTCTAATAATCACTTAATATATGTAATTTTTTTTCTGTTGATGTGGGTTTAGGAGTTANTTCAGTACAAGTGTGTTCTGAGATAATTAAGATAGATTGCATCCTTGCAAATAAATATCTCAACTGCATGTTTGTGTTTTTTTTCAAAATGGATGCATGCCATTCCACTCTTGAACCTGATTTTTCAGTGGTGATTTATGCTCTGTCACTGTGGGCTTTCTGAACTCAGCCACCAAATCTGCTCTGCTTATGACACATAGGCACCGTGGGACTGCACCCCAATCTTGGCTGGCCTTGTGCACTGCTCTTGGCTCCTTCTCTTACCTCCTATTCATACCTATCAAGAAACTATTCAATCCTTTTCATGCAGCAGGCTATTCTGTGGCCACCTTCACTGCACTTAGCTCAAACGTGTCTCTGAAATTATTTTCCTTGTGATTTTTTCTCTTCCATTCCTAATACAACGCACTTGGCAAACACTGATCCTTAAAACATTCTGTGATGTGGAAGAGCACCACTTCCTTCTTTTGAAGGAAAGGAAATATGGACATCAAATTCTACTGTCTTCAGACTTTCTATTGAAAAATTCCTGGCACCTGAATTTTAGGAGCTGTTGTCATTGTGAATAGACTATTCCTTGTCATCTTGTACTGTTACTTTACCAAATACAATGATGAAATTTCAGCACTTCCTCAGACCAGAATTGGGATTAAAAAAACATAGTAACCTTTCTTCATGTTGGTTTGGGTGATTTAATGGCAGACATAGAGCTGCTTTTGAGAATGTTCTGTGCTTTAGCCAAGGATCATCCTTTCTAGTTTCACCTCACATTCTAGATTCTTCAATAAATTACAATGGTCCTTCTGACAACAATGTATTTTATGTCTTTATTACAAAGACTGATTGTGTTTGCCAAATGAAACAGAGGTTTTGTCAAATTTTCTTCCTCCCCTCTCTTTCACTCCAAGTCTCACTGAAGTGCTTGTCCTCCTTCCTCCTGATTTTCTGGTCTTCCTCTGATCTTCTTCCTCTTTCAACTCCTGATTTTGTATCTGTATTCAAATTGGACAGCATCATTCTTCATGTTGTCTATGTGTCAGAAAGAACATCTGCGTTTAAAAACTGAAAATGAAAAAACTGAGGAGCAGGAATAAATAGAGAATGCTCAGTATCAAGTGCAGGACATATGAGTGACAGACATGATGTGTTTAGGGCTCTGTTTTGAAATGGTAGTCAAAGCTCAGCTCATTATATAAACACCGTTCTTGTGACAATACAGTACAGCATCTTTGCAGTCAGGTAGATTTCTATGGGAATGGTAATTTGATTGTTCTTTTGCAATACCCAAAGAATGTAGGTGCAAAAAATAACCAAGCTGTATTTCAGAACTGTATTGGATTTTGTTTGGTGTCACAGCTTTGAAGATGCTTCAGACATCTTCAGCAGCTGCCCCAAGTTTCAGCATTATGAAAGATTTAAGGGTATAGTATCTTACGTATTTAGTGTAAAGTGCTGTAATTCTACTTTGTGATTTTGGACACTGGCAAATCACTTCAGTGCTGTTGATTACTGTATTTCACCATAATCTCTAGATAAAATGAATGAATTATCTTCAGAGTTGAGTATGTACAGCTGAAGTTTAAAAAGTTCCAGTCAATATTTAAATTCCTTTTCAATGACACTGCATCTTCTAGAAAAAAATACACTCTGCTGCTGCTACTCCAGACTAATGTTCTGGGCCATTCACATCTTGGGAAACTGGAAAACATTTATAATTCTCTGAAGTTCTGTAAGGACCAATACAGGCCGACTCTGTGTTACAACTACTGAACATCACATTAACATATATTAAATGTAATACTAATGTTTAATGCTAATATTTAGATGTATGATTAACTTCAACAATTACTCTTCAGGTTTACAAAGAAGACCTACCTCAGCTGAAACAGCAAAGTAAAGAAAAAAACCATTCTGTGCCCTTCCTGAAAAGAGAGCGAGCACCTGAGGACAGCTTAAAGTTGCAGTTTATACATGGGTAGAGTAATATTAGATAATATTTGTGGTTTTCTGACTGTAAAAACACCCCAGCAATGTGAATTGATTCACATCAGAGTGTTTAGCAAAGCATTTTTTAGTGCTTAAAATTAATTTGTTTGTCATTATTACTGTGGGTAATTTTTGGAATATCAGACACAGATTTTCTTTTTTCAGTTGTATTTTCTAAGGAACAAGAAGGGGTTATAATACTGTAGTCATATAATAGAAAATACACCAGCATTGCATTTTATGTAATTATGTTTTAAATCGCTGCTAACTATACCTTATGTTTCCTGTATAATCAGGATCAGCAAAGATTCTGTTAGATTCTGATTGTGAAATATTTCTGTTTGAATCCAATTCCCTGTGAAACTGATCTGGACAGAATTCTATGTGAATTATGTTTTCTTTTTGTGAAATCAGCGCTAATTTAGGAGTTAGATGTAAAGCGAAACATGAGAAAATCCATGAACGTCTGCTCTTGGTGGGAGTAATCACTGTCCACCTGTGTGCTGTGATATTTTTGAGCTGACATTGACACCACAGCTGTAGTCTTTGCAAGTTAATGCACAAATTATTTGCAAAACTTGTTACACAAAGTACCAGAATAATTTTGAAATGGAATATAATTTGGTTTGTGTTTCCTTCAGTTACAGAGGCTATGACTGTAGAAATAACTTGTTCTACACACAAAGTGGAGAAGTGGTGTATCATATTGCTGCTGTAGCTGTTGTATATAACAGGCAACAACACACTCAAAGGCTCTATCTCGGTCACGATGATGACATCCTCAGCCTAAACATTCACCCAGTGAAAGACTATGTTGCTACTGGACAGGTGGGTATTTAGAACAGATGATCTTAGCAAATTAGGGAAATAAATTTCTTTTATAACATATAATTAGGAAAGATGTGTTTCATTTGGCCTTCAGTTATATTTTTTCCTCTTAAATATGGGAAAGTGATGCAGCATTTCCTATACCCCTGAAAAAATGCTTGGAGTACTGGACTGGAAGCTATTTAAGGTGATTATTAAATCGTTCCTATATGACAATAAAACCTTGCCAGCCTTATGTTGTGGCCTTGCAAAAAAGTCTTACATTGCCTTTGAACTTCCACTTTCATCTGTAGAATGCAGGAACTGTGTTCGGATAATCTTCATCCTACGAGCTTTCTGGACTACCGTAGCATCATTCAAAAGCCTTACTCAGATAAAGACTGTTTTCTGTTGGGCACTCTGCTGATGCCTGGTGCTGAATACAATGTCTTCCATGTATATGTAATAATACATCATGATATATTATATAATTAGTATGGTACTGAATACTAGTGTTTTAGAGACTAGCCACTGATATTTCCCTAAAAGAGAGAATAGATCTTGAACAAGATAAAGTAGGGCAAGTGGCAAAGTAATTACCTCTGGAATGTTTTGAAGATGTCATGGTTCTAATTACTGCTAGTATTGTGCTTTGAACTTCTGTGAGCAGATATTTCAATTAACCCCCTGGTTTAGGTTGGAAGAGATGCTGCTATCCACGTATGGGACACACAGACACTGAAATGTTTATCTTTGCTCAAAGGCCAGCATCAAAGAGGAGTGTGTGCACTGGATTTTTCAGGTAAGGCACAATCTATGTTTATCTAAACAATTAATTAAAAAGCCATAATTAAATGTTAATTTAATAGCTAGCCAATTTTACAACCAACAAATTTTACAAAAAATTCTGCCGACATCTTTGGTAAAAGTTGTGTGTGTGTGTGGTCAAGTCAATCACAGGCCTTTCATCAACTGGTCAATAATCGATTTTTTCAATTGTTGAAAGACATAACACCAAGTGCACAGCTAGGACTCTGTTAGCTGGCTACGTCATGGTATAATAATTTAAAAGCATGCAGAATGGTGACTCAGAGTGTATGAGTGAGGTGGAAATGTTATCTGTAGGCTCATAAAATTCTTCAAATTTATTAACATTTTTCAGTGAGTTTACAGAAGTAGCAAAAGTGACAGTTGGCACTTCTCCTATTTGTCTTTCTGAGATGGATGACCCAAGCTGTCTCCATTCTCAAAAGGTAATCCCTTTTAAGGGATTCAGGTCAGACAAATACCATCCACATGGTGGTCACTCAGATACTTTTGCATCTTTATAAAAGTGCTTGCAAATCCATTCTCTTCTAGTTAAAGAAGAAAAGGACAGTACTCTGGCTGAACTTTTCTTAACTCTGATGGGTTTTTTTTCTTTCAGTTAGATTTCATTTATTTCACGTTAAATGTGGTAAGAATTCATTCAGATATAGATCACATTTATGAGACAGAACTACACAGAAGTTTTACTTCCACAAAAATAGGTCTGTGGAACTGAACCGTGTTCCGTTATCAGAAGAGGAGTCTTAGTATTCAACCAGGAGCTGGAATTCAAATGTAAAATTGTTGATAACTGTGATGTTTAACCTATCCCTGACAGTAGATTGTAGGACCAGTCTGATGACACTAAGATTCAAATAATTTGATTGCATTCATGCAATGTTTGGTTGTGCCCTCTGGTGGTTAATTCAACATACATAATTTTGGCTATTAATCAGAGTTGGTAGCCTAAAACCTCCTGTGTTAAGTAAAGTTTAAATTGTACTCTTTACAACAAAATTTTGTTAACTGTGTTCTGTTTACATAATTGTTTACATAATTGAGTTACTCCCAAAAATAATTGTCTTCAAAGCACACCTATTAAAAACATACCTATTAAATAATACAAATGCTTACATCGCTTTTGTATCAGCTATCTTTATAGAATATTATCTCACTAAAACTATTATTGAATGTTTTTTACTGTCTCTTTTGCCTTTTTTTCCTTTTCATTAACTTTTTGAGTCTCCCTGTTTGTGTCTATTTTCTTTCTTTTTTTTTTTTTCCTATTCATTTTAAGTTCAATTTTGGGTTTCTATCTTGTTTTTCAGCTTCTTTCAATCAGCTGTGAACTCTGTCTCTTTCGATGACTCCTCTTCTCCCTGATTTGCTTCTCATTGCACTGTCATTAAATATGCTGAGCACAATCTAGCTGTGAGAACCCATTCAGCCACGTGTGAACTCTGAAGCAGTTGACAAAATCACAGATTGCACAGGGTTGGAAAGGACCCTCAAAGGTCATGTTGTCCAACCCCTCTGCAATGAGCAGGGACATGTCTAACTAGATCAGGCTGTCCAGGGCCACATTAAGTCTGATCTTGAATGTCTCCAGGGACAGGGACTCAACCACCGTGACGTGGGCAGTCTGTTCCAGTATTTCACCACTCTCATTGTAAAGAGCTTCCTCCTTACATCCAACCTTGTTCTAGTTTCAAACCATTGCCCCTCATCCTGCAAGCCCTTCTAAACAATCCTCCAGCCTTCCTGTAGGTCCCCTTCAATTATTGAAATGCAGTTATAAGGTCTCCCCAAAACCTTCTCTTCTCCAGGCTGAACAGCCTCAATTCTTTCAGCCTGTCTTCGTAGCAGAGGTGCTCCAGCCCTCTGATCACCTTTATGGCCTTCCACTGTAACTGCTCCAGCAGGTCCATGTCTCCCTTATGCTGGGGGTCCCCTAGCTGGACACAGTACTCCAAGCGACGTCTCAGCAGAGCAGAGTGGCAAGATCACCTCTCTGTATGTGCTGGCCACAATTCTTCTGATGCAGCACAGGACGCAACTTGTCTTCTGGGCTGCAAGTGCTCATTGTTGGCTCATGTCCAGCTTCTTGTCCACCAGTATCCTCAAGTCCTTTTCTGCAGTTCTAATTTACACCAGTGGCACTCGTTCTGTTCTTGAAGTCAAATATGCTTAACCACAAAGTCCTTAACATCTCTTAACTTCTACAAGAAGTAGCATTGCCAAGTCATTGTTTCATTCAGACTTCTGGCTGTTGCCCCGGTTCTCTACTTCCTCCACTTTTAATTTCAGTTAAAAGAAAGTCAGATAACCACCTCCTGCTACAACCTGTAAAGTTCAATTCTCTTTTCATACACTTCAGCAATCATGGTTTAGTTCTTAAGCATTTTTAAATTTTCCTACTGATTCATCTCTAAACATTTGTTAATGGGCTCACTTATCATTATTTCACACACGTAGTAAGGATGTCTAAATATTGTTGATTTATGTATAATATTCTATTCTTGCTTTTCTTTTTCTTATTTTCAGTAGCACTGTGTCTTTCCTGCAGTAGAAGAGATGGTAACCAGCAGTTAATGTTAGCCTTACAATTTTCTGTCATATTTATAGTTTTGCTACATTGCCTATTAACTTTTAACCACCCTTTTTCATTATACACTAAGAGATCCTGTCACTATTTCAAGCAAAAGAAAAGAAGCATCATCTGATCAGAAAGTATTTCAAATAATGTGATTTTGGAGTGTTCTGGAAATCGACTTCCATTGTCTTGTTTGATCATACATACCTTCCTTGTACTTCTACATAGGAATGTTTTGTCTTTACCTTTGGGAAAGATCAATCATTTGATAAGGAATACAAATATAAAAAATCTGAAGTAGGTCAATCATGCAAACATTATATGACCTAATGAAGTCAAAAGAATGTTTTGGTTTTTTTTAATACTCTCTCTTGTAATCATTCAGCTAAAAATCAAGCAGAAAAATCCTGCAGTGACCTATAACAGAAACTGTTGTATCTCTGATAAGACCATATTTAAATTCAGTTAAGAAGAGAAAGGCTAGGCCATGAATTAGGATAGGTCTTTGAAAAATCTATGGATTCCACTCTGATGTGTCATCACCCAGTACGTATTCATTTTTGTGCTAAATACTGCAATATGAATCCTCCTTATGGATAGAACTTTCAGCATGCATAAACTTCATTCATTGTATGAGGTTGGGCAGCTTGACTGGTTTTCTCAGTTAATTTGTCTATTTCTGTGGGCAGATTGCTTTTAGGAACTGAAGGCCCTCAGCGTATGTGAACTTTAGGCTTTCAAAGTAGTTCCTTTTTTTCGTTTCCTTTGTAATACCTCATTTGGCATTCGGGTTGCAATATATTTGTGGTGTTCATTGCCTGTTACATATTTGGCTGAGGCACTGACATCCTTAATACTAAGTATTCTTTTTCTACAGCTGATGGAAAATGTTTGGCATCTGTTGGACTAGATGATAACCATACCATTGTGTTTTGGGATTGGAAAAAAGGAGAAAAGCTAGCAACAACCAGGTAACACTATATTTCTGTATAAATGCCCTGTGATTAGATTTTTCCAATTAATATCATCCACATATATTGCTTTGTTTGTAGGAGAAAACAGAACACCTCTGAAAACAGAATGATGTTTCAGAACAGTTACCCTTGGATCCACGGCTTGGTGTTTGGAAATATTGTGATCTGTTTCTGTCAGGAGTTCCCTAGCTTTTCTTTTTTGATAGCTGCATTGGTATTATACCTCGCTTAGTGGTTTTCAAGTTAAGTTAATGTTTTCACCCAATTTTATTTCCTGATGCATGGCAGAAGTCATCAGAGATGTCACAGTTGGGTTTTTTTTCTGCATTAGATTATATGCTGGGTTCCATCAGTATACATATGCAGATCACTTTTCTAAAAAAAAGAAAAAAAGTGTTCCTTCTAATATAAGCAGATTTTTTCAAGGTCTGCTCTTCTTGCCTTACTTTTGAAGTGTTTGCTCTTTGCAGTTAGTAACTGAAAGCCTAGCTGATAACCGTGCAGTGAAGAATTGCAATTGCTTAAAGGGACCAATGTTTGGAAGAGGGTTGGATTACAATTTAGACATTTGCTTTTTTTCTTCCAAAATGTTGTATTGCAACTTCTTTTTTAATACAATCTAGTTGTACATGTTAGGTCAATCAAACTGTTTAAGAACTTGATTTCTGTCAAGCAATTCAAACACACCTCTGAGGTTAAAATACAAGAATTTTGTAGAATTCATGTAAGCATGGACTGACTTACTAGAAAGGCAAGGAGTTCATTTCATGTGCTGTCTGCATCATGTAGAATCTAGCACTGGTTAGAAGAAAATAGTGTTAACTGCTTTATAAAAGAAGGTGATGGGGCTACTTGTCTCTCTTTACTTGCACAAAAGAGAGAAGTACTTAGTTTATTTTCAGTGAGTAATACTAGATCTACCAAATCTATCTACTATTATTGCTAATCTGCTATTTTGAAAATATGCATGGTCCCCACAGGAGGCATAGCAAAAAAAATTATCTAAAAATTTATCACGCATTCTAAAATATTCCAGTTTAAATTATTGTTACATTTTAGCAATTTCAGGGTGAGAGAGAGAAACACCATGATAGGGGAGTTTACATCAAAATTTTAAATATGACCCTCACGTGGTCTTAACAGACAAGAAGAATAGACAGATGCTGCCTTACAATCATATATAACCACAAGAAGAATTCATCTAAGGGACTAAACCTCAAAAATTAAGTGTAAATTCACGAGGTACAAACATTCGTTATGTCTATTCTGTACTTACTTACATTTATTTTTTGTGAATATTCTTTTTGGTTGATCTTAGGATGACTTATTTCAGTGTGACTTTTCAGTTTTCTTGTCACAACATTCAGACTGTACTCTATTGATTTGTTTTAATTGCTCATTGAAACAATTACAGAGCTTGTTTCCCTGTCTTGATTCTCCAGACTTCTGTCTAGTTTCATTAAAATTCTGATTGAATAAGTAAATGCTGTTAGAATCTGCTGTTAGAAGCTGCTTTCACTAGCTTCTCATACCATCAGCACAGCTGATGTATTGCTGGTCCAATTTGATCCCAGTAGTTCACGTTAGTGGACTGCAATCCCTAAGGGAGCAGAGGGTAGCATTGTCAAATTTATTTACAATCTACATCAGGGAACATCATGTTCTTTTACTTTTCTTCATTCTCTGAAAGCAAATGTCCCATGCCAGTCCCCTGGAACGCAAAGACACAGGCTTGTGGTTTGTTCTGACCTTTTCAGGAAATTGGGAAGACATGTGGGCCATCCCGTCGGGACCTCCTAGGTCAGCAGTCTGCATCCTATCACTCAGGCAGACACACATGTCACAGGGGACGCCCACCCTGGGATGCAATAAATTCAATATTGGCCTCACAGTGGTACATTTTGCCTGTGTGATTATATGCTGCCAGAAGAAGCAAATGTGACTAGCCTGAACCAAAAGTCCAGGCATCACTATAGCAAAGTGGAGGAGCAGGAAGAGGAGGAACTGCAAGATAATGTACTTCAAATGTCAAAGGTGTAAAGGGCTAGTTTTTGTCTAGACTGACTCCCCAAAAGAAAATACTGAAACAAGAGGATTGTCAGAATCATGTGATTTTTCAGATCTTCTAAACCTGTCAGACTACAGTGGCATCATCATAGTACAAAACCTGAAAGTTAATACTGAAAAGCCAGTTATTTTTGCTCTCGGTCTTTTATAAAACACCAAAATAGAAATTGTTCTCTGATACAGAGTAGGTTTTTTGGTTTGGTTTCCTTTTTAAAAAAAATTTCGCAACAGTGAAACTTAAACATGCAATTTCCCATAAATACATACTTGAACAAGAATAACTTTAGTTACTCAAGAACTAAATTTGAAGGTGTATATGCTGCTGAATGAAGTGGTTCCTAAATTATGATTTAATATTCTCTTATGGAATCTTCTCAAAGTATTTCTCCCTGCCTGTAACAGGGGGCTTGGAAACAGATATCTTTAAGGTCCTTTCCAGCCCAGACCATTTATGATTATTTTATTTTTCCTCTTGAAGCACAGTAGGGTAAAGACTTCCTCATTTTTCTTGGCAGAGGATTTTAAATATTTATTGAGTTCTTATCCATTTAAATATTTATGTTACCCTTTATACCTTTTTTAATTGCATTGACCTTTGATTCCTACTTCTTCATAATGATTTATCTGAACTGAAATTTAGCAGGAGACAATTTTTATTCACCACATTTCTGCAGTCTAATTCCTATACAGTGTATAGTCAGAAGACATTCTGCCAGCTCTGCGGGTCAGGCTTCCAAAGCTGAACTCTTGCATATTAGAAATACAGCACTACTTCTTGCTGGGTAGAGTAATACTGGTAGAGATAATAGAGACATCCTCTGCCAGTCCTCATGGTTTGATAGATCCATTCTGTTGGATTTGCACCAGGTGTATGACAGTCATGGTAATTAGACTCCTCTTACTAAAGCCTCTCTTTGGATAGTTTGATATGATGGAATGCCTATTTAAAATAAATTAGTTTGAAATGTTAAGTTAGACATTACTGTGTTTTTTAATTTTTATTTTTATTGCAGGGGCCATAAAGATAAAATATTTGTCGTGAAGTGTAATCCACATCATGTAGACAAATTAGTCACAGTTGGGATAAAGCACATCAAATTTTGGCAGCTAACAGGTACTGTACTGAGTATTCTTTATTTAATTTAGTTGAGTATGTGTATCTTTTTAATACAAGGACATTGTGTTCTCAGCTTGAGGGTTTTTTTTGTTAGGCAATTATATAGTTAATAAAAATACAAAAAAGGTCTGAATTTTCCCCTGAATCAGTAATCGTCACAATAATCCTTTCTCTTTGGCAGTGATTTCCAGCTAGTTGTTTTTTAACCCTAGATCATTCTGTTAAGGATTTCTCCTGAACAACTATCCATGGTTTTCAATAAAACATGCGGTCCTGTAATTCACTTAGGCAGCTTATGGCCCTTGTTTCAAAAATGCCAGCTAGTAACTAAGAATCTTAGGTACCTCTAGCACACTGAGAAAACCCATAGTGTTTGCACTTTGGGTCCTGGTGTAACACTTCAGAAATGCTGCAGATTCAGGATAGAACTGTGTTTGCGTCATCAGAAGTGGTTTCCGGAGATGGAACTGCATGTTTGAAGGTGCCAGGTGAGAAAGATAGGTTTAAGGACAGACCTTAATATATGTGCCTGGGCAAAACAAAAATGAAATAAAGGTATTTTGCAGAAGTTAAAAATGCCAATATGATCTCAAAAGAATCAAGGTCATATATATTTTTTTTTGCTAAATAATGAAAAAGAGTTTTCTGTTGTTTGAAAAGAGGATAAGATTCTGCAAAATAACAACCAAAAAATATTCTGGATGGGCAGTAGCTCTCAGTCTAGACTGTTCTGTTAGACTGAGAAAGACAGCAAAGTTGGGTTCTGATTGACTGATGTACACAGAACTGCATTTTCTGTTCTTCATTCAACTTTCAATTATATATACATCTCATGAGTACTTGGTAAAAAATAATAGGGCATCTTCTGTGTGTAAAATTCAGCAAAAGAAAGGAAGCACAAGGGCAACTAAAAGTACAACTCAACTCAAAATTAGATAGTTTTAAGAAGTTCCTGTACTTTACAGCATTGATGTAGTTCAGGTGCTCTCAATTTTAAAATTATGTTTCCCCCCCGCCACCCCCCGTATTTTTTGTTTAGGTTATTTCTGTAGTAGTGAAATAGAGTTCTGTTACAAAAATTTGCATTAAGTGATGTCTTATTACATGAATAGTCTCTTTGCAATAACAGTGGTGTCATTTGAATTAAGATTTGCTCAGTGGAATTGAGAATATCAGTCTGGTGTTACCTGCGAAATATAGTGATGACTTGAGACGAGGACACCACTACCTGTATTCTTTTATAATTTGTATGTGCTCTGTGCTAAAAATGTTTTACCAGTCATTGTATTAATTCTTACACAATTCCTCTTCAAAATTTATCATTTCTTTGGAAGTAATCTGAAAATAGTCTGTACTGCTTCAAAACTGCCATTGCTAGATTGCTTTGCTTACGGTTTTGCCTTGTGCACTGTTTTCAGTATTTCTGTTGCCTACTGTCTCATAGGTGATGGGGCCAAGACATTTGTCCTTTACAGCACTGTGACTACAAATGGTAATATAAAGAGACTTACTTCAGTTTATATTGCAGGTGGAGGCTTTACATCAAAACGAGGAACATTCGGAACAACTGGGAAATTGGAAACTATGATGAGTGTTTCCTATGGGCGAATAGAAGATCTGGTTTTCTCTGGTGCAGCTACTGGAGACATTTTTATCTGGAAGGATACTCTGTTACTTAAGACAGTGAAGGCCCATGATGGACCCGTGTTTGCCATGCATGCATTAGATAAGGTATTTATTGTCTTAATGCAATTCATTTATCTTTGTTATTTTTGTTGCAGTGCTGGATTGCGGAAGGATTTAACTCATCTTCCAGCAAAGTGGTTCTGAGTTTGTATATGTATATGTAAGCAATACATTTTCCTTCATTGCATTAGCATTGAAGGTGCTTTAATAATCAAAACTGTAACAGAAAACCAGTTACACTGGATGACTCTGAATGTGATTAAAATAACAAACCCATTATTAATGAGCTTTGTTATTCAATAGATAGGTACTTGTAAGCTCCATGTGCTCTTTCCCTGAGCAACAGCTTTCTGATTTAATTACCCTGAATGTATTTCTTACTGTGCTCACACATGTCACTTTCAGATTTTTAGCTCACAGGAGAGTAACAAATAATGTTCGTTCCCTCCTCAGCCTCATCCCAAAACTATTTTTGCATTATCAGTTCTCAAAATTTGAAACCTGAATTTTTAACTAATGTTATCACCTTATCTTAAGTAAGCAAGACTTCAGGCATCCAAATGTTTTGTTTGAGTGAATTATCCAAGATATCAAAAGTATTTTCTTTCAGTTGCATCGATAAATCTTTAAAATAAAAGCTTCCATATTTTTAATTGGACACAGGAACAAAATACAAGGGAGAATGCATACTGCCTTTGGACATATCTTTTTAAATGACAACATGTAAACGCTGACATTTTTGTTTTCATGCTGTGATTATACAGGGGTTTGTAACTGGTGGAAAGGATGGAATTGTGGCACTCTGGGATGATATGTTTGAAAGATGTCTGAAGACATATGCTATTAAAAGAGCATCACTATCTGCTAGTTCTAAAGGTATTCTTTTTCAGTGTGTTTTAATAAGGACTATATGCATGAAGGCTGGTAAAATGGCAGTAATAGGTATTAAATCTTAACCAGAACATGAAGGAACAGTAATATACTACTACAATTTTGTGCTGGATTTTTTCTGGTTTGATTGATATAGATTGTATTTCACACCATCTTTGCCATTTATAATCTGTTTTGCTGTTTCCTCTATTCCATGAAGTTTGGCTTTGTTTTTGCTGAAGAAATTATTCTAAAGGGAAATGTCACAAGCCTGCGAGTCTCCATGTTCCAAAATCTCTTCTATTTAGCAGCTTCCTCAACTGACCAGATTTCATGCAGTAGGTCCAGGGTCCCTATGAGTTAGAAAAACGTATTAAATTGTACTTCCCCAGGCATCATTGTGGAAGCCTGCAAAGTGATATTCACAGCTAATGACAGAATTGATGTCCATGGTGCTGGAGCATCAGAACTCCTTATACACTGTCACCCCTTATAAAGCAGTCAAATGTTAGTCCTTATATTGCTACAATACAAACTAGCATAAGCTCACCTTCTTTGAATTGGGTGCCTTGATTATGTGGTAGTTTGATGAGGCAAATGTGCCTTATGCTTCATAATTTTAAACAGATTTTAATTACAGATGATACAAGATGTATAAACTGTAGATGATACGAGACTCTGATTTCAAAGTAAAACCCTAAAATTAATATCTTTGTGTTCTTCAGGTTTACTATTAGAAGACAATCCCTCTATCCGAGCTATCAGTCTAGGACATGGTCATATACTAGTAGGAACTAAAAATGGAGAGATACTTGAAATTGATAAAAGTGGCCCTATGACTCTACTTATCCAGGTACTGTGTGGGTCTCCCATGTCAAAATATTTACTGTAGGATATAATCCAATAAGATTTCCCAGGCATTTTCTTTCTGATTTAATTAATCTTCTCTACCCCTATTGCTTTCCTTGCTCAGGCAGGAGCTGATGCTTTCATATGTTAATTACTTCAAGATTAACTGTGGATTACAGAATTCTGAAGGTAGAACAAATAGTCCATTAAGTTTAAGGGCTGATGAGACTTCTTATGAGTTTTTAAGACATTTTAGTTTAAGCCCCAACATCAAAATTTATTTCGTAGTGTGTTTCAATTTACACAATTTTACTGAAATAATATAGTATATTCTGAAGGATCCTATACTTTAATGTGCAAAAAAAACCATTTTAAAGTTATGTCAGTTTTCTGCAGTGACACGCAGTTGTCATTGCAGATGTGCAAAGCATAAGGAGAGCTCTTTCTGCAAGATGGTATTTTTCAAAATATGATTTTAAAATATTCATATATATGTCCATGTATTCAGTGTTGGTTTGATTTAGTGTCTTGAATAATCCTAAATAATCCTAATGTCATTATGTAGAACATTGTCTATATAATTTACCAAGTTATAATATATCAAGTTTTAACTATTTTGGTTTTTTATAATTGATTTCATTAACATTTAAAAAAAACCCAAAAACCAAAAAACAACCCACCTTTCCGATTTGTATTGAAAATTACCTTAAAATTACGATTGCTCTGAGTTTTCTGGTAAAGAGAAATGTTATAATTGGCATCCAGTTTAAATTACATACATAAGAAGTTCCATCTAAACATAAGGAGGAACTTCTTTAAGGATAGCAGAACACTGGAACAGGCTGCCCAGAGATGTGGTGGAGTCTCCATCTCTGGAGGTATTAAAAACCTGCCTGAAAGCGTTCCTTCATAACCTCTAGATGAACCTTCCTTGGCATTGGTCTTGGACTCAATGATCTCTGGAGGTCCCTTCCAACTCTTACCATTCTGTAATTCTGTGATTCTTGCATGCATGAACTTGAGCCACACTAGAAAATACACAAAGTGTAATCAAGGTGTCATGACATTTCCTCCCTTTTTTTTTCTGCTGATGGTATTTCGACATCTTAACAAAAACACCGGTTAACAAAGTGAAATTCAGGCTAAGATTTAACCTTGAAATACAGTGCCAACAAGATGTGTGCAACAAGGAAAAAAATAGAACAAGAAAAATGATTAAAAGTTTGAAAACAGAGTTATGAATAAAGATGGAAAAAAATAAGTATGTGTATGCTGGGCAAAGAAGTTCTCCAGGAGCTAAAAATGACACGAATCTTGAAGACAGATTAGCCTATATTAGGATTTCAGAATAAAGTCCTGTTTGGTGCAACTATTTCCTGTTTGTTTCAAATCTGAAATAATATTGGAAGAACAAAAATTACAGCTCATAGTAGTGGAGAGGATATGGAAGAATCTTATTTTAGATGGTTTTTAGAAGAAATGGGTTGGACATTCAGATCTGTTTGAACATGGAGCATTTTTTAGAGGAGACAGTGAAAACCTTCTTGCCTGAGACTTACGAAAAGAGACAAAGCAAGTGCTGGAACATATTGTCACAGGATCACAGGATGTCAGGGGTTGGAAGGGACCCAAAGAGATCGAGTCCAACCCCCCTGCCAGAGCAGGAACATAATCTAGCTCAGGTCACAGAGGAATGCATCCAGACAGGCCTTGAAAGTCTCCAGTGAAGGAGACTCCACCTCTCTGGAGAGCCTGTTCAAGTGCTCTGTGACCCTTACAGTAAAGAAGTTCCCTGTTCTGTAGCAGAACCTCCTGTGCTTACATCCATTGCTTCTTGTCCTATCACAGGGAGCAAGTGAAGCAACCCAAACACATTATTTTCTCTTCTATTAAATAATTTCCTTTAGGGACATATGGAAGGAGAAGTCTGGGGCTTGGCAGCTCATCCTCTCTTGCCTGTCTGTGCAACTGTAAGTGATGATAAAACGCTACGAATCTGGGAACTTTCATCCCAGCACCGCATGCTGGCAGTGAGGAAACTCAAAAAGGGTAATTCTCATTTGGCCATTCTCTGAGATAGTAATGATTCTACTCTCTTTCTGTAGCAGTCCATCTCTGCTTTTGGTGCATGACTCAGGCATTAATTAGAGAGGAAAGGGACACAGTCATTAAGAAATTGGAAGCATAGGAAAAAAATGTCTTTGGCATGTGTCAACTCAATGAAAAGGATAAAAAGAAAAAAGATTCTAATCTATTGTAATGAATAGTAATAAAATGAACTTTAATGTATTTTACTCTGATTTCAAGGGGAAGGAGTTGACATCAGAATAATTTTCCTCCATAAGAACACTTAAGGCCAGCATATTTGTTGCTGACATTAAAGTTTCCTTATGAAGACAAACTGCATGTTAAGCACAATCAGCCTTCAGCGTCAATATGAATTTACGTGTTACACCAATTTCTCTGAAAATGAACAGCTTTCCTGTCCTCTCCATGCTGAAACGCTGCCTTCTCAAAATTACCCTTATTTCATTTACTCATTGGTGTCCTTCAGATATTTTATGGTGTAAATTCACTGTTTCATTTTCAGTGACAGATCCAGAGCACAGCACCTCTAACTGGTTGAGGGAAAAGAATCAAATGTTTTGGAGAGGTGACCTCAGGGACAGATGAGGATATCAGAGTATGGTCAGAAATAATACTGAGGCAGTAAGTGAAGAAGTGTACCACATCTCTTTTAAAAATGTGCTTCGCCTGCAAGGAACTATTATTCAGTCATACAGTGAAGAAGCTTTAGTGTAGTATCCCTGAAAGACATGCAGTTGTTCTACCATAATGAATCTTTGAATTTTCCATCTGAGTATCCTTGCTATGTGTTTGGTTGTTTGTGATTTAAAATTTTTATTTCTGTCATCGGTCTGTTTAGACATACTTGGAAGGTGGTTAGTCACACCTAAGCCCATTTCAGGACTGGTCAAGTCACTACTGTCCACTCAGAACAGTCTATGCAGAGGGTGCATTCCCATTTAGTAAAACATTAATCAGAGCCTTCCTATCACATAATTGATGTACAAATCTGTGTACTTGATGCAAAAAACCTTTCTACTGAAGTTTATTAATGGTTTTCTCAGCCAAACAAGTTTGTAAATCTTAAGATGCTCCTTTCCGTTTTCTGTTACAGGTGGACGATGCTGTGCCTTTTCTCCTGATGGGAAGGCCTTGGCTGTAGGGCTGAATGATGGAAGCTTTCTGGTGGTCAATGCTGACACTGTAGAAGACATGGTCTCTTTTCACCACAGAAAGGAAATGATCTCAGATATAAAATTTTCACGAGGTATCATCAGATAATAAGTTGGAAGGGCAGTGTTTGTCTTAGAGTTTGATTTTCTCCACTAGACAGAAGACTGAATGTTCAGAAGGTAGACTGTTTTCTATGTCCTCCATGTATTTAAATACTGTGTGGTTGTATAGAGCCTGGTATGTGACCCACCCCAGCTGGTGCATTTGGATGCACTACAGTAATAAAAATGCATGACAATAATGCTTATAACTTGTACACCTTTAATAATCTCTGGATCTCTTCTTTGCAGAATCAGGGAAGTATCTGGCTGTGGCTTCCCATGACAACTTTGTGGATATTTACAATGTACTTACCAGCAAAAGAGTTGGCATTTGTAAAGGTGCATCTAGCTACATCACCCACATTGACTGGGACTCAAGAGGTAAAATATTTGACTAGAGATACAGATTAAAATTGCCAATAAAGTGCCAATAAAATGCAATATCAGAAAACTCTGCTCATACCAGTTACTGAGATAAGCTGTAACTATTAATGCAAATGATTTTTTGGCGTCAAGCACCATATGGGTTCATCACAATTACATTTGTTGGTGGAATGCATCCACACTTGTAGCATTTGTAGCAGAGCACATGGTACTTTACTGCTGACAGCATATGACTAAAATGTCACTTAGGAACATAATACTGGGTTTATGTCCCCTGTTCTTTTTCTAGTTTTGCAGTGCATGGCACTTTTTTCTATGGACACTTTTTATGTCCAATTTTGTGGCAATCACTGCAGTGAATTTAGAGAGACTTATTGTCACAACTAATTAAGTCTAGCAGGATTGATAATGAGCTCATGCAAATATGCCTTCCCAAACCTAATGCCATTCTGTGTGGAGCCACCTGTGTGTCTGAGCCCTGCTTCCCTTGCTGTGCTAGTCCCAAAATGTGATACAAGCTCACTGACAGCAACAGGAGCTAACCTCCTTTCAGAATCCATTCAGGTCCAGTTGCCATTCTGAGCTAGTAAAGCCATGCTGCAACAGAGCTAGCACTGTGTGCCTGCTGACAGTCTGGTGGTCTACTGGTAGTTGTACACACAGTAATAACAATGTGTCTGATACTACTTGTGTACTTCTAGTAGCCATCTCTCTGATGTATTCTATGTATAGATATAAAGACACTGAAAATTCTTAGTGTGTTCTTAATGGTATTCTTTGGAAACTCTAACTGAACTTCTATATGTGAGGAATTAATACACTAAGTTGTATGTGTTAGAAGGATGGATGCGGCACTGCTATAGCCCTCTGTTACATTTCTTGTTAGTGGTTCCAACAGACTGAATGTAGGTCATGTAGCAAAGGGCAAGATGCCCAGTCAAAATACAGCCATGCTGGAGCTGCACACATTCATAGCAGCAGATAATCTCATCCAGGGTTTCTCAGAGTGCTTTCCCTGGCACTTAATGCAGTTTATATAATGTAGAACTGCTTTTGAGTTAAATCCTTACAGGATTTCTTACTCTACAACTCAACTCTAGAGTTGTTAATTTGAAAAATCCAGAAAATGCCTGTAATTTTCTTCTATCAGAGATACTGTAAAGCTCAATTTGAAGGCACTTTTTGTTCTTCACGCACAAATGCTTACTAACATACCATCAATTGCATACAGGATTATCTTCATAACATCACAGTATTTGTATAGATCTGGTAAACTTCATCTGCAAAGGACAGTTTGCTGCATAGCTAGTCTATATGGCAATTAGTGAAAAACAGACGGGGGCCTACGACGTTTCTAACTTTTGGGAAAGCTGTCTTGCAAAATTCTTATGAACATTAATAGCACATGTTTTTTTTTTTCTCCTGACTTTCCATTATCATGATGATGAAAACACAACCAAATCATTTCTTTGTGGAAGAAAGTGATTTACTGCAATACTGATTTTTTTCAAAGGCTATTGGATGGTATTTGAATTATTACTTCTGCTGTGAATCAGGAATATATGATTCTTACAAGAGTGATTCTGAGCATCTGCTTCACTTTTGCTGGGAATAATTCTCTGGAGGATAATTTCTTTGCTTACCCCCAGAAATTTTTTACTCTCTACTAAAAAGAAAGTTCCTAATATTCATAATAATGAATAAGATTCATAATAAACTCTTATTTCATATCCAGGAAAGTTATTGCAAGTCAATTCTGGTGCCAAAGAACAACTATTTTTTGAAGCACCAAGGGGGAAAAGGCATATTATAAGAATTGCTGAGGTATGAACTATGCTTACTGGACTTTTTACTGTGAAAGTTATTTTTCTGAGCTGTTGAAAATTAGCATATTTTGTCTTCAATATATTTTTCCTTTTAAAATACTATACTTACAATGGTTAGAATTATTTAATCATTCTATACAAAGTCTTTCTATGCATTTGTAAATGGGTAGACCAAGCAAGTTTCTGTTTGTATGTATGATCCTTTGTTTAATAGCAGTTATTCCCAGAATCTCCTTTTCCTGAAAAAATCACCCATTCGCTGTGTACTCACTGTGGATACAGGTTACAAACCATCTTTAAACATCATGGCCTGGCTTTTAGTGTTGATTGTTTGGAATACACAATTCTTCTACAGAATGGCCAGTGTTTAGCATCTGTTTAAGGAGATTTGTGTCCAAATCATGCTCTACCTTGGGAAAATTGGAAGATTTAAGCCTTTTGGTAAAGATATACAATTTGTATTAAGGTCCTAGAAACAAAGAACTTTTTCTAAATCTTCAGTTAATGGCAAACATAGGCATATGACTTCTTGTCCTGGGTAAATTTTGATTGCAGATAGAGAAGATCGAGTGGGACACTTGGACATGTGTTCTGGGTCCTACTTGTGAAGGAATTTGGCCCATGCACAGTGATGTCACTGTTGTGAACGCAGCTAGTCTTACCAAAGATGGAACACTGTTAGCTACGGGAGACGATTTTGGTTTTGTGAAGCTTTTTTCATATCCAGTGAAGGTAATAAGCATGTGTATTTCTGTCATTAAGAAGTGTGCAAGAAAAGGAATTAAGGAAGACACTATTAGCAGTATGTCAGCTTGCTAATGTGTGAATTCTTTGTGCTACAGGGCCAGCATGCAAAATTCAAGAAATACGTGGGTCACAGCGCGCAGGTAACCAACGTGCGGTGGTTACACAATGATTCTGTGCTGCTGACTGTAGGTGGTGCTGATACAGCTTTGATGATCTGGACCAGAGAATTTTTGGGCATTCAGGAGAGTAAGCTGGTTGATAGTGAAGAATCAGACACAGATGCAGAAGAGGATGGAGGTAAAAAAGATTGTATAAAACAAGTCTTTAATTTAGTCTTCATTCCACAGACTCACGTGGGTGTTTAACTTGAAGTGGGCAAGAAACATTCATATGCTAAGGTCCAGTGTAGGGAGAGCTTGGTAGGATTTGTTTCCTTGCTTTTTATTGTTGCAGATATTCTTATTTTCTACTCTTCCACTATGAAACAAGGACAGTTTGTTTTATTTTATGTTTTATTTTCCTAAGGTTATGATAGTGATGTTGCAAGAGAAAAAGCAATTGACTATACCACTAAGATCTATGCAGTAAGCATCCGAGAAATGGAAGGGACCAAACCACATCAGCAGCTGAAGGAGATTTCAGTAGAAGAGAGGTATGTCACACAAAGGCATTTGTTTCCAAATGTACATCGCATCCTTTATTGAACTAAAATGAGTCCTTAGAAATAAGACAGGAATTTCAACATTCACAGGATAACATTTAAAATAGTCTTCACAGGGTACAATTGTGAATGTGACGAAGAAAAATACATATATGTGAGTCAGTCATCTGTGAGCATTGTGTTCTCCTCTGCAGTTCACATATGCAGTTATACTCTTCCTAATTAGTATGTGTAGCTGTGCATATGTCTGCAGGAGGGCATATGTGATAGGGCGAATGTGTAAACACTTTGTATATGAGGCTTTCAGTGGTGTTTCCACCAAAGATTTTCAGTTGCTTATAATTGCACCAGGTTGTTACTTTTAATGTTGAAATTCCCCATACCACATGTTGGACTTACGTTGAATTATTGTGTGGGGGGGAAAAAACAAAAACAAAAGGGAAGAAGCTGGAATGAGAACAGTAGTGAAGAGAACAGTAAAGAGAAGAGGTAAATAATAAGCACAGAGTGTGAGATCAGTCCAGTGAAGTACAGACCTGGGGGAGTGGGTGAGTAAAAACTGTTTGGGACAGGAATGCTAGGACAGACAGGAGTATCTCTAACCAGTAAAATAGATTCCTCTTTGTAGTATGGAGCAGTAAATCTACACCTGTGAATCTACTTGATGAATCAGCTGTGAATCCATGCAGTCTCCTTTGATAAAATTTATGTTTATAAGTGTTCCTTCTTTAATCGTGTGTTTTCTTGCTTTTGCTCAATGTTGGACACTGACAAAACAAACAAGTGCTATGGGTTAGCTCACATGAAGCATTTAAGCTTAATTGTTTCCCCTCAATCTACCCAGAACATGTGGCTAGTAACAATGCCAGTGGCCCTGCCACAGGGGTCTTGCCCTAGTTAGAGAACAGTATACAGGGTCCTCAGGGAATAGAGCAGTTGCAAAAAGAAGTCCTGGTGCACTGCAGGTGCTTCAGGAGATGAAAGCTGTGTGTAGAAAATGGCCAGCACATCAATAAGAGACCTCTCTGGAGCCTGTAGAGCTGCCTTCTTTCTCTTCCTGTCACAGAGCTGCTTGGTGATAGTTGGCAGGTAGAATATTGCTACAGACAGCCTCTAACTCTGAACCAACTTCTGAGGTTTTTGGCTTTAAATCTCCTTAGTGTCCCAATTGGTGAGATACAAAATGAAGTTAGTAATACTTCCTAATCTCGTATTTGAAAAATAAATGAGTTAATGTTTTTAAAGCTCTCAAAGAACATGGTGCTGGCAAAAAGTAAAAATCAATAATTTTTAGTTCAGTATGTGAACAGGAGAACAGATGCAGGATGTGAAATGAGAAGAAAAATGTTGCAGCCCATTTATTTTTCTGACTGCAGCATTTTAACAAATAGAGCAGGAGGATTAGTGATCTTTTCAAAGAAAATGTTAGGCCATAGTAATTTCTGTTCCTGTTTCATTTACCCATATAAAGTTTTTATTTCTCTATTTTTCTATACAAATGTCTAGCAAACATGAATGTTTTGAGATTGAGTTTAAAAAGGGGAAAAAATAACTATTTTTGGTGAATAGAACTAAAGTGTTACTACACATGAACTAACAAATGCCAGTGATACAGTGGCCAGATGTTTTACATCAGAGACCCTTGCACCTTCCAGCTGCTTTGTTTTGCTTTGATGATGCGAAAGTAATAATTAAAGGAGTTTAATTGACCGATTAAGCTGAGCTTTCAATTGTTTTGTGCTAGAGAATTCCCAACAACGTGAGCATAAGCATCAGTCTCTTCTGCAGCTTTTCGTCACTATTTTCAGTCCAGGAGAGGGAACCACTGCAGTCCCTTTGGCTCCTCGTTAGGAAGCTTTTCTTCTCCGAGACCTGGCACTGGATCTGCTGTCTGATGCCAGCAAGTACGCTGCTTTTCAGAGTGTCCCAACCTGCTGTGTACATGTCAGGCTCAGTCCACATTTTGAGTCCTGCGTTGCCTAAGCCAATTGAGCTGAACTTACTGTGTTGCTGTAGAGGAAGGCACCCCTGAAATGAACAGGCACTTTGTCTCTTTCAATATTTTGAATAAAACATGCTGTACTTTCAAAACAAGATGTTGCAAGACAAAGGAATGCGTCTTCCAGTTTGCCACACTAGCACAAGTAATCCATAATCCAGGGAAAATGTGACTTGTGCTGCCCAACATTACAAAGCAACACTGAAACTGGGAGTTCCTCTAGTGTTTCTGCACTATCCACTCTGTTTATAGCTGGTGGGCTAACTACATGGTTAGGTATCTCCTCTGCAGTGAGGTTGCCTTCCATTGCCATAATGGTATCTTCATAATAACTTTACATGAAAATAACCTGAAGGAATAATCTGTCCTGTAAACAAGTTTTAGACTGAGGAGAACAAACAGTAAAGTTTTAACAGCCACTGCATCCTGTTTTCTTCTTAGTGTTTCTACGTAATAAACAATTTTGTCCTTTATTTTAAAATAACTTAAAAATAAACCCTTGTAACTGTCCTGTCCATCTTTTCTGCTGAAGAGTCACAGCTATTCCATACATTTTTTAATATGGCCCCTTCCAATTACAACTACTTCAATATAATCACATCTTTGGTATTTGGAATGTGTAGTTCTGACACGTTTGTCAACAGATTCCATTGTTTTCATTGTTAGCTTGTTAGGCAAAGATATGGTTACGCTTCTCTCTTCTTCAGCAAATCAATTAAATTACCAGAATTTGTAGTCATACAATTAGAAGCAAAATGCTGTGGTGAGATGCAGGCAAAACTGCAGTTTCTGAAGGTGTCATGCTGGGTTAAGGTCTTAAACTGCGAAAAGTACTGGGGCTTGGCTACAGTAAGATGGGACTAATGTGTATAACTTCTGCAGTTGTCAAAGACTTTCATTTTTGTCTAAAATTGTACCCAACGTGTGCAGTTTATGCAGAATCTTGACACTCCCAGTTTTAAGTGCTCTGGAGTGAAGCCAGCTTTTCTCATAAGACCAATGAATTATGAGGCAAACTTCAGAACTGTGCCCTATTCCAACTTTTCTGAGAATACAAAAGAATGAGGCAGCTAATGAAGGGGTTGTCTGACCATATTCTAAAAGCTTCCTGAAAGCACTGGGCTGCCTTTTCGCCTGCAAAAGTCCAGAGTGACAAACAGTCAAGCCAGATGAAATAAAAAAACAAGTTTTCAACTGTCAGTGTTCTGGAAAACATGAGTTGTAATTCAGCAGGTCTTCAGGATGTAGAGTCTTGACATTTCTATGCAGAAGGCTGAGTGAGATGGCAACAAGCAATACCAAAGCCAGTTCACAAAGCTTTAGAGTTTCTGCAAAAGGCACAGCAGAAGTAGGCTCTCCAAGTCTCTTTAGATATGGAGAAGGGAACCAAGAGGATATATTCTGTTATCTTTCAGACAGGTGTGGGAAAACCTGGTAGTCTTGTGAGGCAGAAAATTGTTTCGAGAAAATATTCCGAATATTCCTCTTAGTAATTGTGCCATGTGTCTGCCTGAATCCCCAAAGACTCTGCATGTGGTGGGATGTGCACACTGTGAACATTCTGAGATTGATACACACTATCTGAATGTTGACAATTATATTTTGATCTGGGAGGCCATTTCAGATAGAAGCAGAGTCACAGCACCTGAATAACTGCCGGTTCACTTCATTGAAAAATACAGTGAGGTTCTAACAATAAAGTTGCTTTGCTGTATTTTCATCGTGTTTGAGAAAGGAAAAAGAGTGACTTGTTCATAGGTATTCTGGGTAGAAACCCAGAATTATGCAGAGTTTAAATTAAGAAAAAAAAAGGAAGAGGAAAAAAAACCTACCTTCCAGCTTAAGCAAGAGACAAGAATAGCTGGGGGTGTCCTATGAGTCTTGAGGGCCAAGACTCAGTATGTTTCTTTTTTTTAATAGTAATATTCAAAAGGTTAATTGTTGCTTAAAACATTATTTTTCTGCTTACATAATACAAAGCTGCTATGTAGGAGACAGTTTGGTTCAATAAAATTTTCCTCTTTTTTATAGCTACATGACTGTCTTTAACCTTTGCTAAAATAAGGCAGCAGGACTCTCTGCTTCTGTAGTATTAGGAGAGGAGTAGTGAATCTGAAATACTCAAAGCACACTATCTCTCTAGAAATAATGACTCAGTGTAACAATTCAGGAGAGGTTTGATCTCAGGAATTGTGATGTGTCTCTTGAGAAGACTGGAAGCACGCAGTTGAGAGGCAATACAGACAGTGCTGGGTTATGAGTACAGAGCTTTGCAACAACCACCACCTTTCTGGAAAAGAATTGACAATTCACAAGTCAGAAAAGAGAATCCAGCAGTTCTTGTCCCTTCTCTGCCTTAAGAGGAAGAGTAGAAGGACAGAGCTGATGTACATATGAGATAGTTCTGACTTTGAGCAACTGCTCTGCACCCTCCATTATAACCTTGTGTGTGCTCTGGGCCTAGCATAATCCAGCAAGGTAGAAAGAAAAGCCAATTTACACTGGTCTTCTCCAGATGTCTAGGGTATTGAACTCCTAAGCAAACTGGGCAGAGAAGTTTAATGATTATAAAGGGGAAAAAACCTTGTATTGACAAACATAGAATAAGTAAAGCCCTTTATCAAATGTGTTTTTCCTTATTTATCTCATTTATCTACATAATGTAAATAATGATTCTGCAAATATCTTGGAGGAACGTAGAAGTTACTTAATGGATTTTATTTGCAGGACTTGAAATAAATCATAGTCTGGTACTTTTGTAGGAGACACACAGTTTAATGTCTCTCTCATCAGTTACAGCTTTAGTATGGAAAAATAACAGGAGATATGAGACTGAGGAAGAGTTTTAAAGTGTCTTGCAGTTGTATTAATCTATGCTTTTGATTGAGATGATTAACTGATTTTCATTTCTCTCTCCTCTCCCCAACCTTCTTGTTTTTCTTCTCCCTTTCCATGTCTGTCCTCCTACCCTCCCCATCTGCCCTTATTTTACCTCTTCCTTTTTTCGCTCCTCTGATTGGCATCCCCTTCTTTGCTTTGCCTCTGTGGTACAGAAGTGGGGTACCAATGAGAGGTGCCACAGGAGCAGTCTCGCGGTGTGGGAGTTCCAAGAGCAGTGCTCCCACACCGCGGGACCACTTGGTCACTGGTGGGACTGTCCCAGACAATCCAGGACAATTGTAAGATCTACTGTCATATAGAAACCGTTCTTCAGCTCAGAAAAGGGCTGCCTTTTGAACTGGGACCATTTTAACTAGCAAAGAGTTGATATGATAAAAAGTCAAACACACTTGTGTGAAGACTGTATTTATGTTACTAATATGAAAGGCAAAGATATGTTTTTGTTATGCTTTCTACTAACTGCTAACATAGACCCCATGCTTGCAGCTTCCATTTACTTCAATTTGCATGACTGCATAAATGGAAAGTCTTGTAATATACCTGGTGCTGGAAGACCCTTTAAAGCAGGCTGAATATGTAAAAAACAAAAAATGGCATTAGCACGTTTGTCCAGTTTTCTGTTTTTTAACATATAATGACTGGTCTCACTCCAAGTTACCTATCTCAGAGTTGTTATGCATCATGTGTAATCATATGTCCTGATAAAGACAATAAGCTGAAAAGGCTTAAGAAGTTGGATTTTTTTCCTTTAAATATTATTCTTTGATTTTTTTTTTTTCCCTTTGCAACATCTGCTGAATTATATAAGCTTTCAAAATAGCCCTGACAAGTGGCAAGAGCAAGCTTTTGTACCACAAACTGAATTATTAGGCATATGGCTACAAGATTTGTTCATCACTTTTACATGCACACGTCTGTGAGCGCAATGTAAAAGCTTTGAATGTGAATCCGTGTTGTATTTATGTGTAGGTGGGAACTATTCAAAGTGTGTTTGGTAAAACCATCGCTAGGGTGGAGAAAATAACTCTGCATTTATTTTAGCAGAAACCTACTGTTTGGGTAGCATCCTTTTGAATATGCACTTTTACTTTCTCAACATCGTTATGTCAGGTTAATCCATCCCAAATGGATTTGGCAGCATGCTGGTTTCGTCACATTTGACCCCAAGGCTTGCACACATTGTGACTGGTGTTTTTATGGTCCCTGCCAACCTTCTGAACTAAGAGTCAATCCTGCTTCTCCCACACGTCAGCACAAAGCTGACCTAAAGGTCATCTTCATTTGTGTGACACTTTGTGGGTGTGGAATTGAGGGACGCCATTACTGTCACAATGCACAATATGTTACCAGCATTTCTCACACTGAACTTGAGCACGCTTTGCACTGAGGTTGGTGCAAAATGTTCAGGCCTTTTGAAGGTTCTTTTGGGGAAGGATGCTATTTTTCTGCCTGTTCTGTCTTGCCCCCAACCCAAAAGGTGTCCATGTACTGTTGGCTGAATATTTTTATTTATACAATGAACACAGCTTCAAAACAGGTCAGAATTCACATAAGGAATAACAAATCATATGGAAAAGACTCTTCCTCTCAAACAATTACAAACCCCAAGAAAAGCCTAAAGAAACAGGAACATTCCCAAACAGGTTAAAGTTGGGTTGATTCTGACGTCATAATAGTGCATGGAGAGTTCTCCTGAAGTCTAATTATCTAAGGTGTTCAAAACTTTTCAGATCAAACCCAGAAGTTGATGTTTTGGTGAAAGCAAGTTACAGTGTGTTCCTTGAAGCTGGTTTAGGCAAAGGAGACTGAGGTATCTTCCAGCCAGCCCTGTCTGGTGTATTATGTATGGCAGATCTCCATGCCATAGGGCCAGTCTGTTACAGTAAGTGCTCAGATTAACAGTTTTAAAAGTTCATTGTTCTAAGGAACTTGTTAAAAAATGGCCTTCAAATTTCATTCAGAAGTGATTACCCTTATTAATCTGATTTTCCACTTGCTTCACATTTGGAGACTGAACTAGAATGCCATATGAATGCATCTTACCCAATACCCAGATGGCTATCAGCACCCTACCTTCTGCTATACTTCTTTTCATTTTTTTAAAGAGTGCATCAGCATACATGTGAAATCATAAATACCGTAACTGTGCTAAAGCCTTTTTCAGTGCTGGGATTTTAATATGGATTACAATTGATGTTTCCCCCAAGTATTGCTTCAGCTTTCATTTGATCTGCTGTATCAGCAGTGTATTTTCGTTTTGAATATTATCCTTTTTTGTTGTTTTGTTACATACAAGATGTACCAGAAAATGACAGCATGTAAATCTTCCAAGTATTTTTCGATGGGAAAATCCTAGGGTCTAGAATTCACAAAATCTTTTAATAACTTCTTAAAGATGTAGGAGTTTTGTGGTAGCTTTAGGGCACTTGTGAGTCCCCCTCCCTCCTGTCGATAGTGTCAGCATAGTTTTAAAAGCTGCTTTTGCCTTTTTTTTTTCTTTCCTGAAATGAACAGTATGTTTTTTTAAATCTTGGATTTCTAATTCTCTTGTCCAAACAAACCCACCAGTAGTGGAGTGTCTTACCTTTCTTTGAACCTTGCTTTCTCTTCTTGGGAACAGTCCTGCTCATTTGATTTTGGTGTGGCATCCGGGTCTGTTTCCTCTGAATTAATAGACATCTAACTGTTCACGTTAGTTTCCCTTTTTGGACTCTATTCAGCTTCTTTGCTACCCAATTATACTGGACCCAGCCTGTCACCTTCTTGGTGCCAGGACGTTTCTGTCCATCTGTCCCTGCTCCAAACTTCATTATTTGTCATTTTCATGCAATGTTGTTTCTGAAGGTCCAATTCTGTTCCCATTGGCCTCAGAACAGAGTATTTCTGGTCTCACCAATTTATTACTGATGCAGACAGCATCTCTTATCAGAGAGACATGCTGTGTGCTCTAAAAACATGAGTTGGTTATCTCTGTCCCATACAATTTATTGTAACAGTATTTGGTCTTTTTCTGTCCTTTATTTTCTGTCTAAATTGATATAACTTCTCCCCGTAAGATTACGTCTCTCCTCCTCCTCCTCAAGGTGCCCCCCCCTCTCCCAAACTCCTATCATCTTCTCCCCAACCTGGCTCTTGGTACATCCATCTGTTGTTCTCTGTTCTGGTGCTGCCTGTTCACCCCAACTGTGATTTAGGCTCCTCTTCCTACTCATGGGTCTTGGCCATTTCAGGTGGCCTTTTGCTTAGGTGAGAGTGAATCAGTTGTCACTTGCACCATTTGACGTTTCTGCATCAAGACCTGTGAAGACAGTGGGTTATACTTTGTCAGTTTAAATTTGGAGTTCACTCACTGCTTTATAACTGTGCCTACCCATGTAAGCTTATCATCAAGAGAATCATTAGTAACAGAACTTTTATTTGCTGTATTCACAGTATCTAAAGAACTGAAAGCCCTCTAATGTCTCCCCGTATCTTCTCTTTCCTGAAACTCATTCATCCCATAACGTAATATAAGCACTTTATTTTAAATTACCGGAAGGAAACCGTTAATGCTTGTATTATGTTTTAACTTGCTTTCCTTTGGAGGCAGGGAATTGTCAAGTAAGTACTAACAACACTGAGCACAGAAGAAGCACAGATTGCTGTGAATGTGTACAGGTTGCATTGGTCAAAAAGGATGAATACATGTCATTTGCTACAGTGCACATTTCTGGTCTTGGCACTGCCCTGTTGTGTATCAGGTGTAGTCACAGACTTGTAAAAAATGAAATTACTTCTTAAAATGTTAACAGTTTGATGCTGCTTTACATTCAAGATTGCGATAAGGTGGTGAATGCATAGCTCTGTGTGTATACCTGTACCTGTATATATGAATGCACACGAGACTTGTGTTTGTGTGTACTGTGACTAGATATGTACAAAAGTGTATGTGTGTGGGTGCATATGTTTCCAAATTGAATTTTGTGCTTACAGTCTAGAAATTATCAACCATATCATAGCGGGAGTGTTCTCCAGACTTCATAAAATATTCTGGCTTGTTTTCTGAAATTCCTAGTTAAAGAAATGTAAAACAAATTTTAAAATTAGACTAAAACAGAAAAAAAGAGCAGGAAGCATATCAGAAAGTTATTACTTCCATAAGTGCTGATTCAAAGGCCATAGTAAATCTGGGATGAAATGGCTTTTGCTGTTCTAGTCCCACATAACGACTTTATTTGGTAAGAGAATTAAACGTTGTACTAGTTTCCTCCACCCTTTCTCTACTGATGGCTACATTTCTACTTGGTCCAATTACCACTGGTGATTATGTAATGTGACTTGATGGACCACTTTCAGAAGAAATAAAGGTGCTTGTTTCCCTGAGAACAAAAAAGTACAAACTGTTCCCGTAAGTAAGTTGGCTACCAGTGAACAATTGTGAGGCTAAATTGCAGGCTGAGCTAGGACAGAGAACAAGCATCCATTGTGTGAACTTCTCCACAGCGCTTATAAGGCTGTTCCGTTTCTCCCAGTTTCCATCCCTGTCAGGCATCTGAAAACAAACACACACATGGAATCATATTCTTCAGCATATAGTGTGCAGGAAGTGTGGATGCAGCTTCCTTTTTTCCCTCCGTTCCATAGGATCTTTAGTTCAGGATATACCCAGGGCTGTCAGGGTACTGTGTTTCCAATTTTGTAGACTGGTGCACTCTTTAATTTCTGTTTTAGTTCTTTCTGGCATGCTTGACTAGCATGGTTTGTGCAACAAAGGAATGACTGATCGACTCTAAACGTGCTTGTGCATGAGTGAAGTGGTCAGCAGTACACCTAAACTGTATTAAGTTTCTTACTTGACTTTGTTTGCTGCTTACAAGGGGATCAAGGTAAACTCTTTTGCTCTTTTAATGTCACAAGATCACCTGCCTTAGTGTTCTGTGCTAGCACTTAGTGAGCTTGCTTGTTTGCTTGAAAAGTGGGTTAGTATGTTTACCTCCAGCTTTATTCTGTCATTTTTAGACATCAGGTTTTCATGATACTTACTCCTGATAAGTATTCTATGTGTAGCATGAAGTGTTCTAGCTGTGCGTTTTGTCAGCTGTTGCCTTTAATACCTTCATTAAAAATGTAATTCCAGCAAAGACAGCTTCATTTTTCTGCAGCTGACTTTTGCAAAGCGAGGACAAGAACAATCTAATTTTTATAGAATCATTTATCACAAGTTTGCACCTTTTTTTGAATCAAACTGTGGAAATGCTTTCCAGTTGTGGGTGTCGAGTACATAACTGGAAGCCAGGCATTTTGGACAGAACCCTGCTGTTGTTTAATCCTCTCTCCACAATTTGCCATTTCAGTTTAAAGGCATACAGTGGGGTGGATTTTGTACTATTAACAGCAGCTATCAAGTGAGGTTTTGGAGCAAGCATTTAACCATATCTGTTTTCATTCTCTGCCATCACCACTTCTTGCCCCAGATCAATTAATACAATTGGATTTTTTCTGTAAGTTGAGTATATTACAAATGGACGAAGAATCTAGGTCAGCTTTCTGTAGGCTAATTTCTCCAGTAATCTAGTGCAGTGCTTAAGGCTCTTTTATGCCATTGACAGGGTTATAATTAGCCCTCATGGATTTCTGTTCATGGAAAGGCAGAATCCTTATGCTGAAATTAACACAATGATCATCTTAAGTGGAGTCTGTGCAGCAGGTTTTTTATTTTGTAAGGTCATTAATTTATGGAGGCTGAGCTCTCTCCTCTTAGGTTGGTGCCTCCTTTTTGTTTCCTCAGAAGGATCAATTGTAGCAGTAAAGGTGATCTGTCTTTGAGTTTTGTTTCAGCCTGTGTTATATATTTGTGTTTTTACCTCTAACATGATTTTGGGAAGATTTTATTAAAGTCATGTCAAGGTTTTGTGTTGAGGTTTCTCAGAGAAGCAAGCCTGGGGAAAGGTCAACTGCCAGTTTGAGAAAGTATTTTAGATTATTTTTGAAAGCAACAATTTACTGTCACTAAGTATTGAAGCATTTTCCCCATGTATTTAAATCATTATGATTAAAAAAAAAAAAATTGTTATACAGTGGTATATTCTGGCACTCATCCACAGTATCAACATCAGTGTTGTTTCTGCTTTTCCCATCAAAATACCTATGATTTCAGTCAGTTTATTATACAGCAACAAGGAAAAAAAAAAAAAAAAGCTGGCAGTTCAGCTCGTAGAGTTGCACTTGGCCATTTCCTGATCATACTCAAAATATCTGCTGTGGTTTTGAAGGTTTTATTTTGCTTTCCAACATACTGACTGTAATCTTTACAATGTTTGTTTCAGACCACCAGTTAGCAGAGCTGCTCCTCAACCTGAAAAACTGCAAAAGAATAATATCAACAAGAAAAAGAAACTGGTTGAGGTCAGGCTTAATACCTTTTCTTTTGCTTTAGACGTAATAAGTGATGGGTGAAATTCATCTCTATTTTGAGGGCAGCTGAAGTTATAGATAGGGAGAAAGGAAAGAATTTTCTAGAAAGTGTTTTCAGCTCTGGTGGTGAAGACCAGAAGATGCAATAGACAACAAGCTCTGTCAGAAAGAACGTCTGAACTAGGGTGTTAAAGCTTACCAGTAATACCACATCTCTCCAAACACCAGATTTGCCTCTTAATTTAAAGGGCATGTGGAGCCAAAGCATATGTACATCCACAGCAGAACCCACCCTCGGTACTTAACTCCAAGGGATGCAGGGTCAGAAACTGCACTTTGACACATGAAAAATCATTTGCAGGATTTTGAAAAGTGAAATTTGTTCATTTACTTTGAAACATCCATTTTCCCCCAAACTGCAGGGCCCTCCAGACAACTATATTCAGTTTCTGCATAATGTGCTGAACAAGGGATAGTCTGTGATCTGTGTGGACAACTGGCAACAACTGCTCAGTCTGTCAAGAATTTAGATTGTTCCAAAGGGGCTGTAATTATGTTTAGGACAGATTCAGTAAGTGTGTCTTCTGGGCTAAAAGGCAACTGTAACAGCAATCCATTAATCACGACAGTTGTTCTGGAGCAATTGCTTATTGCTTATTGTAAGCTGAAATTATGCTTCCAATTAATGCAGAGTTATTCATAGCCTGCCTTTGCTTTTTATAAGGACTTTAAGGCCAGAATTTGGTGTGTTAAAATTTGACAGTTTACAAGAATGATTTCTGAAGATGCATCAAGCGAATACCTGATACCCTACATAGCTATTAAACTGTGATGGGCAGATTAATACAATTGGGCCTTTTCTGTAAGTTGAGTATATTATGAATGGAAATCTATAGAAAAAAACATTTACATCTGGATGAATTATCAAAGAAATAATAATATAAATGCAGTGCCTTAGCTGACCAATTAAAGTATTGTAGATTGTCTGTGAGAATGTCAAGCCTCAATAAATTAGCGGAACTGATGTAAGAGATTAATTATTTAATTATTCTACATTTTTTTTCTAGCTTTTACTTTAGAACTGTGCTTAGTGAACTCCAAAGTCTAATTTCCATGCTGCTGCTTTTCTTTCACTCATAATTCCTCTTTTTGTTTTATTTGCTCAGGAGCTGGCTTTAGACCATGTTTTTGGATACAGAGGATTTGACTGTCGCAACAACCTTCACTACCTAAACGATGGTGCTGATATAATTTTCCACACAGCTGCAGCGGGCATAGTTCAAAATCTTTCTACTGGTAATTCAACTTGAAACAATGCTTTGAGATACAAAATGTACAAGTGAAATATTTTTTTTAAAAGTCTTTTTAACATTACTGTAACTGTCCCACATTTTTCATCTTGATAAGTAATGCAAAAAAAAAAAAAAAAAATAGATGGCTGTTGTATAAGATTGACAGTTCCTTCTGTTCAGGTAATCCTGTAGCGCCATCCTGTTCCATTCAGCAGGTAGAAGATTCAGCTAGGAAGTGTCATAAAAACCTGCTCTGTTTCTGCTAAAATCCCTGCTGAAGACACAGGAATAGCTTTCTTAGAGGAGAAACCCTGAGTTATCGTCTTGAGTTGTTATCAGAGTCGTGCTCCAGGGAGGGGTACATTTTGATGTAAGACAGTGTGAAAAGGTTGCTCTTAATATTCTGTACTTCACTGGTGGTAGTTCTTTGATACTGTTGTGAATAAAACCATATTTGAATTTTAATAGGTAGTCAGACTTTCTACCTGGAGCACACTGATGATATTCTCTGCCTAACTGTGAACCAGCACCCAAAGTATAAAAATGTTGTGGCTACCAGCCAGATCGGTAGGTGACTCACCATATAATATTTGCTCTAAAATTACCAGGGGCACTGATCTGGGCTTTTCTGTGTAGGAATTTTACCAGGACATACCACTGTTACTGTCCTCAAACTTACTCTTTGATTTTAAAGAGATAATCAAGCTTCAGGATTTTCATCTCTGTTTGTGAGTCATTGGATTTTGGAGTTAATTGTAGCGTAACCATGTTTCAGAAAGCAAGCTCTGCTAAATGGCACTAAATCATCTCATTAATCTATAATCATAAGATTTATAGAATTCCCTCTTCTTGTATCCAAGACACTTGATTAGCAGTAAAGTGCTTAGCAGTGAAAATAAAATGAGAACCATTTCCTATGCAGAAGTACAAAAACTATATGGAAAAAGAAAGAAACAGTGTGATCCCAGCAGTGTTGAAGTTGCAACACATGTAGGGGACCAGTTGTGAAATCATAGGTATTTATGTCGTCACTATTTACAGGGAGAGCCCTGATAAATACCCTAGGGCCTTTGGCAGCAGTAAATGCCGTATTGGAAATGCAGGATCACTTGTTCCAAGCCTTGGAAAAATATGTTGCCTTTCACTTAAACTGGCTTAATGCTGGGATAATTCAGCTATTCTAATTTAGATCATTCTGGAAGGAGGCTCAAGTCCATAACTTCTGTATTAAGAACATAAGAGGGGACAAGGAAATGGATGTAGATGACCACCTTGACAAGCCACTGTGCAGAGTGCTGTCATTTCAGTGTGAATGTGGAGTAACTCCCAAAATCCACATGTTGTCAGAGTGCCAGTTCAAAATATTGATTTCTATGACATGGAAAAGATGACTGTTAAAGGCCATTTTTCTGTTGCATCAATAAGAGCCCATGAAATCAGTGCTGCTGAGTTTGGTGGATAGTCTCTGTAACTGCATCATTTTACTTTAAAATGTAATGTTTAAAAACTGCATGTCTTTAGCATTTCTTTGAAATACCATTTTTAAAACTTAAAGGTACTAAATATTGTTGCAGTATTTGTGTATAAAAACCAATATACTCAAAAAAGTTCAACAATATTCCTGCTTATTTGCTTTATTGATTTAATCCATATCCATTTTCAATTTTTCTTTTCCTTCTGGTGCTGATGCTGGCACTTCAGCATTAGAAACATGACTTATTTCACCTATTGTTTTCCCTTGGTGCTTCCTCATTTGCCATTGCTCTCACACTGCAGGTGATATGACAGAATTCCCAGGTAAGGCTGATTCCTTTGTGAATTTTAGTCAGCAGAGTTCTGTAAAAGTTTCATGTTACCTCATTGTATCTGTGTCAGTCGCGGATACAAGTGAAACACCTACAGATGGTTTCTTTTGCATGAGGGTTTTCATCAATGTTATGTCATTCTTTTAGAATTTGTCTCCCTTCATGAAGTATGATTTCCCCCTATCTCTTGCAAACTAGTATGACTTTTTTGTTTTTAGTAGTGTTAATTTTAAACAAGGCAAAACCCCACAAATTTTAAGTGTCTCTTTAGGTTAAATGTACTTGAAAACACTCGTTTTGCATTGAAGCTTTGCAGATGCTGAATTAATTATCTTTTAACACATCTTTTTGCACGTAGGTACAACGCCCACAATTCATATCTGGGATGCTATGAGTAAGCAGACGATTTCAATGCTACGTTGCTTCCATACCAAAGGGGTCAACTATGTTAACTTCAGTGCAACTGGCAAACTTCTGGTTTCAGTGGGAGTTGATCCAGAACATACTATCACAGTGTGGAGGTGGCAAGAAGGTAACTGGGAAAACTGTCTTCTTTAGCCTTGCAGAACTATGGGATGCAATGGAGTAGGCAGACAACTTGCAGGTTGTGTGAATTAAGATGCTTGATACAGGAAATAATGTTGGTATTTGCTTAGTGTTTGGAATCTGGGACACAGTTCTCTAATCCAGTATCAGGCCAATGTACCTTATAAAATTGTATCAAAGATGAATTTTGCAGGTAAATTTATTTTTACCCTTTCCTAATTAAAACAGGAGCCAAAGTGGCCAGCAGGGGAGGACACCTGGAGAGGATATTCGTTGTAGAGTTTCGCCCAGATTCAGACACTCAGTTTGTGTCTGTTGGGGTAAAACACATGAAGTTCTGGACACTAGCTGGCAGTGCTTTGCTGTATAAGAAAGGAGTCATTGGTTCCATGGAAGATGCCAAAATGCAAACCATGCTTTCCGTTGCCTTTGGAGCGGTGAGTTCAAATTACTTGCTACAGAATGTTATGTTTTTATCGAAACCATGAGTGTCAGTATCCTGTGCTAAAATCCAGTAGAGTGTGGGCAGTGCAAGACCATAGAGTTCTTGCTTGTTCATTAGAATTTTAATTTAAAACTTGTATGCCTTTAGAGCTTTGTCTGCTTTTTCTAAGGAGGGTTGGATTTCTCCATTAGTGAATGTTTTGTAGTAATGTCTGTACATACCTACAGCTTCAGCAGCCATGGCTATTATTCCTTTACTTTGCTAGTCGTGTAGCACTTCACTAGTTAACTTAGAAACATATTGTTATTTCGTTGTAGGCTCTGGCACATTCTTTTCTACTAACAGTACTTGGTATGGCAAGTGCTAGTATGTAATACTCTGCAGTGTGCTCATTAGGGAACCATAGCACCATGTTTTAGATTCAAAGTTAAGGAAAACAATGCATGTTACCAGTGAAAGAGCAGTGTTACCACGTGGCTAAGATCTGAAATAGCTTCTGCTTCATCAGAAACCCCACAGAAATTACCTTTGCAAAGGTTAAGCATAATTTATACAAATCACCAATTCAAAGGAGCCCCTTGCTTCTTTGAATTGTCCACCCCAGACAACAGTACTACTATGTGAAACTGGGCACCCAAATCTTCATCCCTCTGTCCAAACAAGTGACTTTGTTATAAAAAATTGCTTAAGTATTTCTTTCTGTTCTGATGGCATTAGTCCAGTATAAAATTGGGGTGAGGGAATGGACCTCCAAAATTATTTTTTAAAAGAAGCAGAATTTAATATTAGAACAAATTGCTTGTCTGTGCCTTCCAAGTAGCAACAGACATTTTATTTTCTAAAATAATAAAAGCTTCAAAACCAGGTGAACCTTACTCCCTTTGCTTCTGTCATTGCTACTGGACGTTTTTTGCTTCCTGAATCCTACTGGAAGTCCATGCCACTTCAGCATATCTAAGAGTAAATTGCCCTTAATAAAGCCTTTAGAGCAAGTTTCATGGCTTTTATAAGTAATGACACTATTGCTATAGTACATAAGTAGGTAACCGCTTGAGTTAGTTTTGTGTTTTAAGTTTAGATGGTTAATTTTCAACATCTCAAAGATGCTGCTTGCCAGTCTAGATTCTGACACATACTCGAAGAAATGTCACTTAGAATTCAGCAGGGGTAACCTGCTGTCTGTCTCGCCAGCAGGACACTGACAGAGCACGCGTGTCTGAAAGATCTTGTGCTGAGAAGGATGTGGTGAATGTGCCCTATACGTACGATTTGAACATCTGAAAGAAACGCTATTAAATAGAGTGCAGGCATTAAACTCATTGAACTCATTCTATCAGTGCAGATGGTTTTAATGGCTACATTCAGTTCAGCTGACTTTCCCCAGGAAATTCAGGAGCTAAAAGAACTGTATTTCAAGCTGAACAGAAATGCTAAGGTATTTCCTATATCAGAGATGGTTGTTGTTTATTCGCAGAATAACCTTACATTTACTGGTGCCATAAACGGAGATGTCTACGTCTGGAAAGATCATTTCCTGGTAAGACTTGTGGCAAAAGCTCACACAGGGCCAGTGTTCACAATGTACACCACTCTTCGAGATGGACTCATCGTCACAGGAGGGAAAGAGAGACCGTAAGACACATCATCTTCTTAAAGTGCATAACTTGTTTTTCTATTTCTCTAATGTACTAGACACACAGTGCTTCCCAGAGATCCGTGGTATCTGTTGTGTAGCAGTTTCGATATAAATTTTATGTAATGTGTCCAGGTGCCGTGGTAAGTAAAGGTCTAATAAAGCAGGACACCAAAGGGTCACAGTAATGTGTATTATGAATGAAGGATATACTGAGCCTCACATCAGCAGTTGCTGTGAACACCTGTATGAACTCCTGCCAGCTCAGCGTAAGGGGGTTTTCTGAATTGTATAATCCTGTCATACTACAGACAACAACTCCCAGTGGAGATTCTTGGTTACTAAGTGATTCAGTGTACTAGAAGTATCATATTTGCCTGACACTATCTTTGTGACTGAGGTTTGGGCTTAAGTCAGTAACGGAGAACAAACTGGTTCTTACACATCAGGCCTGATATTGTGTAAAACACGGAGTGTGATAGCATTTAGATTTGTATTCCTTACATTGCACAAGAGCGAGGTGCTTTTATACACAGTAGTAAGTGATTCAGGAACACCAATGGGATTTACATGAGATTCGTTGTGTCCTGTGCAGAAGGGGACATCTGTGTAACACTGTACACTTCTTTTCAGGACAAAAGAAGGGGGAGCTGTGAAGCTATGGGATCAAGAGATGAAACGGTGCCGAGCATTTCAGCTTGAGACAGGCCAGCTCATCGAGTGCGTGCGCTCTGTCTGCAGAGGAAAGGTGAGTGAGCTGCCACAGCAGATGTTGCATGCTGACACACATCACTGCCTGTTGTTCTTGGTGGAGGTAGAGTAGCAGACATAGAGAAGACCTTTGTAAAATTATGGGAGGAGGCTTTGTCTGCCTACCTAGTGACATCTTACGTGTCTTCCTGAGCTCAGCAATGGACTTTAAACTGCGAGAGGATCCTATTTCTCATGCTTAATTCTTGCATTAACAGTCATTAAGGAGAGGGAAAGGCCTCTGAAGGACAGTGCTCAGTGTAGAAACATCCTTCACCAGAATAGGATTCTTTTCCAATGACAAAAGGATCTTAGGAGCCTGCTTTACAAGGTTTACTTCCAGTGAAATGTAGACACAGCCTGAGTGCTTCAGTTAGGCAAAATGGATCCTAACCTTTTTTTTAAGTCACAAATAAGTTGCTACTGAGAATTACCAACTGAGCTGAGTTTAGGTGAAGTGGAAAACAATAGAAATAATGGAGTAATTTGATATGCTAAAGTAACTCTTGCATTTGTTTAACTTGTATGTGTAAACATTGTGAAAGGAGCATGTGATGATGATTCAGGAGTTACTGCATATGACGGGTCGCTGTCCTACCTAACACTTCATGAAATGCTCTCTAGTTAACTTTGTGTATAAAGTCTCAAGGCTTTGACATGCTCTTTGACAGCATCACTGAGGAATGTAGGTTTGTATTTCTAACCAAGTAACCATTTTGTGCTTTTTCCAAGTACTTGCCAAGGAAGCTCTTGCCGTTTAGGTGACAGTTTAGCTAGAGTAAATGCAAGATACTCTTAAACAGTCTAACTGCACCTGCACCCCCATTTTCTTTTTATGAATGGCCAAATATGATACTTAGTTGCCTCCAAGGTATGAGAACCACGCTTTGCCGACATATAAGTACATAGTTTGATTTTTCTGCAACACCTTGGTACATCACTGCTATTGATACATTCTGTCTGTTACACTGACAATGCATCTCTTGTTCTTTCTTGTGGCTACAAACAGGGGAAAATTTTAGTGGGAACAAAAGATGGAGAAGTTCTTGAAGTAGGAGAAAAAAATGCTGCTTCAAACTTGTTGATTGACTGTCACATGGAAGGGGAAATCTGGGGCTTAGCAACTCACCCCTCAAAAGACATATTTATCTCTGCAAGTAATGATGGAACAGCAAGGATCTGGGACCTATCTGACAAAGTGAGTATCACTGTATTTAAAATTACTGTTTTATACAACTGTGCATTGTTCTGACTGTACCATGTGCCATCTACATACACACTTTTGAGCTTGCACAAAGCCATGTAGAGAGCAGTGTTACTGTTCTGGTTTGGTACAGTTCTTTTCCTTGGTGAGGTAGTGTGCTGCTCTTTCCATAGGCAAGCCATTTGTGAGAATTGCAGTCATTTAAAAGCATTCGTGCTGATGGAGTGCCTCTTGCGGTGTATTGCTCGTTCTGATCTAAATGTACAGGCTGGCCTGGATTAAGGCAGCATTTTAATTCTACGCTGACAAACTGGCTGACAGATTGTCCTGTCACTATCCCTGACAATAAGCTCCCTCCTATCTAGAGTCTTTCTTTAGCATGTTGCATGTGTGTAGTTTAGGATTTTTTTTCTTTCAAATGAAATGCTTAATGCCAAACTTTTTAAAAAGTAACAAACAAAACAGTGTTTTAAAATGTCAAAAAAAGCTTCTGACCATGCTAGCTAACAGGGATAATATAGGAAGTTAATATATTATTAAGGCAACCAGCTAAGTGAAAATGCAAGAGCATTCTAGAATGTTTTCACATAGCAAATCAAATGGAAAAAATCTTACCCTGACCAGCAGTGGTATCAAAATCACTTCTAGGACAAATTAGAGAATGGAGGTTTTTTTCCAGTCTGTTTTGCTACAGTATTTTTTCTGGTGTCAAACTAAAAGTCGCCTTGCAACAAGATAAATAGACACACAATCTCCCAACTGAATTACGTCTGTATTTTCAAGTCTGTTTTGTGACATATGTCTGGTGGGATATGATTTTCTTGGGCTGAAATTTCAGACTTCTGTTTGGAGGAAACTGCAGACCATTTGTTTTTAATAAGTGAATCCTATACTTTTTGTGGAAGCTTCCCATTTGCTTAGTATTAGTAGTTTTCTCCAGAGGAGGTATGAGCCTATTGATTTTCTTGTCACAGAAACTGCTGAACAAAGTGAATCTAGGTCACCCAGCAAGATGCGCTGCGTACAGTCCTGATGGTGAAATGGTTGCAATTGGAATGAAGAATGGAGAATTTGTTATTTTACTTGTAAACAGTCTTAAGGTTTGGGGCAAAAAGCGAGACAGGAAGTCTGCAATTCAGGATATCAGGTACGTCGGACATTTCAGTTGAATTCTCTAAATATACAGCTCTTGCCCAAGAAAAAGCCCGTCATGTTCCAAGCTGATTTCCATATTTTCTTGTTATTTTATGTTTGTTGAAGCCTGCATAAAATTGTGAAATGCATTTCCTGTCTGATTGGTGGCTTCATGCATACCTAAACCATATACTTGAAGAGTATCTATCCTATATACATTTCCCCCCTCCACCCCGATTAATCCAGTTATATCCACTTGAATATAGTAAGTTGTACACTGCTGAGCAGCAATTACAGGAATTAGTATTACAGTACATTTTAAAACTGCAGCTCCTTTCGCTCTCTCACAAAGGATTAGTGTGCATTGTGCAATGCTAATAACATCAGTTCACTACATACATCTATTAAGCATCAAGGTTTGGTTTGGGTTCAATCTCAATAAAAAGTTTTTCTCAATTTCCAGTGAAACAAGAAAATGTTTACACAATGAGCAAAAGAAAATCTTGCACTGAACGAATAAATTCTATCCCCTTTCCATGCTTTATTGTCTAGGATCAGCCCAGACAACAGGTTTCTGGCAGTGGGTTCACAAGAACATACTGTAGATTTCTATGACCTCACTCAAGGTACAACCCTAAACCGAATAGGGTACTGCAAAGACATTGCAAGTTTTGTCATACAGATGGACTTTTCTGCAGACAGCAGGTACATTCAGGTAGGTCTCGAGTAGATCCATGTTTGTATTTATTGTGTTTTACCTATTATCAGATATAATGACAGGATGGAGACAAGAAGGCATGAAGGATACTTTCCAGAATTGTTCTGAACTCTGAGGTGCCCCTAAAGCTCCTGAGGTAGGCTGGACAACTCAGATTGCCTGTAGGATGTTCACAGAGCTCTACTTTAAGTCCAGTCCTTACTTTTCAATACCTAGGTGTTGCCCTTGAGTCCTATATCTGTTAGTGTGCTGAGGGCCAAGTATTCTCTCATTTTGAGGGCATGAGTACAGCACCAAGAAATAAATAGTGGATTATAGTAATATAGAATCAGTTCTCCCTTTCCCCAGGGTAGGGTGCATATCATAGTTGGCTTAATAGGGGAAGCCTCCTTCTGACATGTTTCTGATTTAGTAAGACTGGGCTGAGATAAACCAGGGAGCATATAACCAAAGGGAAATCTATCAACAATGCAGTATGCAGTGTCATCCTGTAACGCTGCTATTACTTCTTAGTGTATAGAATTAATTCTAACTAACTAATTAGGAAAAAAGATACTTCATTTCCTGATAAAACCTGTTGAGTCTATCAGTGCTGGAAAGCTTACAAGTAAAAGAAATTACGAATTGATGGCAAAGTTAGTTAATAACTTTTTGCTTTCCTATCTTCAGGTATCAACGGGTGCCTATAAGCGTCAAGTTCACGAAGTGCCGCTAGGAAAGCAAATAACAGATCCTGCTTTAATAGAAAAGATCACATGGGCCACATGGACAAGGTAAAACAACTCAGGAAGAAAGTTCCATTTGTTCAGCAATGGCTATAACTCAGAGCTAAGAGCAGACTGTGTAAACCAAATGCTTGGAATGTCCCCAGGGCAAACCTGCAGGAGAAAAGCTGTCTGTATTAAGGAGCGAGTTGTGGGTACCATTAAAATCGCTTTCCTGATACGGATTCACATAGGACCCTCCCAGTGATGAAAAAAATACAGCTGTGCTCTCACTGTAGAAAGTGGCAGAGGCCAAAAGCAGCTCTGCCAGTGAACAGTGGGTGACAACACAGGCAGATTTGAAAAGAAGGTGAGAACCCTCCTACTCTTACTGCCTGGCTATCAAGCAAGCAGAAAAATCTGTCCCAAGTTCATTTCCGAGGACTCTTGAGAGCTCGTGGGCGTGGGGCAGACACATTGGACAGCTGATATGTGAGTAAATAGGAATGATTGTAAAGGAACTTTACGGGAAGAACAGCTATTTCAAGAAACTCTATATCTAAACAAGCATCACCTCATTCAAGACCTTACAGCTGAGAGAACAGTGCTATCAAAAATCCCTGTGGGAAGGGGTATGTGCATGTCCAGCTTGCTCAAGCTGCTTGTGTAAAATGATGCAAGTGGTTTCACAGGAGGTAAACCTCAGTATTTATGGGTAGAGATGGTTTCAGAGTCACACAAAAAGGGTATGTCCCTGTGATGCCTTCTGAGATTACATTCAGTGCAATGCCTTATGGCCTAACAATGCTCTTTTTTTCAACTTGGTTTTGGAACAGCATTCTCGGAGATGAAGTCATTGGAATTTGGCCACGAAATGCAGATAAAGCAGATGTTAACTGTGCATGTGTGACCCACACTGGCCTAAACATAGTCACAGGAGATGACTTTGGTCTGGTGAAACTCTTCGATTTCCCATGCACAGAAAAATTTGTAAGTGGGTATTCTATTTTCAATCTCATCTTTTGGCTTTCCTGTGTTCAGACACCATATCTTACAGGTGTTTAAGATGTTCCAACCGCATGGTCCAACAGGTTACATGCAGACAGCTCCCAGACAGTGCTGAACTGCTGAATTTTCTGCTCCTTTTCCAACAGGCCAAACACAAGCGGTATTTTGGGCACTCAGCACATGTCACCAACATCCGCTTTTCTCACAATGACAAGTACGTCATCAGTACTGGAGGAGATGACTGCAGGTAACTATTTGATACAGTCAAAATTTGATCTGTGTGTGTGCTCACAGCAATGCATTTTGCAGCATTCTCACCCCACTCTGCATTCAATGAAACCTGTTGCTGTGTACTTTTGGCATTTCCTACTCTGGAATTGCTGTATTTTATAGTCACTTGCACCTGATTGGTGCCATTCACAAGGTCATCTCTGCTGGGTAAAGCATCCTCAGTTGGGTTCCTGTGTTTGCCAGGCATCAGCTGTGTAGCCCCTTACCTTGCTTTGCTCCCTGCAACAGGGCAGATGAGGCATGAGAAACACTTGTACCATAGCTGTTGCTGTGCAGCAGTGCTGACCTTTTTTTTCAGGCTCTGGGCACCCAGAAGTAGTTGAAGGAGCCCTGGCTGCTGGCAAAGGAACCACTTGGCATGTCTGAAGAACATTTAGATCACAGAAAAGACAGCTGGGGGGGTGTCAGTCACACAAAAATAACTGAATAGCTTGCACCCAGCAAAGGCTAGGATGGGAATTCTGGCTTAAACGACAGATTTAGAAAGACATTTCAAATAACAGAAGGCTTCTCAAAGGGCGCCTCGAGCTTGTGTTGGGGTGGTTCGGGGTTGTGGGTTTTTTCCTTGAACAACACAAAAGAAAAAGAAAA